>JALMQS010000162.1:2488047-3001617 GCA_024734495.1 Forficula auricularia
AAGGTGGTCCTTATTTAAGGGTATTTTCTCATTTTGATGCTCCAGAAGCTCACATTGGTTCAAAATAAAATAAAAAAAAAATAGCCCCCAAGTTTCAGATCTCCTATGACAATTTTAACTCTACCCGCAAAAGTTATATAAGTTTCTCATATGCTATTTAAATGGTAAACTTACATCAATGTGCATTCAGCATAAGTTAAGATATCTAGTGATAATATAGAGAGTGTTAAAACTTGAGGATATTTTTTATTATTTACTTATTTCGAACCTGTATGAGCCACTAGAGCTTCATAAAAATAATGAAAATTCCTAAATAAGAACCACCACCCTAATATATATATATATATACCGGGTGAGTTTTTTATCTTGAGACAATCTTATAACTCCAAAAACAGTGCATTATATGAAAAAAGTTTCAAAATAAAAGTTTATTTATATCAAAGGGGTGAGACTAAACTACACTATTGTTTGTCGACCTAGAACCAGCTTTCAAGGGGTATTTCGAGGTCAACCTCTGTTTTTTTAAACAGTATAAAATGTATAAAAAAAATAGTTTTTTTTAATAAAAGTTGTTCAGTTTTTTTTTGGTAGATTCAAAAATATGTACAGAAACATATAGGTTTCTATTTAAAAAGCAGAACTTGACCTCTCAAAATACTCTTGAAAGCTTGTTCTACGTCGACAAAAAATAGTGTAGTCTAATTTTCCCCTTTGATATAAAAAAACTTTTTATTTGAAACTTTTTTCATGTAATGCACTGTTTAATGTGAGTTCACCGTCTCAAGTATATATACTGCACCCGGTATATATATACATGTATATATATGCATATATATATAATTATATATATATATATATATATATATATATATATATATATATATATGTAATATTACTTATATTGATTTAAAAAAAATAACATGTTAATGAAAATTTATGATATTTTTCACTGAGTACATCTATTTTAGAGAAAAATCAAGAGGTGAATTTAAGCAAAAATCTGAATAAAAAAAAAAACGCTAAACCTCAAGATAAAAACCCCGAAATAATTAACATGGTAATTTATTAAAATCATAAATTTATCAAAAATATCGCTTACTTTGAGGTTTTTAATGTATTTTATATATAAAAATATATAATAATTTTTTATACATTTAGATATATATTTATTAGAATTTATTTTAAATTACTTTTTTTGTCTTCCATTTAAATTTTAAGGTAGGATATGAGGATGAGGACAAATCAGATCTCAATCTGTTTATAGCAGGTTCAGATACCATTGCCCCTGAAGTTAATGGAGAGTCTTCCATCAGGGAGATTTCGAAAAGTAAAAAACCATACATAATCTGAGTTAATTTTATTAATATTTTTAAATGTGCATGTGAAATAACTAATTCACTTGTTTACAGAATTAGATGTCATGCAAAAGTCTATTTCCGCTTTGTCGGAGACTATAGCATATATGTTTGATGCTATATCGAAAATTCAAAAAAAATTGGATGAATCGACGACAAGCAAAGACATATCACCTCCACCAAATAAAAGTGGCGGTTTTCACGTGGGACAGGTAACTGAATAAAAACAATTAAACTTTATATAAAAAATAAAAGAACTTTAATACTATTATAATATACAGGTTGAACTTGGCATATCTGGAAGCGGTGTCAAAGTGGATGAACTGGGAATGGATGTCCGCCATTTCCAGAAACCATGCCATAGGCATGGTAAAGGCCCTATTACCATGTCTGTTTAAGATTGATGTTCTCCTTGAGAGCAATTACAAAGGAGGTGCCCCAAAAAGCAAACTGGGGCAAAAATATTTCAAGCAAAAAAGCGCCTGGATCCAAAGATTCTTGATGCCTTGAAATGTGGGTATAAGACATCAATGTCTTATTTGATACTTATTCTTTTTTGTTTCCTCAAATTTAAAAGTTTTATTTTATTTTTTTATCCCAATTTTAGATAGCGTCAACAAAATTTTCCCCGGGAAAATTACGGATGCTGAATTTGGGCAAGCTGTAAATTCTAAAATTACTTCGCTCAGATTCAGAGCGTCTGAGAAAAAAAAAAGAAAATTTGCCTCCCCCTGCTGAAGACATTCAGGATTCATTGTAAATCTATTTTAAATAAATCTATTGTAAATCTATTTTAAATAAATAAATCGGATTTGTGAAAACTTTTTGTTTTATTACACTACTGTGTAACAATATACCTCTCGTTTACCCTTCCTTTTTAAATATCATTGTCTTTTTCACTTAAAACCTACACCCCTCTCTTTCCCTGAGTATAACCCAAATATATTAAGAAAATATAATATTCATTTAATAATTCTTCCTAATATATAAATTATATAATTTAAAATATATTATTTTTTATAAATTCAAAATACTTCTTTTTTATAAATTTAAAATACATTTTTTTTATAAATTCAAAATATGTTTTTTTTATAAATATAAAGTATATTCTTTTTATAATTTTAAAATATGTTTTTTTTATAAAAAAAAATATGTTCTTTTTATATCCCTAAAATATACAATGAATATATCTGAAAATATATCCAAAACGGCCAATTTTTTATATATTTTTTGTAATATATTGCGGATATGTTCCCAAAGAATATAAACAAAACACATTTCGAAAATCTATTTATTTCCATGCGGGATTACTCTACGCCTAGCCTACATAGTGAATTGAAGGGGCCAAAGGACGCTTTTATCACTATACTAATACATCGACGCTCTCCATTTGATGGATACTTCAAAATATTCACTTTATTTTATAAAATTTTAAACGGACTTCATAAAATTATCCAAATTTTTTTATCTATTATAATCATTTATTATTATTATCCATAATCCAATCCTTTTTCTAACGTTTTCAGAAAATAGCTTAATTTCTTTATTTATTATTTATTTTAAATTTTTTTTAAAATTATTATTATTCAAATCAGTAAGATTAAATTCATTAGTATACTTGGCAGTACAAAGAGAACCACTGAGATTACACCACCCAGATAAGATTATAAGATATATAACCCTCCCTGCGATCTACGCCTATCTACTACCCTTACCCTCAGTTTTCATAATTCTCCTCCAAAATCACCACTATCTTTTGTAATCTCACTACAACACTTTAGATATCAAATTAGTTTTTGTTTGTTGATGGTAAGAAGAGAATGGATGTATTTGTAGAATTTATTCATAATTTTACCTTAGCTAGTTTATTTAGTACCAAAATGATGTAAAAATTGATAGGTACTTTGACGACCTCCCTTTAGTAGTGAATTAAATTGGAAAAAATAGTTTAATTCTACTCGCAAAAAAATCTTTAATGTAATACCCAATCACAAACATAATAATATTTTTTATTTTCGATCCAAAAAATAAATAATCTTCCGAGTTACTAAGTCATGTAAAAGGAAAATATTGTTTGTTGTGTTAATATTTAGAATAAAACGCAGATTCCTTATTTATATATTTATTATTAATTACAATTATATTACAGCGATACTAAGATCTCCACAACAAGATGAGCACTAGAACACTTCTCATTCCGTCACAACAACTTAACAAAACTAAATCCTCTAGGTCACAGACCTAAATAAAGAGAGCGGTATATCGAAATACATTTATTATTTCAACACCCTCTCTTAACACTCTCTTTATTTTCATTAAAACATATAATGATTAAATTCTAAATATAATACATATAATGATAAAAACAATAAAGTAAAAATTAATTAAAATACAACAAATAATAATGGAGCTTAATAATAACAAAAAAAAAAAAAAATACTTCATGTGCTCACCCTCTCTGGAATAAATGATACATTAAACCGAAATATATATATATAAATGAAATTTAACTTGAAACATAGTAACTAATAAATTTTAATATATGCCCAGTGTCCACCCTCTCTGAATCAAATGAGTTTACATAGATTTTAAGGAGAAAGTTTACATAGACCTAATTTTGAACATAAATATTCAAATTTACATTTTACTAATCCCTTAGTGAATATATCGGCCTCTTGATTATTTGATTCAATATATTCCAATCTAATGGAACCTTCCTTCAATTTATCGCAGACAAAATGGTATTTAAGGTCTATATGTTTTACTCTTTTATTATTTTCAGGTGTTTTTATTAAGGAAATGCATCCCTGATTGTCCTCGTAAATTAAGATCTCTTGAGTTTTCATGTTGAAATCAAGCAAGATTTTCTGAGTCCATAGACTTTCTTGTACTGAATTACATAGTGCTATAAGTTCTGCTTCAGTGCTTGATAGAGCAATACAGTTTTGTTTTTTAGTTCCCCACGAGATAATATTACCAAACACCTTAATACAATATCCACTTACCGATTTTCTATCGTGAATATCCCCACCCCAATCGGCATCTACAAAACAAGATAATGGCTGTTCAATAGATTGCCTGTGATAAATTAAATTTAGGTCCATTGTACCCTTTAAATATCTTAGGACTCTTTTTAAATAAGTCCACACATCCTGATTATTTTTATCTTGATATCGACAAAAATAATTAAGCGCATAACTTATATCAGGCCTAGTTCCCAGCATTAAATACATTAAACATCCAATTAATTCTTTCACCGGTTTATCTGCAACAGAACTTCTTGGTGTCAATTGTAGTTTAGGGTCAATGGGTGTAGAACAGGGGTTACATGATGCCATATTGAACCTCTTTAGTAAACTTAAAATATATGTTCTTTGGTTAATTTTCAAAATTCCATTACTTCTGTCATAGTTTATTTCTAGACCCAAAAAATTATTTAATTCTCCCTTATCTTTCAAGTCAAACTCACTGGATAACATTTCTTTATATTTTTTAATTATTTCTAAATTTGGGCCACAAATAATTATATCATCAACGTAAATTAAAATATAAATTGAATACTCATTAGTATTTTTAAAATACAAACAATAATCATTTTCGGACCTGGAAAATTCTAATTTTAACAAAAGGTTATTAATTTTATCATTCCAGCATTTTGCTGCTTGTTTTAAACCGTATAATGACTTATTTAATTTTAAAACATACTTTTCTTCACACGTGATTCCTTTTGGAGGTGTTATATATACGGGTTCACTAAGTTCGCCATTCAGAAACGCAGACTTTACATCAAGCTGTGAAAAAAAAATTTTTTTGGTTACCAACAGAAAGTAGTGTTCGAATTGTAGATAATCTTGCGACAGGAGAATATATATTATCAAAATCGAAATTCTTTTGCAAGAATCCTCTCGCGACTAACCTAGCTTTATATCTATCTTCTACGCTCCCCTCTAAAGGTTTATAAGAAAAAACCCATTTTGTATCAATAATTTCGACATTTTCAGGTTTAAGAATTTTTTCCCAAGTTTGATTTTTCTTTATGGAATCTATTTCTTTCTCTATGGCCTTTAGCCACAAATCTTTATCTTCTCTATTATTTATGGCTTCAAATTCAGTTGGCACTTGATCAACATATGACATAGCATCAAATGCCATATACATTTCAAAATCATTAAATTTCTCTGGTAATTTTGGATTCCGTTTAGGCCTAGTATTATAACTTATATCATTACTTAAATTATTTAGGTTTTCCTCATTACTCTCGTTTACATTATTTTCGCTTCCCTGTTCATTACTTTCATTATAAATTTCATTACTTTCATTATAAATTTCAAGAAGCTCCCCACTATTAATTTTATGGTCATTAAAATAGAAATTATTTTCATCAAATGAAACATTTCTAGATGATATAATTTTTCTGTCTTCGATATTCCATAAACGATAGCCTCCCGGAGCATAGCCTAACATAATACATTTATTTGTTTTCTTATCGAATTTGTTTCTGAATGCATTTGGAATATGTGCATAAGCGGTGCAACCAAAAACTCTTAGATTACTAACGTTAGGCTTTCTTCCAGACCAAATCTCGGCTGGCGTTGTATCGTTTAAATTTGAACACGGGCTTCTATTAATTAGATAAGTTGCGTTTAAAATGGCTTCATCCCAAAATATTTTTGGAACGCCTGATTCATTCAACATAGTCCTAGCTTTTTCTACTACTGTTCTATTAAACCTCTCAGATTTCCCATTTTGTTGGGGTGTATACGGCATTGTGTAATTAATAATTGTCCCATTTTCTTTGCAGAAATTTTTAAAATTATTTGAAATATATTCCCCCCATTATCACAAATTAACATTCCAACTTTTCTCTGGAACTTAGTTTGCACGATATTTATATATTCTTTAAAATAATCGATGACTTGACTTTTTTCTTTTAAAATATAAACATAAGTGAAATGAGAAAAGTCATCTATGAAAAGTGACAAAATAGTTTCCTCCGAGATTAGAGTTGGGTTTTATTGGTCCGCATACATCTGAATGGATGATTTCTAGAATATTTTTACTGTGAGTTCTTGTTCCGAATGGCAAAATACTCATTTTACCATTTACACATGGTTCACAAAAATTAGGTTTGCTGAATTTAAAACTTTCTATGCCATCAACCATTCTTTTATTTTTCAATTTTTCTAAGCCTGAAAATCCAATGTGCCCGAATCTACGATGCCAAAGATTTGTTTCATTTTCCGTTTGATTAAGTTGACATTCTTTATTATTTAATTGAAATTTAATTTTGTACAAATTTTCCCTTATTCCGATACCAATTAATCTTTCATTATTATATATTTTTGTCTCTCCGTTTTTAAAAGTTATTGTCATTCCTGCCATATCCAATTTTTTAACTGATAGTAAATTTTTTCTTAAATTAGGAACATATAATACGTTTTTCATAATATAATTTACGCCATTTATACTTTTAATTAAAATATTTCCTACACCTAAAGCAGTTAAATAATCTCCATCTTTTGCAATAGCAATTTTTAAAGGATCTTTTAAAATCATCATGTCTGAAAAATATGCTTTATTATTAACTAAGTGGTCGGTACAACCTGAATCTATACAAAATAATATCTCACCATCTCGTTCAAACATTGGTTCCTCTTGAAATGTGTTAAGTGTTTCTGGTTCCTCTTCTTGTTCCATAAAATCAGTTTGATATTCATTTTCTTGGTGCTGGAATGATCCGCGGCTGGGGCCTTGCTGCCATTGTAATCCTCCTGGATTATATCTTTGTTGCCGGTATGTAGGTTGATTGCTACCTCGTTGAAATCGGCCACGTGATCTTGGATTATATCCTTGTTGGATTGGAAGTTGATGCTGAAGATTTCTCCCTCTTTGGCCGACGCCTCGATTGCTTCCTTGATTTTGGCAAAATCTTAGAATATGACCCTGGATTCCACATCCATAGCATATTATCGGTCTCCTACTTGATATCATAGCTGCGTTATTGATACCTGTGCTTGTTGCATCCTGAGGAGAAGTATTTATTCCCGAATCGGTATTCGATCGTTTCTCCTCGATGAGCAATCTCGCTGTTAAGTTGAGAATATTTTTATTTTCGGCATTCACGGATTCCCATGCAGAAATGAAAAATCGATATTTATTTGGTAATGAAGAAAGAATTTTCGTCATTACCATCTGATCAGATATTTCTTGATCCTGTTTTGCCATTTGGTCAGCCATATTCTCAATTTCACAAATATGATGACTTATTCCTTTATCAGCATACTTGTAATCAAAGAATCTTACCTGCAAGAGATATGCGGAGAGATCAGATTTTTGATCAAAAAGCACATGGAGCTTTTTCCACATCTCTGCTGCAGATTTGCATCTCATTATATGCTTAATGAGTTTTTCATCCACCATAGAGACGATGCAGGCTTGAGTTTTCGTGTCATTTTTGTCGAGCGTTTCGTGCGTTTCTAGGGCATTCGTGTACCCTCTGTTTTTTAAATTCACCTGCATTTGAAATTTCCATTCTTCCCAATTATCTTGGCCTCTCAATTTTCCAAAGGCAAATTCTTGGAATCGATCCATTTTTTTTTTTTTTTTCAAATATTTAATACACTTTCTCACTTACTCAAAACAAACAAACAAATGAAAACAAATTAAAATCAATGCGCACTGGTTCATGTGTGTCTGGGCCCATAACCTGTTAATTTTTAGAATAAAACGCAGATTCCTTATTTATATATTTATTATTAATTACAATTATATTACAGCGATACTAAGATCTCCACAACAAGATGAGCACTAGAACACTTCTCATTCCGTCACAACAACTTAACAAAACTAAATCCTCTAGGTCACAGACCTAAATAAAGAGAGCGGTATATCGAAATACATTTATTATTTCAACATGTTGGTCATACGTCTTGGCCAAATTTAAATAAGTAAGAAAATTGAAACTTTTTAAGGTAGCAATTAATAATTTCATGGGGGCTTAAATTTAGGAGGTCATCAATCAGAATTTGGCTCACTCTCATGTTCTGCTTCCGGCATTTTCGTAACTAATTCTACATTCGCATTCATTATGGCCTTGAGTAAAAATTTTAATGGATATTGTGATTTTTTCATTTCAGATTTAATATTTATCATGCACTCGAATTTGTTATCAAACACTTTATAATTTTTTTCTTTCTCGTCATGCTGGTCATAGTTCAAAAATGCTTATTTCCAAATTCATTCGTTTTTTAAAATAAAGTGTTGATATTGAAGATGTCTTTTTATTTTTATACTTTTTTTTAAAAATTTTCCCTAAAACAAGTGCCTACATAAAATAACAAATTACTCTGTTGCTTTATTATTGTTTTCAAACATATCAATAAAAGTTTTTTATATTTTAGATTAAATCATATTAAAATTCCATGAATAAAATATTATCTTATTGCATAACTAAATCTACTATAAATATATATAAATATATTGAGAGAGAGAGATCAAGTTAGATTAGTTGTTCGTTTGCTTGTGATCTTGCATGTATTAAAATGGATGTGCTCGCAGCTCTGATAATTTTGGTAAATAATTAAAAAAATAAAAATAAGTTGAGTGGATATTGATGAGGAAGTCCAAAAAAGAAGGTAATTTATACTCTCTTTTTATTCATAAGCCTTTTTTTGGACTGCATCATCAATATCCACTCAATTTCACTTATCAGTCCGTCTCCAAAAATTACTCCAATCTTATAAAAATAACGTTTAAAAATGTATCTTAGTTAAAGATTTGTACATTTAATGACCTAAAATGTTTTTTTTTTTTTTTTTTTTTTTTGGGGGGGGGGGGGGGATTTTTATCAAATTTTAATGTGAGAGTTTTATTATTTTTTTCTCAAAAATTTTATTTTTAATTCTTATTTTTTTATTTTTTTATTTTCAAACACCTATCTATGTAAAAATAAATAAAAGTCTTCACATTTTATTTAATTTATCCTACACCTAATACTTATACATTAAATAATTGATCAAATAATACATCAAATATATACATGAATAATTTTTTATCATATTATTTAAAAGAAAATATGTCAATTTCTTATCTTAAAAAACGTTCTTATTTAAAAATTCAAAAGAGAGAACATTTTTCTTTACTATTAAAAAAATTCCCATACTCCCATCACTAGAAATAAAAGCATGAGTGACTATTTTAATTAAATTTCAAGTTAAAAAAGGCAACGCTTTTGTTTTTAGTGATGTTAGCATGTATGGAAATTTTTCGATTACTAAAGACAAAAATATATTTTCTGCTTTTTGAAATTGAAGCGTTTTAATTAAAAAAATAAAATAAAATAAAATAAACTTGTGGCCATTCACATAAATTTACCATACACCCTGTCTCTTATATTTAATATTTAATAAAACAATTTAAAATCATTTTCGAATGAAGCTCTCTCGCGAGTCGGGTTGGTATCGAATAATTTATTACTGTCTATTTTTTTTTTTTTTTTTATGATAATGATGAGAGAAGGAGTTACACCAAAAAAGGTGCAACCCCTAAAGGCCTGGGTTGGCCCCTCCATCGTGAAAAGAAGAAGAAAGAATTTTATGGGTTGGGCGGGGGTCGAAGGTATCTGTGGATACGGGTCTTAAATAGCTGAAGGTTATAAGTCGCGGGAAAGATGGTGGCAGGGAGCGAGTTCCAGTCTCTGGAGGTCATAGGGATAAAAGAGTTGGCAAAAGCGCTTGTTCGACTTTTATCCAATTTGACAGCGAAGGGGTGCTGAGCGTTAGAAAACCGCGTGTTTCGCGTAAAGAGGGCATTAGGGGGGATAATCGATTTCAGCTCGACTGAACAGACACCGTGATAGTATCTGTAGTACAGGGAAAGGGCAGAAACGGTTCTTCGGTGAGCCAGGGAGTCGAGTGAGTTGGTTAGAGCCGGTTCTCCTATTAGTTTAATTGCTCGCTTCTGAATTGCATCCAGTGTAGCAAGAGAATGCTTGGAGGCACCCCTCCACAGATGAGAGCCATATTCGAGACAGGGACGAATTTGAGCCTTATACAGCGTAAGAAGTTGACTGGGAGTATAACAGCGTCTAGACCTAAATAGAAGACCAAGCTTGCGCGCTGCAGCTTTAGCAGTGGTTGAGATATGGTCATTCCATGAAAGGTCAGACCCTAGAGTTACGCCTAGCATTGAAATTTTATCCCTGAATTCTAGTGAGTTTGAGTCGAATGATATGTTTGGGAGGTTTCTGTCGACGCGCCTAGAAATAAGGCAACACTGAGTTTTCCCTGCATTGAAGTTAACTAAGTTTTGGGATCCCCAGTTTTTAAGTTTGCATAAGTCTAAATTAATTGAAGAGGCAATGTCTGCACGCTTTTTATGCGATGCAGGGGCGTTATGTAGGGTGCTGTCATCTGCGTAACAATGTACCGGATTGGAGGGCAAATTTAGAAGGTCGTTGATATAGATAAGAAAAAGCGTAGGGGAGATAACCGATCCCTGAGGAACTCCAGCGTTGGTGTGGAAGTGGGAAGATGATATTCCATCGATGACAACCTTAATACTACGGTCTGAAAGAAAACTTTCGAGCAACTTACAGAGTTTCGGTGCAAGGCCGACGGAGGTCAATTTGGCAAGAAGATTTTTGTGCCAGACCATATCGAAGGCTTTTGAAATGTCTAAAGCTACCGCGAGGGTCTCATTCCCGGCCTCCAAGGTTTTGTTCCAGATATGAGTTACATATGCTAGGATGTCACCTGTCGACCGGGATTGCCTGAAGCCGTATTGCCTATCGTGGATAGATTTATTTGACTCTAAGTGTCGTAGAACTTGCTCGTTGATGGCCTTTTCCATAATTTTGGATAAGACAGAAGTGATTGCTATGGGTCGATAGTTTTTTATGTTGGAAGAATCGCCTTTTTTCTTAATTGGTTGGATTCTGGCTAGTTTCCAGGCTTCCGGAAATATTCCAGAGTTATAGGAGAGATTGTATAATTTGGATAGTATAGGAGCAAGTTCAGGGGGACATTTTTTAATGAGAATGGCAGGGATATCGTCGGGGCCAGCAGAAGAGTTGTTCTTTAGATTCTGGATGATATTTAGAATTGCTGGTATCCTGAAAACAGTATCTGACATTATATTAGTACTGGGGGGTATATGGGTGGTTCAAGCCCTTTGTCGTCCAGGTTTGAGTTGGACGCGAAATATGAGGCAAAAGCTTCGGCTTTGTCGGGGGCGTCAATGGCTATCGAGTTGTCGGAGAGATTGAGAAGTGGAAATGATGAGTTTGTAAAATTTCTTTTTACATACTTATCAAGGGACCCGAATTGGTTTGAATTGCTGGGGCAAGCTGCTAGCCTGTCAGCTTTTTTCTGAATGAAGGACTTCATCGCATTATCGATTGTTTTTTTACAGTGGGCGCGGGCTTTAGTGAGGAGAACGCGATTATCCTCTGATGGTGTCAATTTAGAAACAAGTATCCCTCGGTTACAAATATTTATGATATCACTTTTAAAGGTATGTACTTGCATATGCGTGGCAGGGCCGCACCTAGGATTTTTTCGGGGGGAGGGGGGTTAATATCTGATAAGAATCTGCCGCCCATTTTTGACATTCCCTTAGGAAAAAAAAATTCGTGGCCATTTTCACTCAAAAGTCGTTAAAATAGTTAAAAAAAGGTGAGAAAAATGTTTTAATAAAAGTATTTATTAAGTGATAAGCATATTAAAAGTTCACATAGAAATTTTACAAAACAAAATTCAATCTTCTTTTTTTATTTGCAAACATATTTAAAGCCAAAATATTTCTTGATCTGCTCAAGAATTAAAAAAAGATCAGAAAAGTCAAAGATTATTAGGCTATGACATTATTGTTTATTTGTCATGGTGGATAGCGTTATTGTATTATTTACTATATTTTTTTATTATCATTTAAATGTCGTTAAAATAAGTATTTTAAATGTGTGACTCGGGACAATTATTTTTCTTCATATGATCATATATGGCCCAAGGAATTCAAAAGGTTGACACTCCTAATTTAGGAGGAAACATTTATATTTATTGCGCATAAATAGTGTATATTGATAAATATTTTATACTTGCTTGACCTTTGGATTATAATTTTTATCTTTGGTGTTATGTCTGCTTGGTCTAGCTATAATAATCCTATTGGAAATTTAGATTGAATTGAACAAAAATTTACATATTGATATAGGTAATATACATATAGGGTTTAAAGATAAGGATGACTTAATCATTGTTGTAGTATCGGTGCTCTTTTTTCTGCCATACACAAATATTATTGTAAGTCACCGCCAATCAAATCTCTGAATTAGGAATTTCCTAAACGCGGTTAAATGGACAATGGAGCTTATACGTCACTGTTATTTGCTTTCTATCGTAATCCTTCCAACTAAATCCTAATTAAATATTTCTTAAAGTACAATTTTCTTTTAAACCGCGTAAATTCAATCGTAAAAGTAGCCATTTCAATATAACATTTTAAAAATTTCGTATCATTTTCTTCTTTAAATTTAATTTAATGCTCTAAAAATAAATAAATAATGGATGATCAAAAAAAAAAAATGTAATATTAGAAAAACAAAGAATTAATAAAAGGAAATCTATATTACTTTGCCATATGGAGGGTGAAGATGTTTTGTAATTGTGTATGAAAAAATTTTGGTTTGTTTTTTTGAAATATTTAGAAAACGGCTTTTTTTATTTGGTATGCTTATTTACAATCAGCTTATAAAAATACATTTAGCTATAAGTAAATATGTTAACAATTGAGTATAATTAGAAAACGGCTAAAATTATCTTAATAAAAAAATTGAGCGTAATCACAGTACTTATGCCTACAAAAAAGCCTCATATTGTGAACATTGAAAGAATAATACTTTAAAAAATATTAACTGTTTTGAAAAAATCTCTGCTAGTGAGGATGTGTTACTAAGGGCAGGTTGTATGTCGCAAAGTAAATGCTTTTTACCACTAACAAAGGGAAAGTTCCTTTCAGTGCCTGTCATCTGATTGGCCATCCCAGCCCCTCCATTTACCATCTACCCTTGGTTAGTGGTAAAAAGCATTTACTTTGCGACATACAACCGGCCCTAAGTTATCGCATTTTATCTAGGTTCTAGCTCAAAAAACCATAAGTATATATTTTTTTAGATTAGGCCCTGATTTGATTTTGGCTGAAATCAGACTCAAAATTAGGAGCGTTCTTAAAAAGCTAAAATTATAAAATTTTCAAAACAAGAAAACCTAAGTTTATTACAAGTCTTATAACTAAAAGTGATGTGAATTTTATTTTGGTGATTGAAATGGGAACATAAAATTATTCTCATAAATTGTGAATCCTTTAATCGGTTTGGTCCAAATGTTGGTTATTTACCCTTTAAGTCCTTGCGAAAATGTTTATTGACATTAAATTGATAGTGACTCAAAATGAGCGGGGACCTTTCAAAAAATGAAATTATCCCTACTATATTCTTAGTCCCATAGATCAATCTATGACAAATTTTGAGTGGTATCCTTTAAGACTTCTGAAAAAGCTGAATCACTAGCCTCCTATTTCGCAACAAACTCCACTTTAGATGACAAAGGGCTTAACCCGCCCACTTATACCCTCCAAACCAATCTCATGGACAAAATAATTTTCAGGCCCCAAATAATCATAAAAGCCATTAATAAATTAAATTCCAACTCTGCCGCTGGCCCGGATGACATCCCACCAATTCTGATTAAAAAATGCGCCCCTGAACTTGCCCCTATCTTATCCAAGCTATTCCAACTCTCTTACGAATCGGGCATATTCCCCAGAAGCTGGAAAATAGCCAGAGTCACACCTATTCCTAAAAAAGGAGACTCTTCACAAATCTCTAATTACAGACCTATCTCAATCACCCCTGTTCTTTCCAAAATAATGGAATTGTTTATAAACCAACACGTCCTTCATCACTTAGAAAATAATAAATTAATTCACGATAGGCAATATGGATTTAGAAAAAATTGTTCCACAGGCGACATCTTAACCTATGTCACCCACACCTTGAACAAAACTCTAGAGGCCGGAAAAGAAACCCTCGCTGTAGCCCTTGATATCACCAAAGCTTTTGACCAGGTTTGGCACAAAAATCTTCTTGCCAAACTGCCAGCCTTTGGATTCACACCAACACTTCGCAAATGGATAGAAAGCTTTCTGACAAACCGAAGTATAAAAGTTGTGGTGGATGGAATATCATCTGAATCGTTCTCCACAAACGCTGGTGTTCCCCAAGGCTCTGTAATCTCCTCCACACTCTTCCTAATTTATATAAACGACCTTATCGATCAAACGTCAAACCCCACTCATTGTTACGCCGACGATAGCACTCTACACAGCAAACCCTCACTCCCGAATAATCGAATCAATGTTGCCTCCTCAATTACTCTCGACCTAGACAAACTGAATAAATGGGGCTCTCAAAATTTAGTTAACTTTAATTCAAACAAGACTCAATGTTGTCTAATTTCTAGGCGCGAAAATAAAGATTTCCCTGATATTCACTTCGATTCGAATACCCTGAAAATGTGTGACAGCCTATCCATGTTGGGCGTCTCTGTCGCATCTGACCTGTCTTGGAATGAACACATCTCCTCTGTGGCGAAATCTGCAGCAAGGAAGATTGGCTTCTTATTCAGGTCCAAGCGATTTTACAAACCCCACAACTTCTCACCATCTACAAGGCCCAAATCCGCCCCTGTCTCGAATACGGCTCTCATCTATGGAGAGGAGCCTCAAAATATTCTCTTGCTACCCTGGATGCAATTCAGAAACGAGCCGTCAGGCTAATTAACGATTCTACCCTCACCGACTCCCTCGACTCGCTGGCTCATCGAAGAAATGTCTCTGCCCTTTCCCTTTTCTATAGATACTATTACGGCAGGTGCTCTGATGAGATAAAATCAATAATTCCCCCAAAGCATGCTTTGCACGTAGCACGCGTTTTGCCGACTCCCAACACTCTTTCGCAGTCAAATTGGAAAAGTGCCGGACCACTTCATTCGCCAATACATATATCCCCATGACTTCAAGGAACTGGAACTCTCTCCCAGCCTCCATCTTTCCCAGCACCTATAATCTTCAAACCTTCAAAACCGGGGTGCATAGACACCTACGTCTACACCCTCTCACTTAATCAACTTTCCCTTCTCTTCGGTAATGCAAGGGTCTTTCGAGATCCATAGGAGCTGCATCTTTACTGGTACACCCCTTCTTGCATTCGATTGCATTAAAAAAAAAGACCGTACATAAACGATTATTCAAGTGAATTTCATGGGAACTAAAAATGAATGAGGGGAGGAATACAAAAAATTAAAATTATAAAATCTTCAAGGTAGAAAAAAATTAATATCAAATTTAATTTTAATATACGTGGGAGGGTCGTAAAATTATGTGCATGGCCACAACATCTCATTTCTTTTCGGAAAACCAATTTTTATTTCATAATTTTAATTAATTACAAAGCTGGTTGATAATTTTTGAAAATTGTAAAAAAAAAATTTTCTTTTAAGGAATACTTTGGGACCCGAATTATAAAAAAATTAAATGTTTTTTTTCTAGGTGGTATTCTTTCTAATATATTTGTACATTCCATATTATTTCGTTTCTTTCAACTCCCAGAAACTTATAAATAGAATCCCGGGCTTTCCATCAATTCCCATATTTGGACACATTTTGGATCTCGCTGGACCCCGGTATGGTGAGTTATTTATTTAATTTTTATTCATTAATATATATTATTTTGTTTAATTATATGTAATTAGAAAATCATTTGCTAATTTTAAGATATATTAATGCAATTATTATAGTGAATTATGATGATAGATTTTTATAAATAATTTATTAAATAATAGGCAATTTATTTTGTAGAAATTCTCAACGTTCTTGGCAAGTATTATCAAAAATCTGAAGACATTTATTTCCTAAATTTTTTGGGAAGACGTTATATTTTTTGCAGAAGTCTTAAATATATTGAGGTAACTAAGATATAACTTTTTCGCACATACTATATTCTAACCATACAAATCCAACGCATTCATGTTGGTTGAGAAGAGACACCTAAATACAAGCAGGTCTCTATATTAGCATTTTCTAGTTAGTCTAATTAGATTTTTCTTTAGCTTTATCTTCTTGAAATCTTATCTATGTAATATCAAATTTTATTTTCTAATATTTAAGAGCGCTTTAGTTTTACGCAACTTACTTGCTTGCTTTCAGACATACCTAGTTACATAGATTTTAGGCGCGCTTGAATATTAGAAAGAAATTGTAAAAGAAAATTAGGTGGACATGCTAAGGAAACTATTGAACTGATTAGAGCCTAATTTTGAGTTGAATTGATAAGGATTATTATGAAAGGTTCGTCGTATTTCATCTAATTTTGTGTTTCTCAAACTTTTTTACGTACAAGGATTGGATAAAATTTGTATTTTTAATTTTAGATCAAAATGGGTCTAAAAAATGAAATTCGAGTTTTCTTTAAACATATTTGTTTTATATTTCCTGAATCCAATAAGACCATTTTTATTCAGTGATCTGTCTGACAGTATTTCTCACTTTGATTGTGTTATCTCATAAATGGTAAATCTTGAGGAAATACGATGGTTCATACACGAGGGGTGAACCGCGACCTAATATCGTGTACACCTACTTCCACTTCCAATTTCATTTCCAAGTAGACACAATAGATGAAGGGGCATGATCTATTGAATTCCAAAATAATTCCACATAATTCCAAAGACGGTGTACACCTAATTACAATAGCGGTTCACCCATCGTTCATACATAATAAGACCTAGAAATCTACTTCTTAACCCTGTACTTTTCAAAAACCTTCTTCTTCTTCTACTTCGTGGGCCAAAATACATTCCTAACGACGCGACGGTGATGTCTATGGAAATTATCTATCAAATTTAGGGAATGCGGTGTTGGTCTATAGTGAAATATTATTAAATTTATATTAAGTTGGAGTTGGCGGTGTTTCACAAGGAGAAAAAATACAAATATTTTTTAAACTAAATATTTGCTTACACAGGTCGGGACCCTTGTAGCCTACGGCCGATAGGACGGTAGCTATCCCCTGCCTCTGTCGAATAAAAAACTCCCAATTAAGTACATAAAACATTTCGACTTTACTATAGATAATTTCAATTATATTAGGTTGGAGTTGGTGGTGTTTCACAAGGAGAAAAATATAGAGGTGAACCAATCCTATGCGTACAAGTAGATTGAATGGAGTTACTAGACAAGCATGAGAAGAAAAAGAATTGGAGTAAAAATATTTAATTTAGTAAATGAAAAAAAAAATATTTTGAAAAACGTGCAGTGGGTATAATGTATAATTGGGTTGTTCTTTTTGAATTTATTTGGTTGGTGGGTGTAAACTCAGGGTTAACTCTCTTGGTGCTTATTTTCTGAAATTATATCTACTGACTTTACTATTAATTGTTTACTATGAAATTAAAAAATAAAAAAATGGATTAAGGAAATTGAAATAAAAATTAAAAAAACAAAAGGAAATTGGATTGGTAAGCAGGAGTTATTAATTTTCAATAATAATAGAGATTATGTTGGAATCATTTATTATTGATAATGTAAATTTATCTAATCGCCGCTTGATATCAGCAGATATAGAAATGGGTTAATGAGAAATACAAGATGGCGGTTATTCTCCTTGTGATAGAGGCTGTATAATATTAGCTTGCAATCTGCTGGACTCGAGGACTTGCTCTCCTGGTATCCAGTCTCGTTGATGGCAATCTCTCAGTGTCTGGTTGCACGAGATAGGCGCCTTCGATCAGTTTTGTATCGAGGAGCCGATATAAATATATGTGTAGATACGTGCTATCCACGAAAGCTGGGTACGGGCCGAGTCTTGTAAGCTGGACTAACGCCACTAGGACCGCGTGGAATTGACTCCTCGCCGGGCGGCTATGGCGATGGCTATCAATGTGTGTAGTGAGGTGTCTCCTTGATCACCGCCTAGGAGTTGCGTTGTGAACTTTTATATCTATAGGTGTGTGTTCATGGACCTCCTTCAATGAACGCCTCGTGAGAATATGTATGTGGTGAGGTATCATCAACGACTGTCCCGGTTGTCTGTTATGTGTACATCTAGAGGTGTGTTCAAGGACTGTCTCCGTTGTCTTATGCATCAAAATGCCTACGGAGGAGTAATGTCTCCCCTCTTCTTCTCTCTGATTTCTCCTTCTATTGTTCTCAAGCAACGACTTTAATAATTCACACTATTATTCCTTTAAAAAAAGAAAATACATATAAATCATTCCAAAGAGGTCCATCCCCGTCCGCATTGCACCCCGCTCCCTGTGCGAATTTAAATTTCAATTTTATTATTTATCATATTAAGTTATTTTTCCTTTTCTCTTACAATTTATTTTTAATGAAATCTATATTTAACTATATTTAAACAAATACTATTTTATCCTTCTTTTTCCTAATCTGCCTCTCTTTGCAATTTCTTATTGCAATATATCATTGGATATATTGTATGCCCGTTCTTCTGTGAAAAAAAAATATATGATCGTACGATCATGTATTTTTTTTTTAATTATTGAGAATAACTACGAACCAGTTCAACCACAGTCTTAGCGACCCTCCGTTCAGTTCGCCTTTTATTTAGCTTTAATTATTTTTATTTCTTGACTATTGACTCTGGAATCACATTCGGGGTATATATTACAAGGGGTACGGTGGTCCATAATCGACTATGTAATCTATTAACCTCGCTACGGCGGGCGATTACATTCGATTTTTATCAGACCTTTATTTGGGGTTGTGGGATTCCAAAATTTTTATTATCATTTATTAAAAATAATCTTAGACACATTACCTGCGAACAAACCAAGGATATTGTCGACTGTTTAGCTAAACGAATACATCGTTTATTACAAAGGACAATTGGGGATTATATTTTATTAATTTATTTATGCAAATTGGGCAGAAGAAATTTGAAGGGGTTTTATAAATGTATTTTTAATTATAGTTGGACTTTACATTAAGTTTTTTTTATTTGAAAATTTAATTTTATTTGGAATTTTTAGCAAAGGACACATGAGTTTAAATTTATAAGGAGGGATTTATTTATTTAAATATTTAGCAGATATGATCAGTGCAATAATATGAGATTATTATCTGAGCACCTTTAATAACAATTGATTGAAATTTGAACTTGTCAATCGTAATTGATTTCGAAACACATCATTAGAGTGATTTCTTTATGAGAGACAATACTGGAGTTGCATCTGTTTATTGTGAATAAGATCAGCTGTTTAAATTATTAGAAGGGAAAATTATATTTTAAAGTTAAAATTTATTTATTAATAAAATTGTAATGATTATTTCTTTAAAGGTTTAAATTAAATTGATTAGCAAAATATTTGAAATTATATAAAAGGAATTATTATTTTTATCTAGTGACCTACATATGGAAGATATCAGCTGATTTTATTTATTTATAAACAGACAGACATGGACAATCATGCGAGATGTACCCCTATTTAGAATATTTAATAAATAAATAAATAAATAAATAAATCTTTATTTCTCGACCTGCTTAGAGGCACAAGTCCTCGGTGGCTAGGTCCTCCAAACATCAATACAATCTAGCTACAACATTACATTAATAAACATCAATACAAATTAATTACAACAATTTAACAAATAATAAACAAGTAAAAAAAAAAAAAAGAAAAAAAAAAAAAAAATTAGAAATGTATGCTCATTAACAAATAACATGACCATATATTTCCATCAAAAGACAAAAAGTAATTTAAAAATTCCGCGCAAAAACCCGATACCAGGAGCAAGCGACGCATTAGCCATCCCGGCATTTGCCATAAGTTGTTAAGGAAACCTGGTCAAAACCTTAACAAGGATGGTATGACCTCTCTCTACCTCACCTAATCTCTGCTTGCGAGAACTAAATAAAATTTTGCCCAACTCTAGGACATTAGGACTTGACAAAATTTATAATTGATTTAATCATAGGGGGCAGAGGACTATAATCCCAAGTAGTAACAGACAGACTGTTCCACAAATCAATGCCAGATCCTACAAATGAATGTAAACCGATATTTTTCAAGAATCTTGGCTTAATTTTTGAAATTATTCTTCCAGTTCGAAATGATATGAGAAATTTATAATAATAAGCGTTTAAAAGATTATAGAAATTCACCTTAAAAAATTTTAATTAATATCTATTTTATTTATTTTATTTTAAAGATGAGTCATGAATTTGAGAATGTTAAAATGAATCTATTATAAAATGTGTATTTGAACTAAGATTAACAAAAAGGTACACATTAGTTTATTAATAGTTTCGATTTATTTTAAACGATTTTATAAAATATTTAACTGGGATTGAAAAAAAATGTAAACATGACAATTTAATATTTGAACTATGAACTTGATATTTTGAAGGCATTAGTAATAGAAATTTATATACATAATCTAAAATAGAAAAATTGATATTATAATTTATTAAAATTATATTTACTCGACTGGATTATTATAAGAATATAGCAATTTATATATTTTTAAATTATTTACTTCGAAATTAATAAAATAGCATTGAGTCATGTATATTTAGATATTCATTTTAAAATATTTTTCATAGTTCATTTAAATTATCGATTTTTTGAACGCAAATTAGATTAATTAATTTTAATGATTTAAACGTAACAATAGCGGTAACACCAAGCAACAAGGGTATGATTTAACGATTTATGATTAACATTACAACAATGGCAACAGCAATAAATAAATTTAATTGTTTAATATTTAAACAATAGCAACAATAAAAAAAATAATTAAATAATTAATTTAATTGAAATGTATGGGGAATTTTTAAATTAATACTGGTTTGAATATTTTTATTATTTTCATTTTTCTTTTAGCATGTCATTTGAAAGCAGTGTCTTGCGGTTTCAAGTGGGGCAATAAAAATATTTTCTTTATTATTTTTATCTACAATTCCTGGAGGTATTGTTGTTTCGAATATCCTCCAGGGCCCTCTGACTGGGATGCATCTTATTTTGGGCTATGTCGGCTAAATAATTTTTATACAATGTGATATAAAATTTTTTGAAAAATGAAAACAATATTAAATAGATTTTATATTTAATATTCAAACCTAGTGAAATTGCTATTATGGGTTTGATTTTATGTGGGGGATTGATATTAATTTTTACTAAGGGAATTGGGGGCGGACTTTTAATTGTTTGTTGGCAGATTATTGATGTGTGAATTTCTACAGGGGGTTGTGTGATAATTACTGCTTCTAAGTGTATTATTGGCTCGATTATGGGATTGATATTAATTTTATTACAGGGGACTAAAGTAAATTCTTGTACGGTTTCTAAAAGAGGGGCTCACAAATGGTTTCAATTTTTGCTAATTTAATTTTTAAGGGTGGCGATCGTTGCATTGTTCCATCATGTAACTCTATTGCTTGGGGCCTTCTGTTTATATTTTTATTTAGGGAGTTACATTCACTACTTAACTGTTCAAACCCATGTTCAAAAGTGTTACTTAACTGTTTTGACCCACCTTTCATCTCTTTCATAGATTGTTCACTCTTATTACTCATTTCCCTCATATCATTTAACATTTCATTTCTCATCTCTCTCATAGCTTGTTCATGCCTATTCATTCTACTCATTATTTGCCTAAACATATCTGCTATATTTATATTTTCCGGGTGGTTTGGGGTCAGGTGGGTTTCTGTACTCACATTTTGGTTATCCATTTGGTTTGTTCTCAGGTGATTTGTTTCTGTTGGTTTCTGGCAGATTCCAGAGTCAGCTTGTCGATCACTGGCCAAGGTTCGCTCGCTCGCTGTGTTACTTTTTTCTCCGTTCATATTAAGAATATGCAAAAGATACGAATTAGTATATTAGGTATAATAAGAAAAATATAAATTATAAAATTTAGAAAGGAAAAAATGTATAGAATTCACACAGAAAGAGAGAACAACACAAAACAGAAGATGAATCTCCCACTTACACCTCTATTATTATTGAAAACGGGTTGAATTTATTTTATATGGGAAAATTAAAATATTTTTTTTTGAAATTAAGCACCGAGAGAGTTGTTCTTAGTATCTGCTTTGCATTTGCACGCCTATTCAATTCCACGGACCTCCACCATGCAGTGGGTATAATGTAAGTCTGATTGTTCTTTTTGAATTTATTTGGTTGGTGGGTGTAAACTCAGGGTTAACTCTCTTGGTGCTTATTTTCTGAAATTATATCTACTGACTTTACTATTAATTGTTTACTATGAAATTAAAAAATAAAAAAATGGATTAAGGAAATTGAAATAAAAATTAAAAAAACAAAAGGAAATTGGATTGGTAAGCAGGAGTTATTAATTTTCAATAATAATAGAGATTATGTTGGAATCATTTATTATTGATAATGTAAATTTATCTAATCGCCGCTTGATATCAGCAGATATAGAAATGGGTTAATGAGAAATACAAGATGGCGGTTATTCTCCTTGTGATAGAGGCTGTATAATATTAGCTTGCAATCTGCTGGACTCGAGGACTTGCTCTCCTGGTATCCAGTCTCGTTGATGGCAATCTCTCAGTGTCTGGTTGCACGAGATAGGCGCCTTCGATCAGTTTTGTATCGAGGAGCCGATATAAATATATGTGTAGATACGTGCTATCCACGAAAGCTGGGTACGGGCCGAGTCTTGTAAGCTGGACTAACGCCACTAGGACCGCGTGGAATTGACTCCTCGCCGGGCGGCTATGGCGATGGCTATCAATGTGTGTAGTGAGGTGTCTCCTTGATCACCGCCTAGGAGTTGCGTTGTGAACTTTTATATCTATAGGTGTGTGTTCATGGACCTCCTTCAATGAACGCCTCGTGAGAATATGTATGTGGTGAGGTATCATCAACGACTGTCCCGGTTGTCTGTTATGTGTACATCTAGAGGTGTGTTCAAGGACTGTCTCCGTTGTCTTATGCATCAAAATGCCTACGGAGGAGTAATGTCTCCCCTCTTCTTCTCTCTGATTTCTCCTTCTATTGTTCTCAAGCAACGACTTTAATAATTCACACTATTATTCCTTTAAAAAAAGAAAATACATATAAATCATTCCAAAGAGGTCCATCCCCGTCCGCATTGCACCCCGCTCCCTGTGCGAATTTAAATTTCAATTTTATTATTTATCATATTAAGTTATTTTTCCTTTTCTCTTACAATTTATTTTTAATGAAATCTATATTTAACTATATTTAAACAAATACTATTTTATCCTTCTTTTTCCTAATCTGCCTCTCTTTGCAATTTCTTATTGCAATATATCATTGGATATATTGTAAACGTTTCTGAGCTTCTGATCAACGGCGGGACCAGGAGAAATAATTAGTATATACATCTGCTACCGATAATTTAGATAAAGAGATAAAGAGCATCCCTAGAATAATTCACTCCCAAGCTTGACCTAAATAAATTTTACTAAGATTTCCAAAAATAATTTAGATATTTATCTATTTCAATAAGTATACTAAATAAATTGGATAAATAAAAAAATTAAACGTAAAGAAATTCAAGTCAATTCCCAAAAAATATTATCAGTGTAATATTATTTGGAAAATTTAGATTTGAGAAAAAAATATTTATAAATTGCTCAAATAATTTCTTTAATAAATGCTATTAAAATTTCGTATTTATTATAATTTTCATTCATTTTACTGGCTCAATTCCACTCTTTTTTAATTAATTTTCTGAGAAAATTGTTCCCACCGGAACTTGTCTTATTCTGGATTTGGTGAGACGCATTGAATTATCGCCAAAGATGAAAAAAAAATTATTATAACGGCATTCGATTTCAAGTATGTGTAAATGGAAGTTGTTGGGTCTATTCATTACTCTAGTGGTGTCTCTGAATTTTTTTTTTTTTTAGCTCACATGCAGAGCTAGTATACTATCTTCTCCCCCCCCCCCCCCCCCCCACACACACAAACCACAAAAACAGAACAACAAGTTCTTCCGCTATTTAGTCTTATACACATTATACAATTATTTTGTGTCGTTACATTAATCGTAATATGTGAAGATTACTATTTTGTATGCTTCTTTCAGGAATTGATGAGTAGCAAAAAATTTATAACAAAAAGTTTAGACTACGAAATGCTTCACAGTTGGCTTGGGACCGGCCTACTTACCGCCACTGGTTAAGTAACAAAATAATTTGAATCAGTAATTAATTTGTAAAATGAATGTTCTAATTTTTTGAAATAATTCTCATTAGGAGATAAATGGTTCAATCATCGGAAAATGTTCACCCCTGCATTCCACTTTAAGATTCTTGAAGATTTCATTCCAAGTATGACCTCGAATAGTAAAATTCTGGTAGATTCTTTGAAAGGACATGTTGACCAAGTTATCGATCTTTGGGCATTCGTCACGCTTTCTACTCTGGATGTAATATGTGGTAGGTTTGTTTATTAAATGTTATATCAAAAATTAATATTATATTATATTCTTAACGAAATTCCTTATTTCCAGAAACATCAATGGGAACAAAAATAAATGCCCAAATCACTCAAGGAGATGCTCCATATGTTCAAGCTATTTTAAAGTAAATAATGATATTTCTTAAAATTATTGGATAATTATTGGATATTTCTTAGTTTATATATTTAGTGTTAATATATTATACTTAGTTTTTTATTTAGACCAAATATTATTAGTAGGTACTAATATAATAATACATAATTAAACATAAAGTCAATAGGACTAGACATTTTCGTAAAATTTTAAGCCAAGAAAATAACTTTACATATAAATGACTTCTTGCCATCTAGTCAGATCCGAGATTATTATTTCTACTTTATCCAATGCGAAGCATGGGAGAAAGTATTGTAATGGGTCTCGCGGCAAGCGCGACTTCAAAGGGTCCTCAGGTAAAGACTACGGAACCCATGGACTCAATTAAGGTCACAAATTGAAATATTCAATGAGATTGAATTTTAGCACGTGACGGTTTTGCCAAAAATTACCTGGAATCTCGTCGAGAGGCCAAAAAGTGCCATTTTTTGGAAGTGCGTGCGGGTGGATGGATGGATGGATGTATGTTATCGTTTTTTTCGTCCAAGATTTTTTCCACACCGTTGTACTGATTGAATTGAAATTGAAAACCTACTATTAGTTTAACAAAATAAAGCGCTGATTAGTTTTTGGTACATATCGGTCCACAAACATTAGTACTTTATTTCAGTACTTTTTTAGTTTTTTCTAAATATCTTGAAAATGAGTTAACCAATTTTGATGAAATTTAATATCCTAATTAAGTACTTTGGGGACCACAAAAAAGGTTAAATAAAGTTTTTAGTAAAATTATATTTTAAAGTACTTTACTTTAGAGTAAAATAGTACTTTTTTAATTTTTTATTTTAAATTCGATCCCTTCATGTCTTCAGCAATGGTTACCAATTAAAACAGAAACGTCAAAAATCCAATATAGAATGGTTATTCCTCAAGTACTAGATGAGAATCAATCGCTATTTTTGATTTTAACTCGATTCCTCTATGTCTTCAGCAATGGTTACCAATAGAAACCGAAACTTCAAAAATCCTATATAGAATGATTATTCCTCAAGTACTAGATAGAATCAATCGCTATTTTTGATTTTAACTCGATTCTTCTATGTCTTCAGCAAAGGTAACGGATAAGAAAACAACTCAGTTGCTATGGTTACTTATAAAATTTCCTCCCAAATTTTTAGCATTTCACAGAGAGAAGCCTATCCATTCTTACGTAAGCAAGGTTAAATGAGCTATATTAAAACGATCAAATGAATAAATTTTAAAGAATTTAAAATAAAAAATTAAAAAAAGTACAATCCTACTTTAGAGTAAAATACTTTAAAATATAATTTTACTAAAAACTTTATTTTACCTTTTTTGTAGTCCCCAAGGTACTTAATTAGGAAATTAAATTAAAATTGGTTAAGTCATTTTCAAATTATGTAGAAAAAACTAAAATAGTACTGAAATAAAGTACTAATGTTGGCCGATATGTACCAAAAACTAATCAGCGCTTCATTTTGTTAATCTAATGGTAGGTTTTCAATTTCATTTCAATCGGTGCAATGGTGTGGAAAAAATCGTGGGCCAAAAATACGATAACATCCATCCATCCATCCATTCATCCATACATACATACATACATACATCCGCATTCACTAAATGAAAAAATGGTATTTTTTGGCTTCTCGACGAGATCCCATGTAATTTTTAGCAAAACCGTCAGGTGCTAAAATTCAACCTAATTGAATACTACAATTTGTGACTTTAATTGAGTCGATGGGTTCCGTAGTCTTTACCTGAGGACCCTTTGAAGTCGCGCTTGTCTCGAGACCGATTACAATATTTTCCCCATGCTTCGCATTGGATAAAGTAAAAAAATTTAAAATTAAAATTCACTACTATTGCTTATGAATTTAAACTAAATTAAAATTATTCATAAAATGTATATACCTATAATAATCTTTTGAAATCTTAGTAACGATATCAGATCTGTTTTTTTCAAGGATGAGTATTCTCTTTACGAGGCGGCAAACGAGTTTTTGGCTGTATCGACCACTCGCCTTTTTCTTAAGTCCTTATTATTGGGAACAAAGAAAGGTTTTACAAAATTTACATGGCTTTACAGACAGGGTATTCTCATAATTTTAATTAATTTTCTAAATAAAAATATGAAGATATTTTAAAATTTATTTCTTTTTAGATAATCAAAGAACGCAGAGCTGAATATCGTTCAAAAAAACATTTAGAAGATTCAAATCTCCCAGGTTTGTTTATTGTTTTTTGTTCAATTGTATATGACTCATACATGGAAGAAAATATTTTTTGTCAGCTAACAGTTTGGACTTAAAAGTGAAATTTTATTAATAATAACTTGTGTGCAAGAGCAATAAGACAACCTAATTCATTACTCTGAATTGAGGAATTAATTCGAAACAATAAAAAAACTATATATCACACAATCGTAGAAGTATAACAACCTATGGCGACGAAACGTAGGGGATTAATAAGAGGGAATCTGAAAGACTGCTTGCGGTGGAAATCAATTTCTGACGACTGAGCTGCTTAATATCGACGGTCGACCACATAAGAAATGACAGAATAAGGGAAATGATGAGATTAGAAGAAAGCATCATAAACAAAATTGAGACCAAGAGATTGCGTTGGTACGGTCACCTGATGAGAATGGACGATAGTCGATGGCCGAAGCGAGTGTGGCAATGGGTTGCAGATATAATAATAATAACTTGTGTACCCAATTTAAGTTCATTATTTGGAACCATTTAAACTTATTACAACAATTCAATGTTGTTTTATTTTTTTTAATTTTTCAACCCGAATGTCTAAATATAGAAGCTCCAAAATCCTATCAATTTTGAGCCAGGATTAATTATTTTAATTAGTTCTTTTGTTCGTAATCCAAAGAGACAGTCAGAAAAAGTCATGCTTGAAAATTATATTTTTTCCTCGTTTAAAAAAAGTGGTGAAAATTGATTAATATAAACATGTTACATGCATATATCAAATATTAATTAATATTTTACATGCATAAATCAAATATTTGAAATATAATTTACCCATTTAACAAGTTCATATTAATGAATATTTTCAACACTTTTTTAAAGCGAGGAAAAATATCATTTTCAATTAAATTGAAAGTTTTTTTGCTGAGAGTAGCAGAATTTTTATATATTGAAGGAGACAATAAAAGAAGTGTGTCTTCATTCATAAATTAATTCCTATGAATCCATTGTAATAGACTGATGAAGAGGGGCAAAGCCCTCGAAACTATAGTCTCGTTATAAATAAATAAAATTTATAATTCCAGCAGAAGACACACTCTTTTATTGTCTCCTTCAATATCATTTCAAGCATGACTTTTTCTGATTGTCTCTCTGGATTACGATACACGATAACAAAAGAACTAATTAAAATAATTAATCCTGGTGCCAGATTGATTGGATTTTGGAACTTCTATCTTTAGACATTCGGGTTGAAAAATTGAAAAAATAAAACAACATTGATTTGTTGTAATAAGTTTTAATGGTTGTAGATAATGAACTTAAATTGGGCCCACGAGTTATTATTGTATATGCGATTTTTTTTATTAATAATAATTAAAATTAAAATTTATTTTTATATTAATAAATGTTCACTTTCCCGATTTTAAGTTCAAACAGTTAGCTGACAAAAAATTTACCAATTCAGCAGAATTTTTGGAAAGTGTATAGAGTCTTGAAAAAGTTTTCCCTTTTTACTCCAATTTATACTATATTTTTCGGGTTTACTTTTAAGTTAGATGATATCGAAGAGGTAAAGCGCCCTCTATAGTCCCACTCTTAATTACGCCCCTGATTGATAGTACCTACAACTTTAAAGATTCTCCCAGTTCCTAAAATCAAATTTTCTCTTACAAAAATGCATGAACATACAGTAGGTATATAATAAAAAGCTTAACATTTATAATTTTATAATTTTTATAATTATTTATTATTTTGTAGCTAAAAAACGTAAATTATTAACATTTCTTGACTTGATGATTGAAATTGCGGAAAATGATCCCACCGCACTGACTGATGAAGATATTCGGGATGAAGTTAATACATTTATGTTCGAGGTATAAATATATTCATCTGAAGTTTTGAATTCTCACCTTTAAGAAATGGGATCTCAACCCCTTACTGCATGGAGGGTTCCTTTATTTCTATGCTATTCTTTCCATTCATAACAAGAGAAGTATTGCTGTATTAATCAATTAATTAATTTGATAGAATATATTTGGTTTATCCGGAAAATCATATATAAATTGAGTATCTCATAGTTGAAACAATATTATCTATTAGTACTAGTTTCTAGTTTGAGAACATTAAGTTTACAAAAATTAAGATTGTTAAATTTGAAGATGAAAAATTAATAGAAACATATCTTGTTCTCCCAGAAGGGTTTTAGTATTTTCCCAACTAATTAAATACTTATTAAATTATATTTACTATTTTTCCTTTGCAGTTTTTTTAATAATTTCCAAAAATATTCTAGAATACAACAATGAATTGAATCCTAGTAAATGAAACAAGCTGTTACTTTTTAATTATTTTTACTATATAAAAATTAAATAATTTCATGTCTCGTGACTAACCGTGAAGATATTTTTTTACTTTTTTGCATGATACCTGGGATTTTATTTTTATTATTTCTCATTCAAATATACTTATTCGTTTCTTTAAGGGCCACGACACGACGGCAGCTACTCTTCTGTTTACATGCTACTGTCTTGGACGTAATCCGGAAATTCAGGTAAAATATCTGACGCATTAGGGAATCAAGAAAAACCTTTATTTAAAAATTTAGCGTTTAAAGATTAATCATATCTCCGATAGGCAAAATTGAAGAAATCAAAGGAACAAATATTAGGATGCAAGAAGGTTCAATACGTGTCAAGGTTGATTGGGGTGGATGTGGGGGTGCAGGGGCCAGAGCGAGGTGCAGGGTTTCGGGGTCGGGGTGGAGTTCGGGGGGGGGGGTCCAGGAATAAAATAAGTATATCGCTTTTAACTGAAGCAAAAAGATACCGTGCATCGCTCGGTGCACCAGGTACTAGTAAAATTAAAATAGATAACAAAGTGTGAGAAGCTGAGCTGTTTTAAGAAAGCTTCTAGATTTGAATTAGAAACCAGAGGCTGATTTGTGCTCTTCAGACTCATTGCTGTCTTCAGTTTGAATTGTGAAGCGTATCATTACTTTATTACCTATCACACAGCTTCGACGTGTTCACAACAAAAAGTACACTCACAGCGCTAGCTATCTATCTGGCTAATTGAGTTTAAGAATATATAGAAGTATATAAATAATAAGTATACTTCAGTCCATGTCGACTGAGAAAAACAACTTGAAAATCAATAGCTCTATATTTTTATTTACAGGAAGCAGCATTCCGGGAATTAGAAGATATATTTCAAGGAAGTGATCGAGATGTGACATCAGAAGATCTTGCGAAAATGAAACTTTTAGAACGAATTATAAAAGAATCATTACGATTGTATCCTGTTGTGCCAATGATTGGAAGACGTAGTTTGGAAGAAACAACTATTGGTAACTTTGATATTATATTTTTTACGAATTCATCATTAAAAGATATGTGATGTAGCCTTTTCATGAGTTTACCATACACTTGCACCCCTTTAAGAGTCCTAAAGAATAATTATGTAAAATTAGTTTCATTTCGGATAAAGGGTTCTATGATTTAAAAACACTCTCCCCAGCCCTTAATTTTTGGTCCAATTTAAACCAAAGTCTAATCAGCTTTTATTCTCAATATAAAATAAATGAATTTAAAATTTGGCTTTTATATCTTCAATGCTTAGTGAACTAGAGCATGCGGAAAATTTGTTAAAACACACACTAACCCATTGACGGACATTTTGATAAAAATTATTAATATCTCTTAAAATATACATTTTTCTATGTTCCCTATACAAGATTTTATTAAATTCCAAAACGCTGTGAATTCGATCATTTTTTTTTTTTTTATAAAAATAGTTATAGGCTTTTTTGAAATATTTATGAAAACCAATTTTTACATATTACATGCACGAATACAATATTTCACCATACCCCGTATGGAAAAATAAAAATATATCTACATATTTATAATAATATCTCAATATAACTAAATTAATTTTCTCCAAGTTTAACAAGGTTTTTAAGATAAGAGTATAAAGAAAAATTTTTAAGACTATCTTCCACTTAATATAAATATTATATAGTTTCTAAGGATTTGTCTTTATAAATAACTGTACTAAATAAAATCCTTCAAAATGTGAGTCTGAATTTGAGCTTGATTTGACATTGGTGCGCCTATATTTAGGCAACATGTGTGAGCGCAACATAATGAAAGCTGCGTATGAGCTAGGCGAGTTCCAGTCGTGGATGGAATGCTCCAGACTCATGTAAGCCTATGAATGAAAGAATGGATGTATGCAAGGCTGTCTTTAGGCAATTCTGAAATAAAATTGGGGTTTTCTGAAATTGAATTGAGATTTCTAAAATACAATTGTGATTATCTAATATTCAATTGAGAATTCTAAAATACAATTTATTTGGAATGGAAAGTTTTAGTCCCTGGACCATATTTTGAGAAACAGTGGCTTAATTCATTGAACTTGGTAATATGTTTTTATGGATGTTTACATCATAAACGAACAACATAATACCTAATGTTAAAACTATTCTCTTTCCCACTGAAAATAAAATTGGAACGTGCCTAATTTGCTGGCTACCTCTCTTATCTGAAGTTATAATAATATGGCCAGGTCTTGATTTTATTAAATTAAATTAAAAATAATAAGTTTTTCTATCAATTTAGTAGGATGCGTGTTTTCTTTTCAATTTAAATGAAATTTTCGTAGCGCTAATTAATCCAGAAGATCCAAACACGGGTTGGCCAACCACGGATCTTCGCTTACCTCTTCTTCTTGAACAAGTCTGAGCTTGTTCGCTGGATTGCTAAGCCAAGCGGCGCTGCGCCAGCCTAGTCCCGAGTCAATTATTTATTAATACCTATACAATTTATGAAAATTTTTCATTTTTGAATTTTATTACAATTACCCAACGAAACGAACAACTAAGGTGAACATATTATTTTCTTAGCAAAGTTGGACATTTTTACAGATGTTTTTATTTACCACAATTCTCTTAATAAGTATGAAATCTTGAATAAGAAAGTGATGAGGGTAGGTAATTTAATTTATAGGTATAATTTTTTATTATTCTAAAATGATACTTATTTTTTTTAATTTCTCACAAATGAACATCTGGGCAGGTAAAAAGTTTTTGATAAAAAAAATTGCAAAAAAAAAAATGATAAATATTGTATTATAATATCGCCTGCCGATTCCTGAGCAGAGCTGATTAGATTTTCACAGTCGATTTTAGGGATACGGAAAATAATTAATCATAATAAGAAACAATAATTTAAATGGATCAAGAATGTTTTGGGATTAAAAAATTCAGCACTTAAATTTAAACAAAAAGTTTCTGGTATTTTTATTATATGGTTATGCTTTTCCTCCCCTTGTTGATTTAATTCAGTTCTCAATTAAATAACTGGATTAAGTGAATACAGGGAATTCTAAATATTCATTTTCAGTTATAATGTTGTTCAAATTGTAGGTGAATATACGGTTCCGGCCGAAACGATGTTCTCAATCATGCCCTTTTGGATCCACCGAGATCCAAAAATATACGAAAACCCCTTGAAGTTTGACCCTGATAGATTTTTACTGGAAAACATTGCAAATCGACACCCATTTGCTTATCTTCCTTTTAGTGCAGGACCTCGGAACTGTATAGGTAAATCCAATTATGCAATTAATTCTTTAAATAATAATTTCATTTTTTTGTTTTGTTTTGTCTTTTTAGGCCAGCGGTTTGCTATGATGGAAGAGAAGATTTTAATATCCGGAATATTAAGAAACTATAAAATTGAATCTTTAGATAGAGAAGAGGATCTTAAATTGAATACTGAATTAATTCTTCGTCCGGATGTTCCTCTTCGTACTATTCTCAGGGCTAGAGAAATCTCATAAAATGATTATCATTTTCTTTCTATTAATCATCTAAATTAAAATGTCTCTATCTTTAAATATGAATGATTTAAATGATTAAAACTATTTTTTGAGAAAATGACATGTCAATTTATTAAATAAATGACATTTTGAGCCGGGGAATCAAGTAAGATTTGTAAATGGATTCGGATGCGTAAAAGTAATCCATTGTATGTCACTAATTTACCTTCACTTGTCCAAAATTTAATTACAAATAAAAAAATAATTAATTTTATTTATTATTTACAAATTATACAATATCACGTATATGTATTTATATTTTTACATTACAAGTTTAATAAATAATAACCCATAATCCATTTTGAGATTCTTTTGTTCTATTTTTTCTTCTTATTTTGTTTTTATAATAAGAAAATGTTCATTAGTGACAAAAATTATAAGCCGATCATCAAATAGAGAACGGAAAATAATTTTTCTTATTTCTCTAACTTAATAAAAAGTCAAGGCTAGACAAAAGTATGGAACAACAAGATGGAAAGTTTCAAGATTATATTTACATACAAACAAAGTAACTGTTTGACTTGACCTTATACTCTTAAATAAATTTTTTTTAAATTAAAATCAAGCTTTATTTAATAAAAACCAATTACAATAATTGTCAATTGATTAATCTATAATAATAAATTAAATTTTTTAGAAAAATACATATATAACAAAAAATAGATTCCTTCTTTCAATATAGTTATATAATAAACATAATAAATTATCATATAATAATTTAAATAAATCACGTTCATGTTTTTTTCTTTTGAGTCGCCGAACATTGTCAACCACGTTTAGAGACGCCTTTCTTTCATTTCTTCATTTTCATGGGCAAGAAGACGCTGGTTATGTCTTACTGTATAATTTACAATCACTTTATTGACTTTCAATCTGTAGGTCACGATTAAGATCGCTTTCACTATAGGTACTTCTTAGTACTTTATTTTGTAATGTATAATTAAAGTTTTGAGCATCTTTTTTTTTGAAAATAGTTGGTAGTTTTTTCAAAAAATCAGCTATTGCGATTCAGAGAGATATTTTTGTCTCGAGGGTGTGAGCTGACTGCCCGGATAGCGTGTTAGTTCTCAGGGGACTCCTGGGGGGATGAATCCCCTCTGATATCGCAATTTAATAATATTTCTACTAAAATCTTAGAATTTGTCCGAAAAAGATTGATTGAATTTATTTTGGAATAACTTCAATAGTTGATTTCTTAGAACAGCCACAGTTGGATATCATACTACCAAACAGGCTTTAAAATCTGTTTATATATCAAGATTTTATTTTGGACAGACAGCTCTGAATTGTATCCAAGCAGCCACAATAATTTTCTATATTTTATGCCTTGCTCTTCTTTTTTTATCTTGATATGCTCTTTCCATTTTAGTTTTGTATCTAGATAGGTCATACCTAGATACTTACCCGTATTAGCTTAGAGTATAAGGTAATTTGGCAATTTACTTGAGTAGTTATTTGTTCAACTTCAAAATACATAAAACAAAAAAATTAAACAAACATAATTTTAAAAATAGATTCGTCATATTGTTAATAGTATGATTTAGAGCTCATTCCAATTAATTTACTAATATTTTGATATCAACATATAATAGAAATGGTTAAATATTGATATTATGCTTAGGTATATAATGCGAATTCTATACACAGAGTCACAGTATTTATAAAAGTATACATAGAAAAGAACAGAGAAAGATATTTTAAGATTTAAAAAAGAAAATATTTTCAATCTGTTTGATGACTGGCTTGATATGTTTGCTAAGAAGGAATATTGATAAAATGACAAATATGCAAGGAAGTTAATTTATTTGAGCCTTGACGAAGTCAACAAAATTGACGAAACGTTGGCAAAAAATAAAAATTATTTTCATAAGGTATGGTCCTTATTTCCCTACAACAACTTTATTAAGTATTTATGATAATTTTTCATAGAAAACTTTGAACAATAAAAATTTAATAATAATACTTAGAAAAAAATGAAAAAGTAAACATCCTCTGTCTCATAAAGTTGACGAAACGTTGGCAAAAAATAAAAATTATTTGCATAAGGTATTGTCCATATTTCCCTACAACAACTTTATTAAGTATTTGTGATGATTTTTCATAGAAAACTTTGAACAATAAAAATATAATAATAATACTAAGAAAAAATAAAAAAGTAAACATCCTGTCTCATAAATATGTGACAAGTAGTAAAGGAAGGGGAGGCCGGCTAAAGAAGATGAGGAGTGGGGAGTTGTGGTAATCAAGCGCGCCAACAATTTCATTCAGTTTTACTGGTCACTCTGTATAAACAACCTGCAGTGCAATCTAGTAATGGAACTCTTCATAGTGACACTCGTTTTCATTCTGGTAAGATATTTATTTCCTCATTTATTTTTCGTTAGTTGTTTCTTAGTTTCTTAATATTAAATATTTAGCGTGCTTTGGCAAAAGTCTTTTTGTCAAAAAATGCGTTTTCTGGATATTTCAATGTTTTACACATTCACAAAAGTGTTTATTCTAAAAATTATTATTTTATAATTAAATGACCATGCACTGTAGAAGTATTTTTACGTGACTTTCAATTAACTCTCGTTAATAACAAACTAACATAAACATATAAAAATTAGAGAAAACCATTTTCAAGAATCTGTACACGTGAATTTGAATAAATTTGAAAATCTTTGTTAATAAAAGGTTTAAGTTGAAAAAACTAAAATTTAAAACAAATACATAGTTTAATAACTACAAAATTTTATGCTAAATAACGACTCATTAGATAAAATAGTTCAAAAATCAATTTATTGTATCTCATTTTCTGCATTTGTCATTAGTTCTAAAGCCAGAAAGTCTAAAATCTAATCAGCTCGTCCTTTTAGAGATACAAATGTTTTAACACCAGAAATAACTTCCGTTCTTGATTTCTAAACTCGAATAAGCCAAAATGATAAATTTCTAGTCTGTATCGTACTGAATTTATGAGCTACAATGGTCTGACATACGGACAGACAAACATACTATATATCGACAAAAATATGGTTCTGTTTGGCCTTTGTAGTAAACCCTTAAAAATGAAAATTTTGATTACATTAAAAAGTCCAACCACCCGGGTAGCTTGGCTATATGGTATTATAAGTTAATAACAAGAAACTTTATTTACTTTCACTTTTGATTGTTACTTAAGTTTAAAAAAAATTATTAGTTCAAGAGCTGGTGACACATTTTTGAGTACGCATTTGACCCAACTAGAAATAATGCGTAATAGTACCGTCTATGATAGTTGTACAAGGAATGGCCAGTCTGGCTGGTTTAAGCAGGTGGACCAGGTACTGCGCATGGTGTGAGTGCGGTAAAAAATACATATGTGTTAAAAAATATTTTTGACCCACAATGAAATTATAAAAATTACAATTTATATAATTTCATTGTGGGTCAAAAATATTTTTAACACATATGTATTTTCTCACACCATCGCATGCCTGGTCCACCTATTGACTCAGCCATTCCTTGTACAACTATCATAGACGGTACTATTACTATTATTTCTAGTTGGGTCAAATGCGTACTCAAAAATGTGTCACAGCTCTTGAACTATATTTCCCTGAGATTGAAGCGAGAACTATTTTTAGAGAAGTGATCAGATAAAATATGATAAAGTCAATTAAGGGCGGGTGGTTTTGAAAATTATGCTGTATTCAAGTTAATGTTAATGCACTCGTTCTGAAGATGGTCAGATAGTAAATTTTATGAGTAATTTTACAATGCACATGCTCATTACACTGGAGTGCTGGGTAAGTGCATTAACTCGAATACGCTATTAGGTATACTCTATAATAATGAAATGTCTGAAACGTAAGGAAAAAGCATATTTTTTCTGTTCAACCGGATTCAGATATACCCATGGTAACTTAAGAACGGAAAGTTCGTTATAGTCTTCAAATATTTGTATTCTCAAAATAAAACTGGATATATTTTGGGCTTAAGCCGCAATGATTTTAAGTGACATCTCAAAAAAAAATATATTTTAAACTTTTTACTGTGTGAATGGTTAACCATTGACCCAATAATATCAAATTGTGCTACTGTACAAAAACATTTAAGTACACTACTCATCTTTTTAATTTAAAAACCTAAAAAATCATCATTCATTAGTGAACGATAATATCTGAAGAAAGTTTGAGGTATAAATAGGGCTACAAAAAAGTACTACTCACAGTAGCAATTTGGAAATTATAAATTATGTTTAATTAGTATTTGGCAACTTATATATTTTAGCAGTGATGACACTTTAGAAATTTTCCGGCTAGTTCAAGCCATTTTTATTTCATATTCGTTGTTTTCACAAATTAGTTTATAAAATCAAGAACCATGATTTTGCAGATGTTTTTATTTTTGTTTTAATAATTGGCTTCGGAAACTTAGATGCCCATTTAGCCAAGGTACAGATGTAAAGCTGAAAACTATAAATTATGAACCTCGGATTAAAACACTGGCTGGTAAGAGCAACAGAAAGTATCTTATTAACATTAACATGATAAGTAAATTTATGACTCATTTCTGTTTTTTTCTAAATTCAAATATAAAAAATGATCCAGTTAATTGAGAAGTTTCGCGACATCCCTGTTTTATTGCATATAAAGGATTTTTTTATATATACATGTATATTATTTAACTTTTTAGTTTTCAAATCTTGTAATGAATTTTCCGAAGCTTAAAATGAAAGATTTTATTTTGATTTGAGATGTGACTTTATTATTATTCAATTTACAAATACAACTTGGAATTTTTTGCATAATGATAGATAATAAATATAGGTATTTTACTAGCGGTGATGCCGGCCTTTTTCTCTGACTTCAGCATTGTTCACTATTAATGATAGAAAACTCAGAAATGATATCTAGAATTATTAATTCTTCCAGTATTAGATAAGAATCCGTGAATATTTGGTGACCAATAGGTTGCCAACAATTATAGAATGCACAAAAATGCACTTTAGATTAGTAATTCCTCCAGTATTAGATGAGAATTACTTTTTAACATGCGATCCTAGGACACGATGTCACATTTTAGTAAATATAAATATTAAAGATTTCAATTTGCCGATGGTAATAGATTCAAATTTTCTTAGTAAATCATGGGATGGTGTCATCTATTAAATCCGATGGAATGGATTATTTTTAATTATATGTCAAAAGGGTTGTTTTTCACCCCCTCGGGAATCGAACCCGAGTGCCAGGATCAACAATCCGGGCCATCTTGTACAAATTAAGATAACAATCTTTGAGTAAAATATTTAACGCGTTTACATATATCAGAGAGGCTCGCACCTCACAGGGGAGCCAGATGGTCCGGATTGCTGTTACTGGCACTCGGGTTCAAATTCCGAGGAGGTGAAAAACAACCCTTCTGGCATATAATTAAAATTAATCCATTCCATCGGATTTAATAGATGACACCATTTTATGATTTTCTAATAATATACATATTATATAATAGGTATATCAAACAATCGGTGATGGCATTTCTTTCGTTTTTAAATGAAAGTTTATTTAATTAACAACTAAGTTTATTTAATTAACAATTAAGGAATGTTAAATATTTTTTTTTACATTGTGGAAAATCTCAGAGTTCGAGCTAGTAGGCAAGTGGTCGGAATTTCGATTACAAGATTTGACCCATTATACAAACATACGAATAGTGTAAGTTAATAAAAGCTTTGTAATTAAAATAAATATATATCTTTTACTAGTTCAGCATTTAAACAACCTGATTCTAACATCCTATATAGTGGACTTTCAGTACCTCAACAGGTGTTAACAATAATTTTATCTAAATCTGTATTCACAACCTAAGTCCAGAGTACTTTGACTAAAATTTCTTAGCTAGTTCTATAAGTCAAAAAGGTAATTCGGCATATGGGTTTCATTTCCGAGGAGCTAAAAGCTCTTTTGACAACATTAAAAAAATTATATTAAGATAATTGATTCCACTTTTGTATTGTTTTTTGAAACCTCTAAGTAGAATTAAAAATTTGAAAAAAAATCACTTTTTTCAGGATTTAAGACACTGAGTTAATTCTTTATGCATTCAGTGATTTACACTGAAATTAAATTAAATTACGGCGTTTAGGTATTTTTTATATTTTATTTTTTTATTTTAGATAATTTCTTAGGAATAAATTTATATTAGGTATATTTTACCTGGCTATCTCAAAGATTTAATCATTCAAATGCAATTTATCTATTATATAACATTGGATTTTTTAGCTATCATATTATCTCTATGTGCCATATTCGGATCTATTTAATTCTTTATCTTTGACTATTACTGGGAAAAATAAACTGCAACGGATCGTTGCTAAACTTTATCCAAATTCATTTGAAATATTAATATGTTTGTTCCTTTATTATTAATCAGATATCACTTGCAATTTGTAGTTCATGTTGACATTAATTAAAAATAATTCTCATTTAATAGTCGAGGAATAACAATTCTACATTAGGTTTTTGACGTTTCGATTATTATTGGTAACCATTGCTGAAGACATGGAGGAATCGACTTAAAATCAAAAATAACGATCAATTCTCATCTAATACTAGAGGAATAATCTTATTGCATTCCATTTTTGATGTTTTGACCATTAATGGCAACCTCTACTGAAAACGTGGAAGAATCGACTTAAAATCAAAAAGACTAAATTCTTTTATGGCAAACAACTCAAACTTGAGAATAATAAATTCAATGATTATACAAAATTTTTTGAACTTATTATTATAAATCAAGTCGGCGACATTATAACCTTTAAGTCTTTCAAGATCCGTATATACAAGTACAATAGACTTCGATCCAATTTCTGAAATTTCTTTCCATTCTCAAGATGTAAAGGTCCACCCCGGACTACAGAGATTGCAGTTTTTTACTTTATCCAATGCGAAGCATGGGAGAAAGTATTGCAATGGGTCGCGCGGCAAGCGCGACTTCAACGGGTCCTCGGGTAAAGACTACGGAACCCATGGACTCAATTAAGGTCACAAATTGAAGTATTCAATGAGATTGAATTTTAGCATGTGGCGGTTTTGCCAAAATTTACCTGGAATCTCGTCGAGAGGCCAAAAAGTGCCATTTTTTTTGGATGTGCGTGCGGATGGATGGATGGATGTTATCGTTTTTTTCGTCCACGATTTTTTCCACACCTTTGCACCGATTGAAATGAAATTGAAAACCTACCATCATTTTAACAAAATGAAGCGCTGATTAGTTTTTGGTACATATAGGCCCACAAACATTAGTATTATACAACATTATTTATTTCAGTACTTTTTTAGTTTTTTCTAAATATCTTTAAAATGACTTAACCAATTTTGATGAAATTTAATATCCTAATTAAGTACCTTGGGGCCGACAAAAAAGATTAAATAAAGTTTTTAGTAAAATTATATTTTAAAGTACTTTACTCTAAAGTAAGATTTTTGAATTCTTTAAAATTTATTCATTTGATCTGTTTATGGTAATATAGGACTCATTTAACCTAACTAAGTAAGAGTGGATAGGCTTTTCTCTGTGAAATGCTAAAAATAGCGATTGATTCTCAACTAGTACTTGAGGAATAACCATTCTATATTGGATTTTTGACGTTTCGGTTTTTATTGGTAACCATTGCTGAAGACATAGAGAAATCGACTTAAAACCAAAAATAGCGATTGATTCTCATCTAATACTTGAGGAATAACCATTCTATATTGGATTTTTGGCGTTTCGGTTTTTATTGGTAACCATTGCTGAAGACATAGAGAAATCGACTTTAAACCAAAAATAGCGATTGATTCTCATCTAATACTTGAGGAATAACCATTCTATATTGGATTTTTGGCGTTTCGGCTTTTATTGGTAACCATTGCTGAAGACATAGAGAAATCGACTTTAAACCAAAAATAGCAATTGATTCTCATCTAATACTTGAGGAATAACCATTCTATATTGGATTTTTGACATTTCGGTTTTTATTGGTAACCATTAATGAAGACATGGAGGAATCGACTTAAAATCAAAAATAGCCATCGATTCTCATCTAATACTTGAGGAATAACCATTCTATATTGGATTTTTGGCGTTTCGGTTTTTATTGGTAACCATTGCTGAAGATATAGAGAAATCGATTTTAAACCAAAAATAGCGATTGATTCTCATCTAATACTTGAGGAATAACCATTCTATATTGGATTTTTGGCGTTTCGGTTTTTATTGGTAACCATTGCTGAAGACATAGAGAAATCTACTTTAAACCAAAAATAGCGATTGATTCTCATCTAATACTTGAGGAATAACCATTCTATATTGGATTTTTGACATTTCGGTTTTTATTGGTAACCATTGCTGGAGACATGGAGGAATCGACTTAAAATCAAAAATAGCCATCAATTCTCATCTAATACATGAGGAATAACCATTCTATATTGGATTTTTGGCGTTTCGGTTTTTATTGGTAACCATTGCTGAAGACATAGAGAAATCGACTTTAAACCAAAAATAGCGATTGATTCTCATCTAATACTTGAGGAATAACCATTCTATATTGGATTTTTGACATTTCGGTTTTTATTGGTAACCATTGCTGAAGACATGGAGGAATCGACTTAAAATCAAAAATAGCCATCGATTCTCATCTAATACTTGAGGAATAACAATTCTACATTAGGTTTTTGACGTTTCGATTATTATTGGTAACCATTGCTGAAGACATGGAGGAATCGACATAAAATCAAAAATAACGATCGATTCTTATCTAATACTAGAGGAATAACCTTATTGCATTCCATTTTTGATGTTTTGACCATTAATGGCAACTCTACTGAAAACGTGGAAGAATCGACTTAAAATCAAAAGACTAAATTCTTTTTTGGTAAACAACTCAAACTTGAGTTGTTTGCCATAAAAGAATTTAGTCTTTTTGATTTTAAGTCGATTCTTCCACGTTTTCAGTAGAGGTTGCCATTAATGGTCAAAACATCAAAAATGGAATGCAATAAGGTTATTCCTCTAGTATTAGATGAGAATCGATCGTTATTTTTGATTTTAAGTCGATTCATCCATGTCTTCAGCAATGATTACCAATAATAATCGAAACGTCAAAAACCTAATGTAGAATTGTTATTCCTCAAGTATTAGATGAGAATCGGTGGCTATTTTTGATTTTAAGTCGATTCCTCCATGTCTTCAGCAATGGTTACAATAATAACCGAAATGTCAAAAATCCAATGTAGCAATGGTTATTCCTCGACTATTAAATGAGAATTATTTTTAATTAATGTCAACATGAACTACAAATTGCAAGTGATATCTGATTAATAATAAAGGAACAAACATATTAATATTTCAAATGAATTTGGATAAAGTTTAGCAACGATCCGTTGCAGTTTATTTATATATAATCTGTTATTTTTTTGGTCAAATATCAAAAATTAATTTTTCTTTGGGACTGATTATTGGGTACTTATGCACTTGAAATAAAATTAGAAGTTACATTTTGAAAATTTAACTTATAATTTTATTTCAAGTCCAAGGACCCAATAATCAGCCACAAAGAAAATTATTAATCATTGACGATAACAACACCAATTTATTTCCAAAATTAAAATTAGATAAAAGTTAATTTTTTATTCGAGATTTATGCGTCCTTGAACGATTCAGGGGGTCTAGGGGCCGTAGCCCCCTTTTTTTTTTTTTATTTTATAATGATATTGATACAAGAAGAAGTTGCACCAAGAAGGTACAACCTCTGAAGTCCGTGGTGGACCCTTGTAACGTGAAGATAAGGGGAGATTTAGGGATTGGGTAGAGGTCGAAGGTATCTGTGGATGCTGGTCTTGAAAGTTTGAAGGTTATAAGTAGCTGGAAAGACGGTCCAGGGGAAGAGAATTCCAGTCTCTAGATGTCATAGGGATAAATGAATTGGCGAATGCGTTTGTTCGATTAGTATCTAGTTTAAGCGCGTAGGGGTGTTGAGTTTTAGAAAATCGTGTATTTCGGGCAAATGAGGCCTTTGGTGGGATTATCGATTTTATTTCGTCAGAACAAAAGCCATGGTAATATCTATAAAAAAGGGATAGGGCGGAGACAGATCTACGATGGGCTAGGGAGTCAAGACGTGTCAGTTAATGTAGGATCGCCTATCAGTCTGATAGCTCGCCTCTGAATTGCATCTAAGGTATTAAGAGAATACTTGGAGGCTCCTCTCCACAAATGCGAGCAATATTCAAGACAGGGGCGAATTTGAGCCTTGTATAATATAAGGAGTTGAGTGGGGGTGGAAAATCGTTTGGTTCGGAAAAGAAAGCCAAGCTTACATGCTGCAGCTTTTGCTACTGAGATAATATGGTCATTCCAAGAGAGGTCAGAACCTAAGGTGACACCTAACATTGATATTTTATTACGGAATTCCAATGAGCTCGAATCAAAGGAAATGTCCGGAAGGTTCCTATCTGCGCGCCTAGAAATTAGGCAGCACTGTGTTTTGCCAGCATTAAAGTTTACCAAATTGTGAGATCCTCATTTTTTAAGCATGCTTAAATCTGAATTTATTGAGGAGGCTATGTTTGCGCGATTGTCTTTAAGGATTGAGCGTTGTGGAGGGTGCTATCGTCAGCGTAACAATGTATTGGATTGGAGGGCAGATTTAATAGGTCATTAATATGTGGGAGAGATGACTGAGCCCTGAGGAACTCCAGCATTAGTATTAAAGGACGAGGATGATATTCCGTCAACCTCGACTTTAATAGAGCGGTTTGAGAGAAAGCTCTCAAGCAACTTGCAGAGGCTCGGGGAAGGCCAAATGCAGGTAATTTGGCAAGAAGATTTTTGTGCCAGACATGATCGAAGGCCTTTGAAATGTCTAAGCCTATTACGAAAGTCTCTTTACCAGTCTCTAGTGCTTTATTCCAAATATGAGTTATATATGCTAAAATATCGCCGGTGGACCGAAATTGTCTAAAGCCGTATTGACTATCATGGATTAGTTTATTAGATTCTAAATGGTGAAGAACTTGCTCATTAATGATTTTTTCCATGATTTTAGAAAGAACCGAAGTTATGGCGATCGGACGATAATTGGCTACATTTGAAGGATCTCCTTTTTTTTAATTGGTTGAATTCTTGCTGTTTTCCAGCTCTCCGGAAATGAGCCAGTGGTATATGAAAGTTTGAAAATTTTTGAGAGAATAGGAGCAAGTTCAGGCGCGCAATTTTTGATTATACTGGTGGGAATGTTGTCTGGGCCAGCGGCTGAATTAACATTTAGGTTTTTTATTACTTTTAATATTTTTGGTATTCTGAATTTAATATCCGACATAATATTGGTGCTAGGGGTATAGGGCGGGGGGTCAAGTCCCTTGTCGTCTAAGGTGGCATTGGTCGCGAAGAATGAAGCGAATGCTTCAGCTTTAGAGAGGGCGTCGGTGGCTATTGAGCCGCTGGAAAGATTAAGGGGGAAACGAAGATTTGGAGGAGTTGGTAGTTAATTTCCTCGTGAGATGCCAGAATCGATTTTTATTAGCTGGGCATGCTGATAATCGGTCAGCCCATTTTTCGTCTAGAGACTTCTTGGTTTCATTAATAATTTTGTTACACTGGTTACGAGATTTTGAAAAGGCAATTCGTTTGATGTCCGTTTGGCAGGAAAGCCATTCGTTGAATGCTTTATTTTTTTCACGAACAGCTTCGGCACATCGCTTGTTGAACCAGGGTTTTGAATAATTTTTCCTATTTACATAGGGAACACACTGTTCAATGCCCATCTGAATTACTTCTTCAAATACAGAAGCACATTCAGAAGCATTTTTATTTTTTAATGCGTCATTCCACGGGAATTGTCCAAAGAAGCTACGCATCTCATCGAAGTTGGCTCTATTAAATAGCCATATTTTTTTTTAATTTGTTGGCTCTTAGGCTTAGAGAAGTTGAAAGGAACATTAATTTTTATCAGAGAGTGGTCGGATTTATTCAGAGGGGCGGATATAGAGAATGTGAATGTCGATGGGTCAGTTGTCAGGAATAGATCAAGAAGATACGCTGTGTGTTTGGGATTGTCAGGTATTCTAGTAGGACAGTCAATGATTTGAGTGAGATTGCAGGCTCTTGCCCTGGTTAACAAGAGACTCACCGAAGGCTGGCTTCGCAGTTGGTCATTAAAAAAAAGGGGTTTAAGAACTAACGTATCAAGAAGGCCTCTGAAGAGGAGAACATACTTTTCGAGACTGATTTATAGCGTGTGACTAGGATACCGAAATAAAAATTACTAGAAAACATTTTTAATTGGATTCAGCGGAACCTCCTTATAAGGGAGTGGTTTCCAAGCTGTGCTCGAAACTTCGGAGGTATTTTACGGTCAAATACAAGGACAACAAAAATTTAACTTTTATTTATGTATTTATTTATTTTTAACTTTTATATCTTAATGTCAAATGGGAAATTATGTTTAAAATCTTAAAACAGGCGGGAATAAAATTCAGGGAGAGAAGACTTATCTACAATCTATACCAAAACCAGACGGCAATAATAAATATTGGAGATGAGCAAAGAGAATCCAAAATAAAAAAAGGTGTAAGACAAGGATGTGTGCTGTCACCCATAATTTTCAACTTACAACATAGAAGAAGCGATTAAAGAATTCAAAGACAAAATTGATATAGGTATCGAAATCCAAGGTCAAAAGATTGCTATGTTAAGATTTGCCGATGACATTGCCCTTTTAGGAAGCAACAAAAAAGAATTAGAGGACGCACTGAATGGAATTAACCAAATCCTAATAGAAGAAACCAAAATGAATATAAACAAGAATAAAACCAAGGTCCTAGTATGTTCAAAAACAGAACAAACGAGAGAGGAATGCATCAAAATGAGCCAAAAAAACCTAGAAGGAGTTAAGGGATTCCGCTATTTAGGAAGTAAAATAACATGGGATGGGACGATCGAAATTAAATCAAGAATTGCCCAAGCAAAAATGGGGTTTAATTCAAAACAAAAACTACTATGCTCCTCCTCAATCAGCTTAGAAAACAGGAAGATGCTATTGAAGACATATGTATGGAGCATAGCCATGTACGGGTGTGAAACCTGGACAATTAGAGAAGTGGAGAGAAAGAGATTAGAGCCTTTCGAAATGTTGTGCTACAGAAGAATGATGAATATCAAATGGATGGATAAAATTACAAATGAAGAAGTTCTTGGAAGAATCGTAGAAAGAAGAACCTTGTGGAAGAGTCTGAAGAAGAGAAGAGGCCAGATGATGGGGGACTGCTTAGGGATATATTGAAGGGGAGGTGGGAAAGAAAAGGGGAAGGGGAAGGCCCAGATTAGAATATTTCAACCAAATAATTGGGGATATGGGATGCGAGACATTTAGTGAGGTCAAACAGCTGGCGGGGGACAGAGTCGAGTGGAGACGAATTGTTGCATCAAACCAGTCTTAGGACTGTATACTCAATCTTAATTATAAAATGTCAATTTTGAAGAATAGAAAATGAATTTATTTAAATTATTTTAACGATTTTTTTTATTAATAAATTTTTACAGATTTTTAAATTAATTGGTTATAAAATTTGAAGGGGGACAGCTGTGAGGTACTTTATTGGTGAAAATTAGAGGCACTAGTTAACAGAGAGATAAATGGTAAATGTATTGTTCTTATGGGAATCACCAACAAGAAAATTATATCAAAATTGATAGGATATATAATCTTATTTATTCTAAAGGAAAAATCTATACCTAATCTAGAAAATCTCTTAGAGTTGATATTTAATCTGTTCTGTTATTATTCTTATCAGAATGGGTTTTTTTTTCCAAAATCCTCCAACTCCACTATTTTTGATTATTTTCAAAATTACCTCATTTGATAAATATTTTCTTTGTCATAGTAAAATTCAAAAGAAGAGAAGATTAAATTATTTTGGCATTCAGAATGGCTCCTTTCAATTGTCCTTCTACGCTAAAGACTTTGTGTTCAAACCAGGAACTTTCTTCTTGACGCTGCGTTCGACCTTTCAAGCGATCTTCTAACCTTCACTTTATCACTTCCATGCCAATCTTCTTTTAATTAGATTCTAATAAATTATATTGCTACATTCTCTTTATAAAAATTCAAGTAGATATTTATTTTATAAATTTTAAAATTTTTCGTTTAATTAGCTTATTTAGAAAATAGAGATGATTCAATCTATGTGTGAACCACACGACTTTAATTTTCATTTACAAACTCATCTTCTTTGAAAACATCAACTTTCACCTTTCAAATGTATTCTCTCACAATATATACCGGGTAAGTTTTTTTATCTTGAGACAGTCTTATAACTCAAAAACAATGCATTATATGAAAAATAGTTTCAAACAAAAGTTTATTTATATCAGAAGGAAACTAAACTACGCTATTCTTTGTAGACCTAGAACAAGCTCTTAAGGAGTTCGAAGTCAAGTTCTGTTTTTTAAATGGAAACCTATATGTTTCTGTACATATTCTTAATCTAAAAAAAAACTGAACAACTTTCAAAAGAAATATTTTTTTATACGACATCAAATAATAAAAAATATTAAATCAATTAGATCTCAAAAAATTCTAATAATTATTTTTAACAATCATTCAACTTAATTATCAAATAATAATGATCAAATATTTAATTATTAAGTAAATAATTTAATCATGATTAATAATTTAATTTTGCGACACTGTTCTGACACATTCCAGAGTGTATCACAAGTCTTCTGGATGAATTCCAGTTCCAATTTCGTTATTTTGGCCTTTTAAGTTTCTTCGTAGCCTTTACCTACATTTCCTGTTTTTTTTTAATAGATTAACAACACGCTAAAATAAAGCTCCTGAGGTCAAAAATATTAAATTATTTATTTAATAATAAAATATTTGATCATCATTATTTGATAATTAAATTGAATGATTGCTAAAAATAATTATTAGGATTTTTTTAAATCTAATTGATTTAATATTTTTTTTATTTGATGTCTTATAAAAAAATAGTTCTAATAGAAAGTTGTTCAGTTTTTTTTCTAGATTAAGAATATGTACAGATGTATGTTTCTTATTTTTAGCTTGTAAATCTTATGTACCTAATTAACATTATAATTATATAAAATTTTGTAAAAATATGTATTTTATGTATCACTGACCAAATGTTCTAACGGACAAGGTCAATTTTAAATAAAAAAAAAATATGTACTGAAACATATAGGTTTCTATTTAAAAAACAGAACTTGACCTCGAAATACCCTTGAAAAATTGTTCTAGATCGACAAAAAATAGCGTAGTTTAGTTACCTCCTGATATAAATAAACTTTTATTTGAAGCTTTTTTCACACAATGCAATGTTTTTGAGTTATAAGACTGTCTCAAGATAAAAAACTCAACCGGTATATATAAAATACATATTGCAGAACTTCTGTTACCTCTTAAGCAGATCGATTATTTTAAAAATCGTAGTAATTTGTTTTTGAGAAAAAAAACCATAAACACCCCTGGCTGATTTTTATATAGCTTAAATTTCAAATTTCGTATCTCTGAGACTAATGGTTTGCTGGGTAATATTATAACAGATATAGAACACCATACCGACCATTCTACAAATTGTCTCCTTTGAAATTATGACCTCACAGTCTATGGCATAAGAATAAGGTGGCAGGTCTGGAAAAACGCCACGGACCCCCAGCCCGAGAGGGCCGCAAGCACAGGGCGATCCTAACATTTATTATTACAAAATTTAGTAAATTTATTAGTTTTGTATTCACTTAATTTATGTTACATAATAAAGTACAGACACAAATTAAAAGTAACTAAAAAATCATCGAAAAATGCACACAATAATTATAATAGCGTTTGTACGTAATTCTTTACGTAGTGATTTATTAAAAAGAAACTACAACTTTGGTTTAGTTTCTTCACATTGAGGGAGGATCCCATCTGATGAATTTGCCAAGAGCCTCAACGGTATAAGTTACGCCACTGCTCACAATGTTATGCTAAAGCTAAAAAAAATTTACATAATTTGTGATTTTAAAAAAATAGTTTCAAACGTTTTAGATAAAAAAAATAAAATAAAATAAAAATAAAAACCACCTCATTTGCAGAATTTTGATTCTGTCAACCTATGATGAAGAATACACCAAAGAACTTGTCATACTTGATTAGCAGAGAATTTTTAAAAATTTATTTTCTAATTATTTTTGAAAAATAAAACAATTAAATAAAAGCCACCCCAAGACGTACACGACTGTGGTCAGATTGATGATTTATAAGACTTCTTCCAATTTTGTACAATAGATTCACAGCATAAATAAAAAAGTTCATTAAAATTTTCTTAAATTTTTGACACTACAACGAACTGAACGATTCTGCGTTCTTGACTAGTAATAAGAATGGGGAATCCAGACCGACGACAAAAAAAATCTTGTACAAAATTTGTACTATTTACTCATCATTCACATGGTTACATATATCGGCTTGTTTAAATAAAAATGAAAAATTTTAATATGGAAATAAAACGTTTTGTTAAAAAAAAAATGGGTTGTTTTTATTTGACAGATAATCATCGGACTACTTCTATATCTAATCATTCCTTATCATTTTTATTCTCCGAGTGCAAGCAGACTTATCAATAAAATACCAGGATATAAAGCGCTTCCGATTTTTGGCAACTCACTTTCATTTTTAGTTCCCCATCATGGTAAGAATGTATATTGTATTTATTTAGCATGCTTTTGTCTAATTACTTCGTGTGTAAATAAACTTTTTTTAATCAAATTCCCAATGTAAGCTACAATGATACAAATATTATGTAAATGGAAAATTTATTTTCTATATAGTCATTGTCTATCTGAAGGGTTAAATTTTGAAATCTGAGGGGAATACAACACATTTTTTTATTGCTTTACCTTGATATTCAGTCAAATATAATAATAGGTACCTAACATTACTCATTTCAAATAGATATTTAATATTTTTTTTTTTTTTATTATTTAAATTGTACATTATCAATCCAGTCAGATGACCGTTTTATAATTTTACTATAATAAAGTATATAACATTCAGGAAGCATGTCATCTCATTGATGACATTGCAATTGTCTAACACTATCCGCAATTCACTGGGGTCATTTTAAGGTTTCTCATTCGGACAAGTCAGTTGGCTTGGTCCTTTTCAATCTTCTCACCTGTCCGACGGTGCCGAGTAGTCGAACAGCTTCGGGATTATAGTGATTTGCATGGCGCAATGTATGATTTCTGGCTGCTTTAGTTATTTCCTCTTGTACAGTAGTAATGTGGAGATCCTTCCTGATGTCTCCGTTCCTGATGTACCAGCGGGCATAAAGCAGCGGAACAGAGGATTTTACGCCTTGAATCAACAGTTTTAGAGCTACAAGGCCTGCTTAAAAATAAAGAATCACAGAATGTTGCAACATCATACTCTACTGATGAATCAGAGTTTTATGATGAAGTCCTAAAAGATAAAGTTAACAAGGAAACAGAGTTTATCGTTGTAAAATCTAAAAGATTATCAAAAAAAAGGAAAGCTTCCAAATCTCCTGAAATCTATATATATAAAATTATGGTTTTGTCTGTACATTGGTCCAAATCACGCCAAATTTTGGTTGCACACGTTTCAAGCAAAGTTATGAACGAAAACACCCTCAACAAAATTCCTGTCTGTATGTCTGTCTGCATGTCTGTCTGTTTCAGTGGTTTCAGTGAAAAGTTGCTCACGATTCACGTCAAAACGGCTGAAGGGATTATTATGAAATTTCATATTTGTATCAGAGGTCTTCTAACTTACGTTTTTAGCTATATAACGTTTTGATATTTTGACCCCAAAAAGGGGTTTGGGGGGGGTGCACGAATGAAAATTATCAAATAACTCTTAAACTATTAACTCTACGGGAAATTTTATAATGAGCAAAGTTGTAGGGGATGTGATTTCTGACAACTTTTGTTTAAAAAATTCCCCCCAAAAACCACCCAAAAAGGGGGGGAAGGAGAAAAATATATAAATTCTTGCCCTTGGAGCAAACTCAACCAAATTTTGTATACATAATCTGTAGGCCTCTAGAGAGCTAGAAATGCAAAAACTAACCACCCAAAATGGGGGGGGGTCAGAAAATGAAAATTCTTGCTCTTGGACCAAACTCAACCAAATTTTATATACATAATCTGTGGGACTCTAGAGAGCTAGAAATGCAAAAACTAACCACCTAAAATGGGGGGGGTCAAAAAATGAAAATTCTTGCTCTTGGACCAAACTCAACCAAATTTTGTTTACATAATCTGTGGGTCACTAGAAGGCTAGAAATGCAAAAACTGGGTGCGGGGTGGAGTGGGGTGGGTTAGGGCATGGACGGAGTGGAATGGTGGTGGAGTGAGGGAGTATGGCGGAGTAGGGGGGTGCAAGGTTAGTGGGTGGGGGGTTCAGGTGAGGGTCCAGTGGCGTAGTGGGGTGGTACGGGGTGGGGGGTGCAGGTTAGAGTGTTGAAGTGGTGGTGTGGTGGCGGGGGTTGGGGTGCTGGGTGGGTTTCGTGGAGTGTGGTGGGTTGGAGTGGGGGGTGAAGTTGGGGTTCGTGGGTTGGGGGCCCGAGGTGGGTGGGGTGAGGGTTGGGGTGGTGGTGTGGGGGCGGGGGTTATGGTGCTGGGTGGGTTTCGGGGAGTGTGATGGGTTGGAGTGGGGGGTGAGGTTTGGGTTCTGTGGTATGGGGGCGGGGGTTGGGGTGCTGGATGGGTCGGGGGAGTGTAGTATGAGGGTGGGATTCCCTGGCTAGCAAGAGGGCCGCCGAATGCGGGCCTTGCAGCTTGTATCTTATATAAATGACCCAGGGACATCAAAACAAGGCTTAAATCTAAATCAAAATCAACACCAGAATAAAGAAAGGAGGGAACAACCTCCACCACCAATTTATGCTATTGGGATTAAATATCATGATCTTCTTAAAATAATTGGATCTGATAATTCAAAGGTCAAATTCACCAGCCAACAGGATCCTGAACAGTTCAAAATCAACTGTGCAGACCATGTGGAATATAGGAGACTTTCGAATTCATTAAACGAGAATAATACAGAATGGTACACGTTCTCTGATAAACAAAATAGACCATTACGTGTTATGGCAAGAGGTCTTCATGCTGAGACTGATCCGATTTCTATCAAAAACAATCAAAAAATTGACATCTGTCTAATAGCTGAAATCCATTTCACTAAAGAAACAGTATTACGTATGAGAGGTTATAAAATATACCACACACCACATCCATCAAATAAATGCAGAGGAGGCTCAGCAGTAATAATAAAAGAAAATATTAAACATCACGAAGAATTAAAATTTTCCTCCGAGATGATCCAAGCAACTACTGTAAGAATTTATACAAAGAAACTTCAGTGTGATGTAACTGCAGTATATAGCCCTCCAAGACATAATATTATGTTGGAAAACTATATTGAATTTCTGAAATCCTTGGGTAATCGTTTTGTGGCTGGCGGTGATCACAACAGCAAACACACGAACTGGGGCTCAAGAATAACCACTACCAAAGGAAGACGTCTTGATGAAGCGATTCGGACATTGTCATGTAGCGTCCTATCAGAAGGAACTCCAACATATTGGCCCTCTGATCCGAAGAAATTCCCAGATGTTATTGACATGTTCATATGCAAGGGGATATCAACTAGCTTCTTAAAGGTGGAAGGATCACTTGATCTCAGTAGCGATCACACGCCAATCGTGCTTACTTTGAGTGATACTGTGATAACTAAACGACCAACTATAGCGCTATCTAATAGGAAAACTGACTGGAATGCTTATAGTGCATATCTAGAAAATTCAATTGTTCTTAACGCTTCACTTATAACTAAAGAACAACTCGATAGTGGTGTTAAATTGCTCACAGAACAAATTCAGCAGGCTGTTAAAATTTCCACACCGGAATTAAAACAACAAGTACCAGGGAAAAATTACTCCCTGGAAACGAAGGAGATGCTTCTGGATAAAAGAAGAGCGCGTAGAAAATGGCAGCAGACGAGACATCCTGCAGACAAAGCCATTTTTAATAACATTAGCCAGCAACTAAAAAGATTGTTAAAAAATATTAAGGAAGAAGCAATCGGAAGATATTTAGAGGATCTTACCGACGATAAAGATACCAACTACTCATTGTGGAAGGCAACTAAACGCATTAAACGACCTATTATAAATTCTCCTCCGATCAAGAAGATCAACAACTCTTGGGCAAGAAGTAATCAAGAAAAAGCTGATGTACTCGCTGACCATCTTGAAAAAGTGTTTCAACCACATCCAAGACAGACAGCAGAAGAAAACCTCACCCCTGAAGACAGTCGTGATGAAATTTTCATATCCACAGTCTCACCTAAAGAAGTTTGGGAAACTATCAAGTTTTTAAATCCAAAGAAAGCTCCTGGTATCGACCTGATTACAGTGCAGATGTTACGAGAACTACCATTTAGCGGTATAATGAAATTGACTCACATATTCAACGCATCGTTCAGACTTCAATATGTCCCGAAGCAATGGAAGATCGCTGAAGTCATCACAATTCCAAAACCTGGCAAACCACCAGAAGAAGCTGCATCTTACAGACCAATTTCTCTACTACCGGTTTTATCTAAGGTTTATGAGAAACTTATTTTGAGGAGGTTAAATTCCATAATCGAAGACAAACGACTTATCCCTAACCATCAGTTTGGATTTCGTCATAAACATTCCACAATAGATCAAGTGCACCGAATAACCTGGGATATTGAAGAGGCCTTAGAAAATAAAAAGGTATGTTCAGCCATCTTTTTGGATGTCGCACAGGCCTTTGATAGAGTATGGCATAGGGGACTTAAGTTCAAGCTTCGCAAGTTCCTACCCAAGTCATTCAGTTTGTTATTGGAATCATACATTTCAGACCGATGCTTTCGTGTTCGCTATGATGACGCATATTCCACTTTTAGGAAGATTGAAGCCGGCGTTCCGCAGGGCAGTGTTCTGGGACCGACTCTGTATCTTCTCTACACTGCAGATATTCCTCAAAGTCAAGGCACAAAGATAGCCACCTATGCTGACGATACTGCAATCTTGGCGACTGGAATAAACACACAACATGCTACTGACAAACTCCAACGCGCTGTTAATGAGATCTCGACCTGGGCTAAACGGTGGCGAATAGAGTTTAATGAAGTCAAATCGCAGCATATCAATTTTACGAATAGACAGGAGTCCCCACTACCAATTACCCTAAATCATCAGCTAATACCATATGCTAATACTGCAAAATATCTTGGCATGACTCTCGATGCTAAGCTCCGCTGGAAGGAGCATATCCTGACAAAAGTCAAACAATTAAAAATAATTAAAAGAAAGTTATACTGGATGATAGGACGGAGATCCAAACTGTCCATATATAGCAAAATTATTGTGTATAGACAAATCATAAGACCAGTCTGGATCTATGGTATACAGCTCTGGGGCTGTAGCAAAGAATCAAATATCAGGATGATTCAAACTTTTCAAAACAATACTCTGCGAGATATCGTCGATGCCCGCTAGATATTTAATATGAATAATTAATTTTCCTTGGAGAAAACATAATGAAAGATCAATGAACTTGCAGTAACGTATTCAGAAATTCTTTTCAAGAAACTGGATTTTTTATATATAACAGGGGTGACCACAGTGTGTCAATAGAATTTCTGGGAGGGAAGGGGGTTGAAAACTGTTGCATTTTGGCATTATATGCTAAAAATAAAAATGGTCAAATCTTATAACTTCAACAAAAGGTATTATAAGCTCTCCTAATTAATAGAGATTGTGGTGTTGGTGCAAGGTGAAACATCTTTAATTCTTTAGAAGTGAATAAAATGGGGGGGGGCACTTTTCATGAAACTGGGGGTGAATCATGAAGCTAGGGGTGTGGCACCCCTGTATTTAAAGTATATATTTATTACTAATTAATATGATTCTTTAAAAAAAAATCAATCAGAAATTCTTTTTCATAAGTTCTAAAGAATTAGAAGAGCTTTTATGATCTTTTATTGAAGTTATAAGACTTGAACGCTTTTATTTTTAGCATATAATACCAAAATCCAACAATTTTCAAGCCCCCCCCCCAGTAATTTGAATGACGCACTCTGCGTCTTAACCTCCATCCTTCTGTGTCTATCGCGAATACTCAAACATGAAGAATTTGTAAAAAATTCAATAAAGTCTTATGATAAATTATTTTGTGACTTAAGATGACTCACTACGAAGTTCAAAAAGCTTCAATAGTGATTTTCGTCTAACACTAAGTGGCGTAGTCAGAAAATTTTCATGGGGGGGTCCTCAAAGCAAAATATTTAGAGGGATTTTTTTTTATTAAAACAAATAGTCCAGTTAAATTGCATTTTTACCCGGTAAGTTTTGGGCTAGTTGTAATTTCTTCGACCCTTAATGTTTTTGGGTGTAGCTGAATCCGAATCTGAGTTTTGATAACAAAATTTCGTGACGGAACATTGTCAAAAATACCAAAAAAAGGTAAAAAAATCTCCATTTTTGGAGGGTTTTTTGCTTATAACTCAAAAACTATCAACTTTTCGTAAATAACCTCACTATTCAAAATGAATGTTCACTAAATTTCCTACAAATTTCATCGCTTAGATTTTTTTATCCGACCAACCGTTCGGGCTCAACCTCTATTTGAAATTGGCGTATTTTTTCTGTTTTCGCAAATCCTAAAAACTCGCACTTTTTTCGATTTTGTAGGAAATTTTATAAATTTTCATTTTGGAAAGGAATATTATTTACTGAAAAGTTGATATTTTTCGAGTTATAATCAAAAAACCGCCAAAAAATGAGATTTTTTAACGTTTTTTGCCATTTCTGACAATGTTCCGTCACGAAATTTTGTTAGTAAACCTCAGATTCGGATTGAGCACACTCAAAAAACATTAAAGGTCGAAGAAATCAAAACTTTGCCAAAACTTTTCGGCGAGGGGCAACTTTAGAGAACAATTTAACTGGACTTAAAAGGTACTTCAAGAAATTAAAAAAGAACATAATTCTTGATTAAACAAGATTGATCCCCCCCCCCGTGGCTACGCCTTTGCTAACACTTATTCACTTTCCGCTGAACATTGTAGTTTAGGAAATCCTGATGAATAGAAAATAAATTTCAATTTTGAGTAAAATTATATTATTCACACTAGTTTTTGAGCTAGCTCGTCCACAAAAATTTGGCAACGCACAGACAGACTAACTGAAATTTTGACAACACAATTATTATCTCGAAAATTATAATTTTTCCTATGTTCACCTATTAGGGCTTTTTTGTATAGCGAAATGCCCTGGTTTTGCTCAATTTTTTTAATCAAAATAGTTTCAGCCGTTTTTGAGATATTTCTAAAAAAAGAAGGAAAAACCCCACTTTTTTCATGCACGATTGCAATACTTGACCATACCCTGTATGGTAAAGTAAAATAAATTAATCACCTATAGTTGTTCGAGTTTTTTGTTTTTGTTTTTAGAAATATTATCCAAATTAGGATATTTTTATCAACAAAGCGACGATGTATATCGGATGTGGTTTATTGGAATCCCTTACGTCTTCTTTAAAAAACTTCATCATATTGAGGTAAGATCATCTCTATTATTTATAAATCAACCTTCAAGTTCAGGAAGAAGAGTCCTAGCAAAAACTTTCGTTTGATGAAGGAAACTATTTGGCATTGATACATTCTCTTTAAATTTTCAGCATTTTCCTCTATTTTTAACATATATAAAGTAGAATGAACTCTAGGAAAATTTCAAGGACATGAGAAATGTGACTTTAACAAAAAGTATATTTGGTGAAGGAAAACAAAGAATATTTTATAGCATAATCAATAGGATTATTACTTTAGCTATTAATTTATTTGCCTATATCATGTGTCACCTCTCTACTTTCAAATTCATTTTATTGCTTAATTTCTCAATTATTAGAAAGTATGATTCGATTTTGCTATATACGTAAATATATAGTGACGTATTCAGAAATTTTAAAGTGCATTTCATAGTATTTCGTCATTTGATTTTACAGATTCACCTGTTTTTTACATAATTCATTATTTTGTTATGGGTTCTAAGCAAAATCTCTATATAATAAATACGTAAATTATATATACAGTGGATATCGTTTAACGCGAAAACCCTTAACATGAAAAATCGCTTAACACGAAAAGATTTCTCTTCTCGGAATGAATAAAATATGCTATTTTCGAAAAACTCAATAAATTTTTATTTGTTTTTATAAAAAAAATTTAAAATTACATACTTACCTACATATATTAAAGTTTATTAAGTTTTTATTAATTTTATTGTTTTTTATTAAATTCATACATACATACATATATATGTACAAAATGTATAATACATAATTTCAAATGTAGTGTATCTAATATGATGTACTTTAATAAATGCAATTTTGGTGAGTATACATATTTTTTTTGGAATGCAGTGCAATATGTTTAACAGGAAATTCTTTTAACACGAAGAAATATTTCTGTCCCATCAGTTACGCGTTAAGCAATTTTCACTGTATTTATAAGAGCCGGGATCTTAAGGTGTAGCGTTTAAGTTTTCTGCGTCTAGTACTATAATTTAATTTCCTCGCGCACACTGTTTATAAATTTAACTCGCTCTTATACTTAATTAGAATAAACACTTGTATAAGTAACTTTCCCATAAAAAGAGAATTTTCTGACCAAAATAGGTGACACATATCCTTAGTCCATAAAACATTTTTCCTCTTCTAGATTTATTATAACTTTAGGATTTACATATATGATGTATAGTCTCATACTAGGCAGCTACCTAGAATATTTTTCAGGGAGGTTTTTTTTTAAATAAATATAAATTTATAAAAATAGCTTAGGTAGCTACTTATTATTTTATTAATAAAAAAAAAATGGAATAAACGTACCTAATATTAAATACAATTTTAGAAGATATTTTACTTGATTGAAAATTTCGATTTACATTTACATTCACTCTTAACAATTTACGATTTACATTTACATTCACTCTTAACAAGACGATTTTGGAAGAGGATCAAGAAAATATGTTAGCCCAGTGCCAGATATAGCAATTTTTTCGGGGTGTGGGACTGACATCTTCCAATTTTACTATTGTTGACTCTAATAGGGAATAGAGTCTCGTTTTACTTTTGAATGGAAGCCTAAGAACCCAATTTATTCTGGTGGAGCAGCTAAAATGTAAGAAAACAGCAAAGTTATAATGAATTAAGTATACGTGAATGCTACATGAACAAAATCGAATATAAATCACTTTGTAATTTGAGAGCTAATTGAGGAAACTTTATGGTTAATAATACATTCTCGATATTATAAGGAAGCAGGAAAATGTATACAAAACGGGCTAGTTTAGGCTCTGGCTCATTCAGCACCTCCAGACTACTTTCACTAGCCAGCCACTAGCCAGCCACTTCACTCATTTTGGCAACATATCTCTCTCTATGGATATTTATCCAACTCATCAATGATGTTTTTATCTCTCAAACATAATAGCTTTTATTTAACTCAAACCAGACATTGAACTTGAATAAAGGCTATCAATAGATAAATAATCCGGCTAGTAAAAAAATGGAAATGGGTTATTTTTTTTTGATTGCTCATAATTATAGTTTGTTTGTTTGTTTTTCAATTAAAACAAGGTAAAAGATTAAAACACTTATAATAAAAAACATGAATTGAAAAAAGAATATTAGCGTGTTTTAACACTATCATTTTATTCAAACACAACATATTCTTGATTGTTCAATTTCTTCATAGGTATACAATTTCTCTATTCTTCTTCTCAATCTTACATTATCTAAAAAGGAAAGAAAAATCTTCTCAATTTTTAAAAAATGTATTATAATTAATACATGTTTCGAGCCTAGTGGTATAATTGGGTAGTAGTATAATTTCACTTACTTCCGCAACTTAAATTAGAAATCAACATTTTATTAACTATTTCAATGAAAATTCGGAAAACAATATGATAAGTAAAGGCAAGAAAGTTTTATTTAAATGATTTAACGATATTAACAGACCTAAGTAACTTCTTTCACTTTTGGGCGTGGGATTTTTATACTTTAAAGTTGATATAATTCCTGGTAATCAAATTTTGAATAAAATTTTACAATATTTTTTTAATTTTAATTTAGCTAATTTCTATCTTTATACTTCTGAATAAAAAATTTTTTTTTAACAAAAGTTTATATTATTTTTATTTTCAGATGGTAATGAGTAGTAAATCTTTTTCATCTAAAAGTGTGGATTATGATTTACTTTTCCCTTGGCTAGGAAATGGTCTCGTTACAGCATCAGGTAATTTTTCTATTTTTAATTCACTTACATTTTTTAGTTTATTAAAAAAAAAAATTCCGTTTTCAGGACACAAGTGGTTTAAACATCGTAAAATTCTTACTCCAGCTTTCCACTTTAAAATCCTTGAAGAATTTATGCCTATTTTTATTTCAAATAGTAAAATTTTTGTAAATAATCTGAAACATAATACAGAAAAAATGATTGACCTTAAACAATTCATCACACTCTGTACTCTGGATATTATATGCGGTGAGTTGTAATTTGTAATATACCTATTGGCCATTCAAGCGATATAAATTGTGATGTAATGTATACTTTTAACGATTTTGTTTTCATTCATTTTTTACTGTTTTTATTTTTTATTTATTTTTTGTGTCACATATTTTTCTTCCTTAAATTTTTATTTCATTTAAAAGAATTTTTTTTATTATGTATTACATTTTTTGTAAAATTTTATTATGCTCAACGAGATCTGATCATAATCTAAGAGCAATACTAAAGATGTATATATCTTAGTGTGACCATTCGTCCCGAATTAAAGACCCGTGTCCCGTATTAATATATGTCCCAGAAAATGTCCCGAATTAGAAAATTCATCATATCATGTGAATATTATAATATTGGATTATATTTTATTCACGCGTCTCTGCGTACATGTCTAATATGAAAGCATTCACTCATCTACGCGCATGCTTATGTTTACAGTCACCGCACACTTATTATATTATTTTTACTGTATTTTCATGTTTCATTTTAGTTTTTCATTTAAATATTTTTTGGAAAGTTTTTTTTTTGTTAATGGGGTGGAGGGGGGTGGGGGTCAAGTCCCGGATTGGACCGCGGAAAAAATGGTCACCCTAATCTATCTATCTATCTTTTCATATTCATTTGCAAATACAGAACAATTCTTATTAAATCGTCTGGATTTGTCTTTGACATGCTTAAACTGGAAGATATAACAGGCAGAGGGTTCAAAACTTCTATCCACACCTTTCTAGGAAAATCATTCATTTTAATTTCCCTTGAAACTATGGAACGGGGCTCGCCAAAATGTAATGATCAATTGCAAGATCTTTCCAAAAATAATTATAGTTAAACAAACGAGTTTCATCAAAAATCTCTTTCAGACGAAGTTCTGCATAAAATCTTGAAAATTTGATATGGAATAGTTAGATTTCATGAATATTGTCATTTTTAGGTTCTCCCTAAATGTTTTTTTACTATTTGTTTAAATCTTAATTTTAAAATAACCCCATAGAAATAAATTCGGGCAGAAATATTGGTGGGTCATGGATAGAAAAGAAAGGGTGCCATCAAAAGCAGTCTATTCTGAAACCCCTTTCGTAAAATGAACATAATTATTCTCACAGTGTGACTTAATGTGGGTTATTTAAAAGTAAGGTATATGCAAATGATAGGCGACCAGAATTCTGTACTGCATTTTTCGAAGTGGGTGGCTATTTTACCGTAGACCCACCATATTCAGACCATAAGACACCTATCCTTGGTATTCTTAAATATGTATTTACTTGTTCTGTTGGTTAAGTTAATAAATTTGATAAACATTTAAATTGATCATTACATTTTGATGGACCCTGTAAAACATAGAAAATGTATCTAAGATATACTACTTTGAATAGATTTAATTTTTTATTTAACAGAAACATCGATGGGTACATCAGTCTATGCCCAGACATCAACAGATGTTCCATATGTGCAAGCTACTCTAAGGTAAATGGATATTAAAAATAAAATAAAAAATCTAAACCTTAGGAACTAGGAATCGGACCCCCAAGTATTTGGAATTCGCATCTTTTTACTTTGATTATCTAAAGAGGAGGAATGCGCTGAATAACAAGCAAGAGTTTTCAAGTTCACACGTGCTTTGATTATAAGCGACTTTTGATTTTAGACTTTAGAGTTTTAGACACTAATACGCATATATTTCCATTCATTTCTTTCTGTATATAAATGCGAAATTATCCTTGTCAAGTAAATCTGGATAAAATTTCAATTGGTTTATTCGATTAAATTGTTTTTATATTATTTTGTATTGATGGGAAACATAGGTACTCATTTCTAATTATAAAATAAAATACACAATCCAGCCAAATTATTAAAAATATCATTTGTGTGATTTTTATTTTCCATGTTTTTTTTCATCATCAGTATTACTTCCATATTATGATAAAATTTAGTGTTTTTGAATATGGTTGAAACGGCAAACTTAATCAGAAGAATGAAGGAATCTACGTGAATCTCCTTTGATGACGCTTCACTGGTTCTATTAAACAAATATTTGTAACTCTTTTTAACATTCTTTTATCGAAAAATTCCATAATTCACTTATTATTGTAAAATTTTTCAAACAAATAGAGTACAATTCAAAGGTGATAAAAACTAGAGATATTTTTCTCTTGATATTTATGGTACTTGATCAGTTCTTTTTAAAATGATCCAATTCAAAAAATAAAGCTTTTTAAAGTAGAAAATAGTTATGAATTGAATTCACTATACATTTTTGAAATTTTTTTTTGTTTCAAGGGTATGTAATTCTTTTTAATAATTTCTTAAAAAAAAAAAATTGAAATTAAAAATTTATACTGATCAAAAATGTTTTCATCAATAAAATTTTCAGCAGAATAAGCATTTGATATCTTGAAAAAACCGAGCTTTTATTTTTTGGATAAATAAAAAATTAATATCTTTCTAGAATTTTTTTTTTACTTTCCTTTAATTTCTCTTTCAGAATGAGCGAAATCTTTCAAAAGCGACAATTTTCCTTTTGGCTTCATAGGCCACTTGCCTTTGCTATGAGCGCACTTGGTCGAGAACAAAAACAAGTTTTAAAAACTCTCCACGGCTTTACAACAAAGGTTATAATAATTATAGATTGTTTTAAATAAAAATTAATATGTATAATTTTCTAATTTATATTAATTTAGGTAATCAAAGAGCGGCGAGACGAATATCGGTCGAATCGGCATTTACAGTCGGAATATCTTAATGAAAGTAAGATTGAATTTTAAAAAATTTATTTTTAAGAATATAATATTATTAAGACCTATTTCGAGAATCAATCAACACCTGCGTAACAAGGGTTTCATCGGCAGGTCAAATTAATAGAAATTAAATATATATATTTAAATATATTCATTACATTCAGAAATTAGAGTAAGAAAAATTGTTGAGAAAATCTAATTAAACGAAACGATGACTCGTACATGAAACTCGATACCAACGATGCACGAACAATTTTTCCATTTTCATATACTCATGAAAGGGACAGATTTTTTGTCGGTAAAAAATCGATGAAAAAATGTCGGGAAAGTAGTGTACACTCCTGTTCGCTTCTAGTCTCCGGATATAAATTTTAAAAATTTTAAGAAAATATTATTATTAACCCCTATTTCGAGACTCCTTCAACACTGCTTAATAAGGGCTATCATTTGCGGAAAAGTAAGTACACTCTGAACAGGTGCTATACTTTTTCCCGCCAATTTATTTTTAATCGACTTTTTGTGAAGAAAAATTTGTTCCATCTCAAGAGTAGGTGAAATTAAATAAATCAGTAATTAGCAAACGAATCATCGTTTTTTTTAACAATTTTCTTACTCGAGTTTTCGAATGCTTTGGGGGAGGGGGGCAACCGCCCCCATCGCCTCCTCCTGGATCCGCGCATGAACGACATTGATTGTTTTATTTGAATATTTCTATTCAGGGGAAAATTTTCAAGGATGCAACATCCTATTCTTGCTTCGGCAGCCAAAGATCATCAACTCTCTTTAAAATCTCATTTATTAATATATTTTTTTAATAACAAATTACAAATTTGTATGGTGAGTCACTAATGTATTTGAAAACTAACACCCCTAATCAGTTACTAAAAAATTCATTTGATCCAGGAGAATCAGTTCACGAGAGACTCTAGCAGAGTCAACTTGTAATGCAATTACAATTTAAAAATCTTCATATACCTATAGTATATAATACGAAACTTATTTTGCTATCATGTGTTAATAAAATGTTATTTAATACAATATTTTATTATTAAAAGTTAAACATATTTTTATTTGTTGATAGGTCAATAGGCGTAGTTTGGGCAAGTGGTGCAGTTGCAAATCCAGTGACTTATAATAGTAAAATGTCTTTTGTTTAATATTAACATAGAATTAAAACGAAGGTTAACTTTAGTTACGAGCTTTCTTTATAGATTGAGATTTGAACGCCCAGTGCATATGAAGCACTGCTGGGAAAGAAATTCAAGTCAGGTTTTATCACAACATAATTTTAAAAGCTGGAAAAAAGATGGCAAACCATAGGAAGATTCTTTATACTATATTGAAATCAAACTAATAAATTAATTATTTTCTAATCTATCAAATTCCCAAAACTATAAGCATTTCTTTCTTAAGGTATTCTTGTGAAATTAATATGTATACATTTTATTATTCTTAAAATCTTTTTTTTTACAAATTATTTGACAATGGCTATTATAAAAATCAAATTGAAAAAAATATGATAAAAAATAATATGTCGCGTTTTTTATTTTATTTATTTTGAAATAAAATATTGTGTATTATTGTATTAATAAATCATTTTTCGATCATTTTTTGATTTATTATTGACTATAGGTACAGTGAAACCCTTTAAAATCGAACTAATTGGGGTTGTAGCCTGTTCGGATTAGCCGAAAGATTAGCTGATTCGAGAATTGAAGGAAACTGATATCAAGTGAAAGATTAAGTGATATTTTGTGTGTTTCTATTACTATTTCATTGTTTTTGCTAAGTGATTAATCTAAAGAATTTCAATAACCAACTTTTACCTTTTTTCAATCCTGGATGACATAAGTATGTAGACACATTTACACTTTGTTAGGTATGCTAACTGTACTTATTTGTTAATTTTTCAACTAATTATGTAAAATAAGATTTTGATGTAGAATTGATATGTAATTGTTTTATGACTAAATAAATAAGTTTCTCTTTTTTGCGTTCGGATTTGAGAGGTTTCACTGTATATTGGTATATATATATATTGTATTAGTATCAAAAAATATTTGACTTTTTTGCAACCCCCTCCTTCCTAACTAGTATAACTTGACAGAAATTTCTCTTTCCAGAATCCATAATGAATTGTCATTGGCCAAATAATTATCTTAAATTGCTGAATATGAACATTAAGTTGTAACTAAAAAAATAATAATGCTAGAATTTAATGTTCATATCAGAAAGATATTATAGATATGTTTAATTTCAAACCCTTCAGACATTGAAATTTAATAAATATATCTAATAAAGTCTGTGATAAAGAATTTTTGTAAAGGTAATATTGAAGCGATTACAAAGTCCCTAATGATTGGAGAATTTAGGAAATTCCATCTTTTTTAAAAAATTCAAAAGAAACTCGATTAAAATTTTAATGTATTAACGTTTAAACAACTAAAAATTGAATTCTTCACTATCATTGCTTTCTTTATGTAACACTGTCTGGACTCTTTATTCCAAAATATACCATTTTATTTCAAAGCTATCTGTTATATAATTTGAGACCTGCTTCTAATAATCTTTGGAAAGACCGAAAGAAGATTATATTTATAAATTCTTATTAATTTTTCTCAAGAAAATGTCACACCCCTCTGAAACAAATTGTTGAGTGCCTGCCTGTATCTTTATAAAAGTCAAACAAATCTTAGGCAAGGTTGAGTAAAATAACAATTCACGTAGAATAGTAACAAAATTTCTTTTAAATTATAGAAATCGACCAAATACACTTTGTTTTACACGCACTTTCAATTTTATTAATATAGTATATGTATATTTATTCAGATAAAAAACGCAGATTGACATTCTTGGATCTTATGATCGAAATTTCGGAAAATGATCCAAAAGCGTTAACAGATGAAGAAATTCGGGAACAAGTGGATACATTTATGTTTGAGGTATTTATTAAATTCAATGTAATTTTATTATTTATTTTAATAATTTTTTAGGTAAAAATATGCTATTTAAAAAAAATAATCGTTTTTTAAGGGTCATGATACCACAGCCGCTGCTCTAACCTGGGCTTGCTATCTACTTGGACGTCATCCTGAAATTCAAGTAAAAATGTTTATTCGAACAAGTAAACATTTCTAATTTTTAAATTAATATCATTTATTTTGACAATAGGAAGCTGCACACGAAGAATTAGAATATATATTCCATGGTTCAGATCGTGATCCAACGATAGAAGATCTTGCCGAAATGAAACTTATAGATCGAATTTTAAAAGAAACATTACGTTTATATCCTTCGGTTCCACTTATTGGGAGAGCTACCGAGGAACAAGTCAATATAGGTATTTCTCTAGACTCTATGGTACAATCTCGTAATTGATTATCATATATTATTTATATCATCTAGATCATGGCTTCTTAAACCATGAGTCGCGATCCTAATTGGGGTCGCGAAACTGAATTTTGGTGTAGCGAAACATAGGATAACAGTCAAAATGAGGTCGATAATTAACAAAGTTTAAGAAGCGCTTATCTAGATTGTAATGTGCATATTTTTACTTTCTGAAAATTCTTACTGTGCTCTCATTTGAAATTCGGCTTAAGCTCAATTAATATTAAAAATGATTTAAGTAATAAATAAATAATTCTACAATTCTTTAACCACAGAAGATGTAGGTGGTAGTTTTAGGTCTAAAACTAATTATAAAAGTAATTAAATAATGAAAATATTCTATTTTAATTACATATTTTCTACTAAAACAATCGGTTTGTCACACCCAACGGTTAAACTGCGAAAATCTTTGATTGTATGCTAATTAACCACTTCCGTGTACTTACTAAGTAAAAGATCATTTTATTTTTCTAGGTAGATAGAACATTAAACCTTAAAACAATATTTCTACGAAATAACACAGTATAAATATTCTAATACCATCTAAAATTAAGAATAATATTTAATGATTACTTACTATGGTTGGATGTAAGAAGGCGGAGAACTGCCCGTTTTCCCCCTATAGTTTTTTGCCGATATTCTTGCCATCTTATTTAAAATATTTTTTTTGTATTATAAAAGAACTATTTATAAATACAGCTATATCTTATTTAAAATATGAATTAAATTTATAGACTTGTTATATAGGAAGATTTCTTTTATTTTCCCTGAAATAATTAAAATAATGTATATGTAAGAAAGAAGCGTGGATCCATCCTTTCTTCAATAATGAGAGAACTTAGTTCAAGACTAAGCAATTTAATATATTATAGCTCAAAAAAACCGTTGTATTCATTTTTTAAATTATGAAAGTAACAATAATTTAAATCTTTTTCTTTTAGTTGATTTAAGACATTATTTATGTTTCTTATTAAGGCCTTTTAAAATTATTTATTTTTAGATGGATATATACTTCCCCCGAGAACCCAGCTAGCAATTTTTCCCTACTGGTTACATAGGGATCCAAATCTCTATGAAAATCCCTTGAAATTTGATCCTGATCGATTTTTACCAGAAAATATTGCCAATCGACATGCATTTGCATATTTACCATTCAGCGCAGGTCCTCGAAATTGTATAGGTATTTTTTTCTTAATTAAAAAACTACTAATAATAACATCATTTGTGTAACAGTAATTCGTATTAACTTATATATTTTTCAGGTCAACGATTTGCGATGATGGAAGAAAAAGTTTTACTGTCGTCAGTTATAAGAAATTTTAAAATAGAATCTCTAGATAAGGAAGAAGATATCACAATGATGGCAGAAATAGTGCTTAGACCAAAGGATCCATTGAGGACAATTCTCAGGCCAAGAAATATTAATTAGGTTTTTAAGCTGAACGAAACACGCTTAACATAAATCCTTTTGCTTTTGATTTGTTTTTTTAATTGAATCTTGTTATACGATAATTACTAATTAAGAAAATAAATATCGTCGTAAATGCTGGTTCAACTAGTGAACATTTATGGTTGTATAATTTTAGTTTTGTATATATATGATTAATTAATTATATTATTTTACAGTTATAAAATAGTTAGCTATTAAACTATTTAAGAAATGTTACCCGGATAAAGGTACGTTTTGCTCGGTTCGACTATCATGATGATCGTTCGACAATAATCGTTCAACGATAATTCTTGAGCACTATTTCTTTGGATTTTTTATGGAGCTGTTTTCCTTCGAGCGACTGTCGGTAAGGTACATTTTCCTCGTTGCAGGATTATCGTTCAACGATCATCGCGATAGTCGAACCGAGAAAAACGTATCGTAAGATTGAGATGAAATTTTGGTAATTAATTTGTGGCATCTACATACATTCGGCAAATTGGTGCTCGTAGTTATGGGTTGATAGGTGAGAAAATCTCAATTAGTTCGATATTTAATACTCATTCGAAAGTACGAACTGATTTTCATTATAATGTAAGTTAGAAAACATAGTAGAATATCCTCCTTTCAGTGCCTCTGTGGCAACCAATTATTTCGTATTTTTTATTGTTGTTGATCAATTATCTGCAGAATTATTTCATAATTGATCCTATAATTCTATATATATATTTTTTTATTATATCCATAGATCCGTCTACTTGTCTGAAATTGTACAATACAACGAAAATTTGAATCTTGTGTGCAGAAAGCCTTAGGCCGGATATAAACAAGCGTTTTTCTTCGCATTTGTTCTAAACGCTAACGCGAAAAATCACTTACTACAGGAATAGTAGAAAGCAAAGTCAATGCATTTTACGCTATTTTAATTAAAAATGTATTAATAGAAAACACAGGTCTGCAAAATTTAGCTTTTGAAAAGTTGTTCGTATTTTTTAGTAATATTCTGATTCCTCCACACAAACTTTGTTTTACATCACTATTCTTTGGTTCATTATGAAATTTTCAATTTTTTCTCAAATTTCTAACCCCCATAACTTATTCAAAAATTAAGATTTTATTATTTTCTTTTTGTATTGTTCATTGCATCGATAAATAAATTATTTAAAAAAATCTAAATAAAACCGTATAGAAGAATTTTCAGACCAAAATACTGTGAGTCCACCTATAAATCTTTATCATCATTAATTATTGCTTAAAAATGTGACGTGTTACGAAAAAAAATAAACTTATTTTTGAATTCAGAAGCCGGAAATCTATAAGGAACATAAAATTATTCAAACAAATGTGTTTGCATCTTTACAACATTAATTTAGAATTCCGCGGAGTGAGATTCGCGAGCAAAATCTACTAAACGGAATTTTTAACAAAATTATAAATAAATTTGTTAAAAATTCCGTTTAGTAGGTTGCTCGCAATCTGAAATTCTGAAATTAATTATTTCTCATCTCTCTATGTAAGAATAGACTTGTAAAAAGCGTCTGAATCGAGGGAGTAATATATAAGAGCTTGAGATGCCATGTCCCTCTGGGTGGTCACGTGGTGGGGTATCATGCGGGCTATACGCGGATTGATACCGGGTAACACCTAGATGGACCATATCTTTTTTCGCTCTCTTGGTTCAGGATGGAGAATCAGCTGGACCTCAATGGTTCTTATAAAACGGTAGTCTGGCTAAGTATTCTCTAAAATTTCGCTTTATAAAAATATCTTTGAATTTCTTAAAGATTAATTTAATTAATCTTTACAACATGTCTAATGCAAATGTGAATTTCCTATATTAATTTAATCTATCTCTCAAACCCTGGAAAACACTAATGTTCACTAGACCTTATGGAGTGCCAAGCTATTTGTCGGTCCGAAAGCGTTTAAGCTAACATTTGAGTTTGAAATTCTATTCCAGACAAACCTGGTCGCACAAATTTAGCCTTTAGTGCGCGGTTATTCTTATAACTTAAAACTTATAACTATCAGCCAACTAACATTTCTTATTCGCTCCCAAAAGGAGAAAAACACTATAATATTGTATAAGAGTAAGTGAGATTATAAAACTAGAATAAGTACCTAAATGTGAATATTTTATAAGAATTTATATTTTTGAGAAATTTTTATATAATAAATTTTTTACTTTATTTTTAATCAATTTAGAATGTGCAACATTTTTAAAACCCAATCCTTATAAGTGAAAATTAATTAATTAATTAGAAATTTAAATGAATGATTTTAAATAAAAAAAGGAAGAGAAAAGGTTTAAATATATTTTATTTAGATAGTTTTCTTTACATTTAAATCTTTAAAATACATATACAATATTTACTAATTCAGAAAGAGGGCAATCCTTTGAAATATATGCTATTTTAAAACAGTCGTTTTAAAATTATATATTTGGCGTTATAAGAATGACATGTGCAAACATAAATAATAATAACAATTTTATTATATATTGTAAACCAAAAGCATATATGGCTAACTCAATGGCTTTGTTAAAAATAAAATATTCTTTTCATATATAATATATATAAATCTGTATTTAAATCGGGGAGTCGCTAAAATTAAGAAAGCGTTTTGGTCTTGTTTATTTACAAATGAGATGGGCAAGAAACAATAGATCCTATCGATTCCAAAAAGCTTTAGCCTTTTGATAATTTGATTTACCGCTAAGGGCTGTGTCGTTAGAAATTGGAGATTTCTTCCCGGTATTAGTAGAACTGGCACGGGATTCCCAGGACTGACGAACTTCCTGGACACGACTCACGCGTGGAGACTTGCCTGAGCTCGTAGGGGTTGTCTCTGTTGAAGCTGTGGGAAATATAGAAGGCTCAATTTTCTTAGACTGTTCGGAATGTTTAGGGATTTCAGAGGGGTTTTCAGAAGTGTCGGCGGCGGCCGCCACCGATAATGAGGTTAGAGAAGGCTTTTCATCTTCTTCCGTAATACTATCTTGTTTTTCCGAATTACTACTTGCACCTTCCCCTGGACAGCCACCGCCGATACTACTGCCGACACCTGATTCACTAATATCACTATCGCTAGTCAAACGTGTCCTTGTTATTTGTTCGGAAATATGTTGCTCAACATGGGTGGATTCACAGTGGAAACCATTCACAGAGGAAGGGGAAGATGGTTCCTCCTCATTGAGGCTGGACATCCGACTGCCACTGCAACTGCTGCTGTTATTATTTGAACGAGAATTGCCTGTACTTGTAGAATTGCGTCGACTTGCTGAGAGAATTGCCATCCGTCCCACTGCACGAATCGCGTTCCCTGTTTTCTGATGTGTGTCACAAAAAATGGAAACACACACAAAACAAAACAAAACATGCGAAAACAGGATTTAGTATAACACACAACACTCAGTAAGTGTTAATATATATTATTTTAATTAAAATTTGAAAAATCATCTGATCATGCACAAACTTATTAAGTAAATGAAAAAAATATAGCTTTAAAAAACTTATTAGAAGACTATATAAATTTTGTAAGTACTCAAATAAAGAATAAAATTAAAACCAGAAAAAATAAATATAATTTCAAGCCCACCTGCCATTTTCTTCGGATAATGAACTTTTTCAATTTATCTGTACTTAATTTGACGCAACTTATTGAGTCAGCTTGTTGTGCAAGCCAAGCGTGAGCCAAACATTGTTCAGCAGTAAGTCTTCTCCTGTGGAAAAATAATTTCAATTTATGTAATATTTGTTAATTGACCTAGATTAAAAATTAAACTCTCATACAATTTTAACAAGGCCCTAACCTATCGTCTAAATAATATGTAAATAGATTTTATTTTTTAGACATAAAAAATCTCTAGTAGTAAAAAAAAACTATTAATTGAGAATACATTTTAATTATAGTTTTTTTTTTTAAGAAATTATAATTTCAAAAGAACACATTCCAAATTCATTTTAATGTTGGAATTTATCCAGTTTGAGTATAATTCAGAATAAATAATTTCTAAATACGTATAGGTACATATTATAAAATCTTCTTTATTATTAGATTTGTTTATTAATTCTTATTAATTTGTAAACTGACCCCACAAAAATTTGAATTCCATTAAAAGATAATGGGAAATTAAAAAGTAATAATTAATGATCATATTTATACCTATCGTTAATCCTTATTGACATTGAAAACAATAATTAAATGAAAGCAATAAAAGTCTATTAAAACGTTGACTAATTATTAAAAAATGCTTGGTAAGAAAATATAAGAGTACAAACACAATATTATATCACTTTAAATAATAATTTCATTGAATTATTATTTGATTTATAATAAGAATATTCATCGATGTTTATATTAATTATATTATAATGTTTTTGTAAAATGTCGTAATACAAATAAAAACTCACTCTTTCTTTTTTAAAAGTAAAGCTGAAATGAAGGCTTTGGCTGCTGGTGAAATAGCTTCAAATGCTTCATCCTCAAAGTCGTAATCAGCACGAGTTATATTAGCAAAGGTATCTGAATCAGAATCGCCCATAAAGGGGGATAATCCACTGAGACTGAAAAATAATTTAATAAAAAACAAAATTAAACAAGTTTTTTTTTATTTATAAGTATTTTAATGATTTTGACTAATTGGATTTTTTTTAATATCGTGGGAAATAAATTTCTAGAAGAACCAGATGTGAATTGAGAGATTCAATTAATTTTAAAAACTGTTTTAATTTTATAATTAAAAAATAATAAAAGCACCTCTTCTATATATATTTTTTAGGTTATAAACCTTGTGTTTCACCTTTAACAAAAAAAGCATATTATATTGTCTTCAAATCACTCTCAAGTAGAATGAATTCAAATTCCAATTCCTAAGAAATTACTCGCAACGTCCGAGAAGCAGACTAAACCGGGCCAAAGTAGAGAATTCAATTTTTCTCTAATTATTTTTACTTTGTAAGCAAGTAATTTATTTTAATTTTTTAATTTTATTAAATCTGTTTCACCTTGAACCTCCCTGCACAAAATTATTAATTTTCTAATTAGCTTTTACTAAATTTAGTTTCATTAAATCGATTTAAACGAAATGATGATTTAATTGTGTTAATGACTTCAGAATTCTTAACTAACAACTAACGAAACACTAGAATATCGTTAATTTATGAAATCTACTAGTTAGGAACTACACTCTTTCGAACTTTATGGGTTGATTCTGAAAGATGATGTAAGGTCTCCACAGGTATAACAAGATAAAATTTACTTATAGTTACACCGGTGAAGTACTTACATTGTCTTTCAGAATTGGACCATTAGTGTTATCTCCGCGGTGCCGTTTACAATATAGTCAAGATGCAGTTTGCATTTCGTCGCTGTAAAATCATAATGTTGTCGTATGTAAAAATCAACACTTTTCAGTAGCTAAGAAATCCTTCTGTTTTCATCTATATTAACCCTAAATACTATACTTTGTTTTCTTTTTAATCTGTAATTTAAGTTCTATCTCCTGATAACATACAACAATTTGAGAGCAGATGTAGCTAACAAATACAAGTGTTTTTCTTCAATAATTTTTTTTTTTGGTAATTTTGACATAAGAAATTTTGATATAACAGCGACGTTTTTTAAATAAATTACTTAGCCAAGCGAGAGGAGAGAGGGGACAAAATTGAAAAATATTATAGTTAGAGTGTTTATAAATATAATATTTCATAAAATGAAACTTTTCTTGTTTTACTGTTATGTAATCTGTAATCTATCATCATTCCTAATAAATTTAATGCATATTTTTATAATTACTTTTATGAACATAGGGATTTTAGATATCCTAAAATTTTTCTCCAAGTCAAAAGTTTTTGATGACTTCGAAAGAACTTATAATCTTGAGTGATAATTCTCTTTTCTATTCGAAAATATTTTGATATTAAAAAAAAAACAACTAATTACTAACATCCGTTGGAATTAAAATCTACTTTGTGATAAATAATTATGTATTTCCATTAAGTTTAAAATATGATGTTTTAAGTTGAACCAATTAATTAATTCGATGATACTCTTCAACACCAAAGATAATAATTTTATTTTTCCATTTGATCTCTTTACTCAAGATAGAAATGTCACATTAAAATTCCAATATTTTTTTATTCTTAACATTAAATTAAAATAGATCATTTATCTGCGATTAAAATTCAAATAAATTACTTAAATTATCAATTAGTTGTATATATAATGTATTTTTTTTATTCCCTTGCAACTTACAGAACATAGCAGATGACTCCCACACTCCACATATCCGATTCGAGGCCGATAGGCTCATAATTGATAATTTCTGGAGGTATAAATTCAGGCGTTCCGAAAAGCACACGGACCGGTTTGCATGGTTCCAGTTGCTTGGCAAGTCCGAAGTCAATTAATTTGATTTGATGGGAGGTACGTGTTCGACACATAATATTTTCAGGCTGCAACATATTAGAGTTCGTTATTGATCAATTAAATGCAATTTAAATAAATATAGAAAACTGAAATTGATGAAATTAAGGTAAAACTTTCAATTTACGATTTACTAATTAAATTAATTAATTTTAATAATTTTTTTCATTAGAAATAATTGCCATAAAAAATATTATTTACATAAATAGAATAATTTTGCATTTCTCAAATTCGATGTTAATTTATATATTGAACCAAGAACCAATTAATCTACTAGCACTTGAATAAGTATTATATTTGAGCTCGCCTGAGAGTTAGTCAACTTAACATACACATAAAAGGACTAAGCCACTGACCCAAAATACAGGTAGTTATGAGTCTATTTTCTTGACAACTCAACAATAGATAATTTTTCAATTTCAAGTTGATTTAATTTTTTTGGTTTAGGTATGAAAAAATAATTAAAAAATTTGAAAAGTAGAGAGAAACATATATAATTATTATTATTTTTTAAGCACATTTATTTAGAAATTCGGTATAAAATGTAGAAAATATTTTTCTTTTCAGAACAAATATATTCCTATAAGTATAACTAAAAGCATAAGCGCCTTTTGATTAAATTTTTTCTTGAAATAATCCGCGTTTTTATTTTTAGCTATGACTATGAGAAAATGTTTTGGATACTGATTAATTTATACTTTTTTCATCAATTCTAAATAAAAAGGGTGTTTTTTATATATTTTTATTGTATACTAGTTTATCTTTGGAATTTGAATAAGAGAGACCGGAAACAATTCAAGTTTGATTCCTACTCACTAAGCTCTCTCCAAAAACGCCCATTTTGATGAGATTTTTTGTAAATAGTTATGTAGGCAAAATTTCGAAAGATAGAAGAGTTGAATTTGGTTTACAAGATTTGACCCAGAGAAAGAGAGGAACCCAGTTAAATAAAGCATGGACTTCATATTTGAATTTTTAAATTTTATAATTTTTAGCTATATTAATTTAACAAATATCTAGAATGTATATTTTATAAACTTATCAGGATAAACTAATAAATCGTTTTGGTTTTTAATTATTTTGTTGTATATTTACATTATATTATAGAGAAAGAAATGAAATGGCATGGGGTTTGATATAAGCATTTATTGATATAGTATTTGATTAACTCATTGGAAGGTTTAGATACTTATCTGTTTTCTTTCTCAAAGTTGTAATAATACACTAATAACAGCCATATATTCATCGTAATAATCAACATAAAATTTTTTATTTAAAATCCATCTAAGCATAATAAAGTGTTTGGACCTCTCTTACATATATTGAGAAAGAGACAAGCCCCTTCCGAAAAAAATTCTAACTACAACTCAGTTCCATATCTTTATCATCTTAAGTACAGTAAAGTTAGAATAACTACAATTTTCAGATAAAATGACTATTTACATTAAGTCTGAACCCGCCATGATGATTTATTTACTATAAAATTGAATGTGATTGGAAACTAATCACAAAATATTTTTTTTTCTATGATAAGGATGCAAAATGACTCAACAGGAAGCAAGTACATCTTTAGATTCCGAAAAAATCAAGGGGAAATTTCAGGAATTGTATCTTAAAACGAGTTTTGAAGGATTGAAGATAATGTAGAAATTCCCTTAGGAAAATAATCTTTTATAACAGGAAATATTAGAAGTGCATTTACCTTCAGGTCTAAATGAACTACCATTTGGCTGTGCATATAAGAGACTCCTTCACAGATCTGTCTCATAAAAAGCACGCAGTCTCTTTCGGTGAGTGTAAAATCGTCAGCGACAACTCTCTCGAAGAGCTCGCCGCCTGAAATGCTGCAACCGTATCAACTCATTAAACGCCTCGTATTTTAATTGGAATTCCTTATCGTTTAATTATTAAAATATAATTTAAATTGCATTTTCAAAAATGCAGTTTTTCTCTAGAAACCATTTTATGTATATAAAAAAAAAGAAAAAGTTTATTTTTCAATATTGATGATCTACCTAAAACAAGATTTTGTGAAATTCCGAATAAACCAGTTTTTTTTCTTTTTTGTAAATTTAACTCAAATAATATATACCATAATAAAATCTCCACTTACTATTCCATAACGAGGATCATTTCTTTGGCGGAATCGAATGCGGCTGCCAGCTGGAGGAGTTTCGGGTGTCGTAATCGGTTCATTATCGACACCTCTTCGAGGACTTTATCTCGATCTCGTTGCATAATGCAACGGACTTTTTTAGCCGCAAACACAATATTGGAGGATTTTTCGTTGACTCGATGAACAACTCCAAATCGTCCTAAAATCAGAAATGCGGTGATCAATTATTGTATACTATAAGTATAGATATATTTCAGAACAGGTACATATAATATATGCCAATGTAAATGTAAATTTAGTAAAATTTATTATAAAATTTCTTTTAAAATTTTATTTAAAATAACATTTATTCTAATATTTAATCTTAATAAATATAATTATTATTATTGTCATTTCCGTCCATAATGTGTATTAATTCGAAAGTTTATAATGGGAGTTAAGGACAATATTTTTTGTGTGATTTTTTTATTTTTCAACCAACGTTTCATCCACTTTGCCGACTTCTTCAGGGCTTCAAATAGTTACATCCCTCTAAAATAGATTATTTACGAAGATAAAGGACAATAATTTATTTTAGACAAATGTGTGATGTAGCTATTTGAAGCCCTGAAGAAGTCGGCGAAACGTTGGTTGAAAAATAAAAAATCACACAAAACATGTCCGTAATTCCCATTATAAACTTTCTAATAAATATATTTATAATTCGTAACATTATTTTAATAAAATTTTGATTTTGTCCAGACTCATTTCATTTTTTTTGGGTGAATGCCTGTTTCAAAAAATATTTATTTATTAGTAAAAATAAAATCTGAAATATTATTTTTCAGAGAGTAACAGAGTTAATTAATTTGAAATTAATATCAAAAAGATTGAATTTTCTGCTTAATACAAATAATTGTATTTATAAGGCATTAGTTTCGAAGGCCTTCTTATTCAGTCTAATGATAAAATATTAGTCGCAATCTCATTTACTTTTTTCAGAAAGAATACCATTCCTTTGGGTTAAAGTTGAAATACTTTTATGAGAAATATTTATAGTAGATATTAGACGAAAGATATTAGAAGACAAATAAATTAAAGGAGACAATAAAAGAGTGCGTCTTCTGCTGAAAAAATAATTTTTTAAATTTATTTATAACGAGATATGGTTTCGAGAAACTGATGTGTGATTCCTGTAAATTGTAATAGATTAATGAAGGGCGCAAAGCCCTGGAAACTATAGTCTCGTTATAAATAAATTAAAAAATTTATTTTTCCAGCAGAAGACGCACGCTTTTATCGTCTATTAATTTATAAAAATTCTGCTACTCTCGGCAAAAAGAAACTTTCAATTTGAAGACAAATAAATATTTAATTGAAAAGTTTTTGTTTTGCCGAGAGTAGCAGAGTTGTTGATTCACAAAGAGAAACAAAGAGGTTGTCCTCTGCTTGATGCAAATAAACATACACACATATATATCGAGATGATATATCTGTATATATATATATATATTATTTATTTGTTTGAGACTATAGTTTCGAAGACTTGGTCTTCATCATCAGTCTTTTTAATTATAAATGTTGTTTTTCATGGAGTCAATATCGTATGGATATTGAAAATTTGATGTTCCTTCTTCACTGGTGGTCAGCTTAGAACTGATGATGAAGACCAAGTCTTCGAAACTATAGTCTCAAACAAATAAATAATATATATATATATATATACAGATATATCATCTCGAAATATATGTGTGTATGTTTATTTGCATCAAGCAGACGACAACCTCTTTGTTTCTCTTTGTAAATAAATATTTATTTTAAGCAGAACAGTATATTCAATTTATTTCTTTAAATTCTAATAATATTTGAAAAAAAAAATAAATAAAAACATTGATATAAAAATGTATTCCATCTTGGAAATGACAATAATAATAATAATCACCTCGTCCAAGCTCTTCTAACAAACTATAATGTTTGTCGAATTCACTTCCTGGTTCAATGTTTACTTGGCGTGGTTCAAACGGTGGCTCATCTTCAGGTACTTCATCTTCATCAATACATCCAGTTTCCACTATCTCTGGCCCGCATCCACCCGCATCATATCCTATAAAATGATCACATATAAATCAACAAGAACTATAAGAGGACAAAAGTATTGCATTCAACCAAAAGTTATTTAATGATTAAATTTAGTTGTTATTATCATCATTTCAATCCATAATTTGTATTAATTTGAAAGATTATATTAGGAAAATAAGGACACGTTTTATGTGTAATTAAGTAAAAAACTTAAGTTTAATTTATTCAAATTTGAGATTTCTGTATGTAAGGATAAAACGGAGAAAAAATATTCTATTCTGCTTTAAAAAACAGGGTTGTCTTATTCTATATATGTGATTTCTGTTTTATATTAATGAAATTGTTAATATAAAAAGTAAACAATAAAAGAATGTGTCTTCTGCTGGAATTATAAATTTTATTTATTTATAACGATTTATAAATAAATAAAATTTATAATTCCAGCAGAAGACACACTCTTTTATTGTCTCCTTCAATATATAAAAATTCTGCTACTCTCGGCAAAAACTTTCAATTTAATAAAAAGCAAAGAAAAAAAATTGTGTTTTTTGTGAATGTGCCAAATATTTTTTGAAAATTGTGTTCTGATGGCCTTCAATGGTAACGAAGATGATAAGAAAATTTAGACGAATGTGTGACATGACTATTTGAAGCCCTGAAGAAGTCGGAAAAGACGACGAAACGTTGGTAGACAAATAAAAAAGTCACACATAAAAACTTGTCCTTATTTTACTAATATAAACTTTCAAATTAAATTTAGTTTTAATTTATTAATTTAAAGAAAAAACTTAGGCTATTCAAGTTTTAAGATCATATTAAGCCTTCAAAAGAACAATATTTAAGTATTTCAGTATTTTTTTTTCTTTTCAAAAAAAGAACTATCATTTTCGCTTCATTTTTAGAAATTTTTCTCCTGGAAAACACCTTTTGTGGTTTGAATAAGACCATTTTTAGAGTTCCGTTTAAACCTAAAACGGGTCCCAATTTGTCCAATATCCATCTGTCGTCTTTCTGTCCGTCTCTCAGAGCATTGTAGGTGGTAAACTAAATAAGATTCTAACATGGAATTTAGAAGTTATTAGTACTTATCCATTTTCAGCGAAATCAAAAATAGTATTAAAATTTTAATCTAATCAATATTTTGTTGACGGTCTAAAATAAAAAAAATATAATATAATCAAAGGTTGAAAGATATCCTTCTAAAAATCTCTTTAAATATATAATTATTAGTTTGTTTTTTTATTTTTTTATTTGATTGATTTTACGATGACGGTGTGACAGAGGGTGACCTCCAAAGTGTTTTTTAGGAGATTTTTGTACCTCTCGGCATTCAGAAGTAGCTCAACTTCAAATTGTTAAGGAATTACAAAAACTTTACTCTCTCTCCTTATCAACGACAAATAAAGAACGAAATTGATACCTTAAGTATTTTGGAAGATATAAGGTACAGAACCCTCGGTATGTGAGTCCAATGCGTATTTTGAAGGCTTATTTGCCAATGACTGTGTGATTATATTGAATACAATAATTGGATTTTTTTAAGTTAAAAAGGGGATGACTGTATACAGGGCCGTCTTTAACCTATTGGAGGCCCTGGGCACTTTAGGATAATGAGGCCCCTCTAAAAGAAATACAAAATGTTCTGCTAGCATCGATATTAAAATAAATTAGTCCTTAGTAAATAATAGGGGGCCCCATGGACCACGAGATCTGGGCACTTGCCCAGAGTGCCCAATGGGAAAGAGGGGCCTGACTGTATATTTCATTTACGGTATAATTCCTAATATTTCTTGAGTAATATAAATATAGGATTTTATAGTTTTGTTCGGATACTCACCAAGGTCGATGGGGACAAAGGGTCTGGATGGATGCGAAGGCTCGCTGGCGCCGTGGACGTTGAGCGCCCGCACACGGAACATGTACGCCTGACCGGAGGCTAAGCCGCGGACAACCGTCGAGAGGGAGTGGCATCTGAGCGAACAAAAAATACATTCCTTATTAAGGATTTGCAATTAAAATTTATATTCAATTTCATGTCAATATTTTTGACATCCCTAAAAAAATCGATTTGATGTTATCTATAGCATAAAAAAAAAATATTTTCAATTATTATTTTTTTCTTGCATTTATGATTCATTTAACTCTTCAGATTGTTTCCCAAGTGAAATTGATGAGCCGATTAGTTTGAATGACATGTGACTCCATCTACTGTTGTTGGTATCGTTAAATAGCTTTATAAAATCAATTTAAAAGATATTTTCTTGTTAATTTATTATTTTTATGGACTAGGCCATAGGTGACAAACCAGGCTCACACTTGTTCATTTTTTATATTTTTCCGAAAATTATTGTTTTGATCGAACCGTGGGCCCGACCTTTTGGTCCTGAACTTGATAGAAAGGGTGGTTTAAATTAAATATCAAACTGATTTAATAAAGACACATAGGTATTTGATTTTAATGAAATTTGTTATAGACATCCCTATATGTTCTTAGTGCAATTGACAAAAAGGGTGTCCTCTGCTTGAAGCAAATATATAGAGACACATACATACATACATATATCAGGTCCGGATTTAGGAGAAAGCAAAGGAGAGACAGAAAGTATGGTGTTTTTGTTTTAAATATTAATATATTTTAGATATTTAAAATAGCAATAGATTTAGAAAGGCATCACAATTCATTACATCTCTAGCTAAGTTTTTTTTCTTTTGTGAGTTAAAGATGCAAGGTATAATTGTGATACTTTGGTATTTCTTTGGATATTTAAAACAAAAACAACTGTTAAAAAACATTCTTTGTTGTGTTGAAGATTACATATTTAATAGAAACTGCGACAAAAGAAAATATAATTTTCATTTTCATGGATGCCTCTTCTCTTATCTTAATTTATAAAAATACACCCAGGTCTTCAATTTATTTAAATCTTCCAAAATTTTTTTTTTTTATATCTTTTGTGAATTATTAGACACGGTTAGTGTAAGCAACAGTTATATATTTATCCAGAGTTGAGCTGCTTAGCTAGCTGAACGGATTGCTTAGTATCGTTTTTTATTCAACTATAGACTAAATTTAAATATTAATTAAATTATAATATTATTAAATGTAGCCGTTTTAGGTTAAGAGAAAGTCCTTGGGGAAACCACCAAATAAATCCCAACCAAACTCAACATAATAGCGTCAATTTTGGTATAATATTTAAGACTCTACATGGGGGAGGAGGATAATCAAAAAAGAAGTACACAGGAGTTTTTAACGGGTTATAGTGGTGTTTCACAAAGAGGGTGAAACACCACTATAATCCGCTAAAAAACTCCTGTGTTTATGTTTCACTATAAACCAACAACGCTTTCCCTAAATGTTATCAAAAAATAAGTTGTTGCATCAAATTGTTTGTGAATATTCTATGATGATGAAGGGCTAATAATTAATAAAGTACCGAAAGTTTAGACTAATAAAAACATTTATTAATTAACCATAAACCTGCTAAGTTCAATAATTTAATATAAATGGCATGTTCACTGATAAGATAAAATCAACATTCCCACCAAAGCTTGCTTTGCGCGTAGTATTCGAATCACCGACTCTCAGTACTTCTACGCGGTCAAATTGGAGAAGTGTCTAACAAGTTCATTCGCCAACTTGTTTATCCCCATAATTTTAATGGACTGTACTCATGCCTTCCACTTTTTAGTCTCTAACAATCTTCAATCCTTCAAGACTCGGTTGCACACCTTGTTTTCCACCCTTTCTCATGACGATTCTTCCTTTTTGTCTTCAGTAATGCTAGAGTTTGTTAAAAGCTATAGATGCATAATCCCGGTGGGTGAAGCCAGTAAAATTGAGGTGTTTAACAAAGGTACTTGGAGAGGATTGAAGGGTTGAATCCCCACAGGAGGTGAGGTGCCTCCAATTTCCGTGGTTGGGGACAGTCTTCTGTGGAAAAAACCCAAAAATAAAGAAAATCTCTGACACAATAAACAATAACATCCTTCAACGTAGCCTCTGGGCCACCTTTAGATGAATTTAAAGAATCTACCTTAACCAGAATAAGAATTAAACTTGCTCATCAATTTTTCTTATCTTGAAACTAGTTCTTTCGCTATAACTTATTGTTATGCTAGAGTAGGTAATTTAATGGATCAGTACTTGTCGACGACGACGGTCCATGTGTCATCGGGGTCCTCGGCCAGTCTCATCTCGATGGTGAATCCAGTGACGCAACAACCTCCGTCATATGGAGCACTCTTCCAGGCTACCATCGCTGCTGTGGCATCTGGAGGCGCTGGAGAAACAGAAGGCACTCCGCCTGGAGGATCTGGAGGACCTGTGAAACAAAAAAAAAATTCCATCAAGTGATGTTGACATCTGACCCAAATTAAATGATTTATTAGCTTCTAACTCAATTGAAATGTGACAAATGAAATGGAATGGAAATCGAATCTTAAAGAGAGATGTTCATTATACATTAAGCCTATTAAAACAAAAAAAGATCAATTTAATCGTATGTTAGGATCAAAGCAAAAAAAATATCGCTTTCACAAGATTATTTCTTTCAACTAGAAAATCTAAAAATATTATTTAGTACCTGAAGAATTAAAACAATTTAATGGGCAAAAATTTGGTCAAAGGGTTCAAATTTTTAAATACCTTGCACTATCAAATTTTTGGTCCGATTTCAACTAAAATCAAATCATCTCTTAGTCCCAATATAAAATACCTAAAAATACAATTTCGTTTTGATACCTTGGTTTTTGAGCTAGAGCAACTAAAAATTTGTTGACACACATGCCCATACTAACCCACTAAGTGACATTTTGACAAAATGATTAATATCTCTTAAAGTATAAATTTGTCGATGTTCATTATGAAATATTTTATCGCGGCTTTAATTTTATTGTAGACTAAAACTATGTGAATTCGCTCAATTTTTTTTATCGAAATTGGTTTAGTCATTATTTTTGAGATACATCGAAAATATGAAGCAAAAAAAAAAAAAAAAAAATACCATACCCGTATGGTAAAGCAAAAATGATTAAAATTGAATGTAATTTAATATTAAAATTTTGATTTTAAAATGTTTAAATCCATCTTAGACAGATATTGTATTAATGCTCTAAGGCCGATGTAGTATGTCCTCCCTAAAAACACCTGGAAAGGCACCTTGAGTGAGTGTAGTAGATTAGTAGCCGAGTAAAAATTTAATGACTTCACGTTAAATGTAAACTGCAATTATTTTAAATTAAAAAAATAACATTTGGCATTTGGGATTAAAAAAAATCGATAGTAATGTATTTCAAAAACGTTTAATTAACTTTCTTATACATCTGATAAGAAGAAATCTCGATTTAAAAAATATTAGCAAATGGGTTATTCAAAAATTATAATCAAAGATATCTCGATAAATAAATAATAAATAAGAGAAATTTGTGAGAAAAATGAAAAGTTTTTCAAGCCCCTCTGCAAATTTTAGTGAATTTGTAATTTATGTCAACGAACACTTTGAGCTAGAAAGCCAAGATGTTTGTCAGTTTATTAATTACAACTGTTTAACAGCTACATATGGGATAGAGTTGTGGAGCTCCGCTGTTAATTCTAACATCGAAATACTTGAGCGTTTTCAAGCTAAAGTCCTCCGTCTGATAGTGGATGCCCCCTGGTTCGTTCCAAACTCTGTCATCGCTCGTGATCTGAGTCTTACCTCGGTAAAGGAGGAAATTAAAAACATTAAAAGAATTATGTTGATAGGCTGGAGAACCACCCAAGTGTTATAGTTAAAGGATTGTTAATCCCACCCTGTGAAAGAAGACTTAAAAACAGTTTACCCAGTGATATACCTACAAGGTTTTAGTGACTTAATCAAAGTTTATTTCATAATTGCTAAATGTTATTATTAGAGATAGGATACAACTATTGTGTTGTTTCTTACATGTTTTCAGACTTCAATAAATCATTTACTTAATGTTAACTGACAGATTGTAAATTTAAGAGGAAATAAAAAAAACAGCTCCTAATATTATAATGATTCATTTTTTTCGCCGATTTTTCATCTGGAAGTTCCGAAGTTAGAAAGTCCAAAATCGGTTCTTCCCTCAGGCAATACAAACATCATAGCTTCCAAGACTTTTCGTTCTCAGTTATCATAGGTATTGAAATTCAGACAGAGTCCGAGAAAAATTCAAAAGATAAACAGAAAAATCATGTGTGAAAAAACAACGCTCCCCAGAACATTGGCCTTTAAGTTCTAATATTTTTTTTCATTGTAGAATTCTTTTAACTAAAAATCATAAGCAAAATTCCATACTCTATAATAATGAACGTTTGTTTCTAATGTTTATTTACTAACTTTTCATTGTTTATTTACTTCTTATCACACTTATGTTCAACTTTTTTACCACTAGTAATGTACGTTATTCAAACTGAATAGAAAATCCAAAAGTTTGACTTTACTATCGTGGGAGAAAAAATATTTATTTTAAGCAGAAAAGACAATCTTTTATTTATTCCTTGTAAATTTCACAACCTAATTTGTCCTTCAATTATTTTACAGTTGTATGACTATTTTATAAAATGAGTAAAATTTATCATCGATTCATTCATCTATGATATGAATAATTTTCTCACTCAATTAATCAATCTCATTAGGTCCGAAGTGAGAGGAGATGCTTTTCAATCGCAATTCGCCTTCCATTTAAATGATGGAGTAGAAGATGTTGCATATACATATATTTTAATTTTTAATTATTCCGGCTTTAATTTGAATGTTAAAAGAAGAGTCCTATTGAATTGGCCTGGCCTTGAGGTTGATTGACCTCGATTCTGCGTTCGCTCTTCATTTCTTTCTTTCCCAAAAACAATACATTTGACTTGGTGTTAATCATCTCAGATCAAAGGTATATTATAATTACAGTTTGGGAAAATCCACAAGTCCTCCTCTATGATTCATATTGAAATGATTTAAAATTTTGGGCGGCGTTTCGATTTCGACGAATTAATTCAATTCCTTTAGTATATTTACTTGAGTTTGTAGTTTGAATTATAACAATTAAAATTTTATTTCCATTACAAAACATAAGAAATTCATATGATTTTCTCTGAGGTTGACCTTTTAATTCTGAGCCTAAAAATGTGTTTTTTTTTTAATGTTTCTGTCTCTATGTGTACCGAGTTAAATTTTTAATAGTTAATAATTTCCACCCCCCCCCCCCACAAATTTCCATATACTTGAGTTTGTAGTTTGAATTATAACAATTAAAATTTTATTTCCATTACAAAATATAAGAAATTCATATGATTTTCTCTGAGGTTGACCTTAATTCTGAGCCTAAAAATGTGTTTTTTTTTTAATGTTTCTGTCTCTATGTGTACCGAGTTAAATTTTTAATAGTTAATAATTTCCAACCCCCCCCCCCACAAATTTCCATGACGCAATCTGCTTCTTAAAACCCCAACCCCTGTAGCCACTTCTGAATTATGTATAATAACAAAATTTAATAGCAATTGTTTTTTGAATCATGTAAAAGAATCAATTGAATATTTTCGTAAATTTAGCCTTTTTATATTGTCTTTTAGTGTCCATTTTTTTATATTTTGTTTTATTATTCAGTGTCTATTATTTATCCATAATAATGGGCATGCCAATTCGCTGTCTAATAAATTCATCTCTAATTATTGGGAAGAGAGTCTCCATCAAAGATTCATATAATTAAAAATATAATTTCCAGCCTTATGAACAAAAACTTCACTTTCTAGAAATTTTTAAAGAAAACATAACAAAATCTCTTTTAATCAAAATAATTTTCAAATACAAAATAAAGATTTCATTAGAAAACTTAATAGGTATACAAATATCATACAATAGTGGTTTCAGATTTCTTTTGAAGGTATAAAAGAATTCCCAAGTTAAAATAGGGACAATGCAAAATATTTGTTTAAGAATGAAAGTCATAGTAGAATAGAATCTTAACGTAATAGAATACTCTGGACACTACAAAAACCTTTCTTTTCTGGTTTCATAATATCCTCTTGTTTACGGATCAAATTACCTATTCCACGGAAGGAGATATAATATTATATCGCTTATTTTTCCTAGGGAAATATAAATGTTTCCAAAATGAAAACTAATTCAATTTAAATTCCTACTTTTATTTTTTTCTCCAGGTCCTATTATCAATTCAAGACAACCTGCATCCTGGCAGATTTCATTTCGCCAGGATCTAAGTTATTTCCGTAAAATAGGAAGTAAATATATATTTGAATTATTGTCTCGAGTGGCTAACATTAGGGTCCTCTATTAGAAAATATTAAATGTTATGTGGGGATTTTTTAGATGAAAAAATTTCACCAAGAGTGGTCTAACACAAAAAAAACTTTCAAAGATTCAATAAGAAATATTTAATTTAGTTAATAGATAACATTATTTGATTTCAATAAATGGTAAGGAAAGTTTTTCCTTTTGTTTGTTTACTAATATCGTATTGCTTATCTCAGTGTTGTCCACGCCCCTCAGGGGGCAATTTGATTGTTAAGGGAGGCAATTAAAAAATGGGCTTTCCAGTTAAATATAAAATCTACAAAATTAGTTACCCATATTTGAAATAAAAAATGTTAACAAAATTTGATAGGAAGTAGCTTCAGCAATATATAAAATATACTTAAATATATGTAGAACCATAAAAAATACTAATCAACAAAATTTTGGTTTTGTAATTATATTTATATAAATAATAGAATATAAAAATTATGTATATGTTACATAGGGGGCATGATAATTTTATAAATGCTTAGGTGGGACATGGCACAAAAAAGATTGGGAAATGCTTATGGGCTTATCTACTTTTTTCCCTATATTCCTTTTCTCACAGTGCGCTAAAATTACGTACCTCTAGTTCAGAATTTTGATACTAAGTTAAATATTTACTTTCTAATCATACCGACTAGTCAAATATTTGTTATCATACACTGAATAATTGGGTTCTCCGTATTTTGGATATTTTAGAATATTTACTCTGACAGGGGCTCATGTGGTTCTAAATAAATAAAAAAAAATATTCCCCAAGTTTCAAGTTTCTATCTCAATTTTAACCTAGAGCTACACAGCGATTAAGTTTCCCATCTAAATAACATGGGATTTTTGGCATTGAACGATCATTTTTTATTCCGGCCAAAGTAATGGTTCAAAAAATTTGAAACTCTCTAGACTTTATTCTTATAGGGTAGATATCCTTCAGAATTTTTACAGATTTTTAGCTATTACATTTTTGGAGTTACATCTAGATAAAATACTGCTATATCTTAGTGTTTGTAAGTTATAGACTACAAAATTAAAATAGCTAAAAATCTGTAAAAATTCTGAGGATATCTACCCTTATAAGAATAAAGTCTAGAGAGTTTCAAATTTTTTGAACCATTACTTTGGCCGGAATAAAAAATGATCGTTCAATGCCAAAAATCCCATGTTATTTAGATGGGAAACTTAATCGCTGTGTAGCTCCAGGTTAAAATTGAGATAGAGACTTGAAACTTGGGGGATTTTTTTTTTATTTAATTAGAACCACATGAGCCCCTTGTCCGCGTAAATATTCGAAAATAACCAAAATAAGGAGCACCCTATCGAACAAATTAATTATAAATATTCGCAAGCGTATAATCTTGATTTTTTTGTTCTTTCAAGACGTGTCAAGAATCCCAATTTTATTACATCTGTATAAGCTATATAAATAAAATAATGGATTAATTGAAAAAGTGTTTTTTAACATGTTTTGGGCAAAAAATTTAGAATTAGATGTTATTAATTAGAAAACTCAGAATATTTAAAATACGTCAAATATTGACTTTCGATGTCAACATCTAAGTATGAATATATTTATAAAAGTTCTGAAAATAATTCTTATCAAATCCGGTTTGAAGAATTGCTATGATTGACAGTTAAAATTTAAATGCAATAAATACACACAAAAAATAAGTTGTCTAAGCTTTGATGCCTGAAGGGCAAAGAACAGACCTGCAGATTGAGTGGACTCGTCGGTTTGGTTATCGTGGTTTCCATCAACGTCGTCTTCATCATAATTGCCCACTTGGAGTGTGTAGTAGGATGTATACATGGCGGCTGTCACGATCAGGAAGGAGTACACACACTCTCTATTCGCATTCGAATCGAACTGTTGCACTAGCTGACACCCAACACCCAACACCCAACTCAATGCCAGACTCGGAACCTACCGAGTCGAAATTCTCAAATCCCGAGCACACACTCTAGTACGTCTCTGTTTCTCCATTCTTTAACTTTCTTTTATTAGTCATCTCATTTTTTTATTTAACAGAATTTATTAAAAAAAAAACTTTAAAAAAATACACTTTTATTCGAAAATGCACTAAAAAGTACAGTAGGAATTTTTTTTTCTTCAGTCCCCCTAAAAATATTCAGTTACCCATATAATATATATCTATATATTGAAAAACTTTTATTGATTGTGAGTATATGAATAAATACAAATTTTTTCTAAAAACAATTTTCAAATGTTTTTTTTTTTGGCTTTTCGGCCTTTCTAGCCATAAGCCAATTTATGATACCTATTATTATTTTTTTTTTAATTTTTCTCTACCCAGGGATCGGATTTTAGCCGGTTGCCTCGTGTCGGATTCGAACCCGGATCCACTTGGTTAGCAGGTTGGTACGCTAACCCCTAGCCTAACCAGATCCCCATTTCAAATGTTGATTGGAATATCAATCGGGAGAAATTCTTCCTTTATCTATAAAATTTTTTAACAGATATATTTGCTGCGTATTCTTTTCTTAAAGCAACCAATTTTTTCAAATTTGTTATCAAATTCAATTGATAAAGGAGAATTTCTCTCGAAACGTTTGGTATTCCAATAAAGGTTTGTAGAAAAGATTTTTATTATTTAACCTATCGTATATGAATAAAAATGAAATCGTTGGCGCTTTTAATTTAAATTTAAATTAAGTACGCTTTAGTTTTTAGTCATGTGTATTATATATACTTTTTTATGGGTTCAGGGGAAATAAATGTATTTTTCAACTTTTTAATGTCCTTTCCAATAAGTTTTTTTTTTTTAGTTTTTAATACATTTTAATTTCATATTGTATTCGTCTTTATGTAAATGTATAGGTAAATCGTATTTTTTTAAATCATAGTTAAATTTTTCTCTGTTAATTCTTGGAGTGGATTAAAAATATAGTCATTTCAAATATGTAAATATGAAAAATTTCAAGAAAATTATAAATCGGTAGAAGTGTGGTAAGTGGTATGTCAAAATTGGATAATAAGATTCCACTCAGAGAAAGAGACGGATAGAAAATAATGATATTTGTATTTTTCCAATTAAATATACCTTTTAATTATAAATTTCGAAAAAAGTAAATATATTTCTATATAAAAAAATACAAAATTACTTTTTTTAACGAGGAATAAAATATTTTTGAAACATGAGAAATTCTTAAAAATGAATAAATAAGCACTTACGTGCAAACATAGGTGCTAGATGACACTCACATGCCGACTGTTTTTATTAAACTCCCGAAAATACAATCTAGTCTTATCAGATAATTCTCAGTTCTTTTCGACCTTCAAGTGTATCAGCTCAGGAATTAGTGTTATATAATATTTATTTTTGATCAGGGTCATAGTCAATTTTAAAAGGTAGAATTTAGCAATTTATTAATACAACTCTTGATTAAATCCCAAAATGTATATACATACAACTATATTTAAGTACATATTTATGTATATGTTAAATAATTATATGGGAGTTTAAGTCAATCAACAAATGTTTTTCGATAAACTATAATTTTATATTAAATTTCAACTTAATTAGGGAGTTAGTTTTGAAGGTATAAAGCTAGGAGAACGGACTTGGAAAATACTTTGTTATTACAGTTAAACTCGAATGAGAGTCAGCATAGCTTTTGAATCAAAATAGCTGTTAGATTAAAGCTATATTTTGTTTAAATTTTAGGAAATTACTCCAGTAATTTCTGAAAGTTAGCTGATTTAGCTGTCATTCAAAGATAAACAGCGATTTGCAACGAGGTGTTTTTTCTTTTTTCTTTTATTTATTCATTTTTGGAAACTAAAAATATTAGATTTTATTCTTTTAACACACAATTCAATGAATTAATGGGAAGACTAAATGAAATAATTAAACTCATACATTCAAATTATTCAAAAAAATATATCTTTAAATTAATTAAGAATTTTTTTTCCAGAGACTGGAATTTCCTTTTTCAAATCGTACAATTTTAACTAAACTTCAACTAATCTAGTATTTAAATAGTATTTTTTACATAAAATAACTAAGTGTATTATAAAAATCGATTTTTTTATTTGGTAAGGCATTTTTGTTACATTAATTAAATAAAATTTATAAAAAGGTCAAATTTTCTTTACTTTATTTCATTAACCAAGGATAGCTGTTGATGTTTATTAAAACTAAATAAGGATAAAATCTAACGGTTGAATAATTCATTTTAGATCGATGGAATTTCGCTTACTTTCTAGAATGTCATTTGATATGAGTCATCAATTTGTCATTAGGCCTATATATACCGGGAACTAAGTAAATATGTGAAAATATTATTTGCTACGCTTCAAATATCAGGAGAACAATGATCTTGAACATTTGTTCAACTTCGATCAATACTTATTTCAATAAGATAAAGACATTTTTTCAAATTTTATACTAATAAAATATCTTTTAAGGAAGCAAATTAATACTTATTCTTAAAGACATTTTTGAATTGAAACTTGTGATTTTAGATTTTCAAAATGGGTTGATTGACTACAAAGCATGTCCATATATCAACAAGCTCTCACTATTGCGTACAGTTAAATTTTCACTCTCCCTTTTCATGTTTCACTACGGTGATAAGCAGCTTCGCTCTTAATCAGATCTTGTTGTTTTAGAAATGAATTTAAGATGTTTTGGAGATATCTTCTAGATTGAGTGTGCTATCAGTTCAATTTCAGACGGATGCAAGCATCATGAATGGAATTGGGAAGGCAGTAAATATGCTTACAGAAGCAAACAATGTCTTAAACATCATCTAAGAGTTAAGCGAACTATATATTGCTCAATTTAAGTGATCTTATTGGAAATCGGACTTTTAAACTTACCAAGATAATAATATTTATAAAATATTTAAATCAATCAAATAATGTATTGGTTTTGAAAAAGTACCTGAAATATTTACCTACTATTCTATTGATACAACAAAGGATTGTGGAATTAATTACCGGATCTAAAATAAACATATGGTCAATTAATAGTCTAATGTAATGTATATAATATGTAAGCCGAAATGATTTAATAAATCTAAAATACAATGTACCAAATATAAGATTTTTGAATTAAAAGGGCATTCATTATGGATAGTATATTCTTCTAAATAACAAACAGCACTCGAAAGCGAACGGTGGAAAAGAAAGGCCGAGAGAAAAATCATTTTCAAGTATGCTTTTTTCTGATATCCGCTCATATAGCTCAAGAACGCAAAGGTTTAGAAAGTTCGTTCCTTTGCCGAAATATGAGTATTTTCAATACAAGTACCTGGTTAGATTTAGTTAGACTTTATATAATAGCTACATAACTTTTTGTTCAAAAATGCAGAAATTTGGAAAAAATTGAATTGTCAAATGGAGAGCTATAGAATGGTTAAATGAAAGAACTGAATTGTACTAATTAACTACAACTCTGTGCAAACTTTCAACCTTGCTGACAAAATTGTTTCAAATCACTAAACTTTGCAGAGAGCCTAGAAAACAGTCTTGAAAAAGCTTATACTTTTTCCGGATTTTTTTCCTCTTTATTAGCTAGTTACTGTTTGGTAGCTGTAATGTTTTCTACTGTTAATAAGCAGAGCTGCTAAAGTTTTATTAAAATTAAAGCGTTTCAACTTCCAATATAACATTCCAGGGTTCATCATCAATACTTGTATTTTTTTTTAATGAATATGATGAGAGAAGGAGTTACACCAAAAAGGTGTATCCCCTAAAGGCCTGGGTTGGCCCCTCCATTGTGAAAAGAAGAAGAAGAGAAAATTTTATGGGCTGGGCAGGGGTCGAAGGTATCTGTGGATACGGGTCTTAAACAGCTGAAGGTTATAAGTCGCGGGAAATATGGTGGCAGGAAGCGAGTTCCTGCAAATACTGTATATAACAATACAGGACAGCCTGTCAAAAATATGGTACCCTGAAAACAGCACACTCTAGCGAGAAAAAAGTAAACTACATAAAGCGCATAATATTAAAATGCGTAAATTATTTAAAATCGATCTTATTAAATCATATATAACATTAAACGGACACAATATATATTTTTTCCATGACGCTCAAGTTTTTTTTTTAATTTTGTCGGTAGCCAAAAGTCGGATTTGACTGCAAGATTTCCATTTTGCTCGCATGGTGGCGCTCAAATTCATGAGACCAAAAACGGTTTGCTTTTCTATTGTATTTTGACAGACTGTCCTGTATTGGTATATACAGTATTTGGTTCCAGTCTCTGGAGGTCACAGGGATAAAAGAGTTGGCGAAAGCGCTGGTTTGATTTTCATCCAATTTGACAGCGAAGGGGTGCTGAGCGTTCGAAAACCGCGTGTTTCTCGTAAAGAGGGCTTTAGGAGGGATAATTGATTTCAGCTCGACTGAACAGACACCGTGATAGTAACTGTAGTACAGGGAAAAGGCAGAAACAATTTTTCGGTGAGCCAGGGAGTCGAGTGAGTTGGTTAGAGCCGAGTCTCCTATGATGTAAGGTATGATATAAGGAGCACAACTTTGACTGGGTCATTTGAGATTTTATATTCCATGAAGTGGGATAATAAAATTGACTATATATCTCTACATGATAGAAAAATAAATAAATAAGAAATTTGGGTAATTTTATTTTTATTAGCATGTGAATTGCAGGTCGGAACGGCCTTGGCCACGAGATCAGATGGCTGGTTTGAAATTCTAAAAGCAAACGTACAATAACATGGTTGTTCTCAATGTCAACATTTAAGAGCGTAAAAGCAATTGCCTTTGGCTGCGTGGGTGTTAGTTGATCAACAGAACAACAACAGAAATACCCAGCTTATACCTTCTCTTTCTTGTTGATATAGAGCGGAAGATCTGCGCTCATTCATTTGATGATTCGATAACGAATAATTAAAAAAGTCTATGAATCATATCGGAAATAGATGACCTTTTTTCACCTTCTAATTGGCTCTAATCCACATAATGACGTCAAACGGGTTTCTTTATGGTATGAATCACTAAATGGAGGAAATCTTTACTTGGTACTTCGGTACATTGAATATTCATTAATTCCTTTTAATAAATGTTAAATATAATTTATATGGTAGGTATATCGAATATGAATATCGAAACGAGAAAAAATTAATTCAAATTAGACAAAATTAAAATAAGAATATAATATTTATTATTATTTGATCATTATTTATGTTTGTGTTAATAGACATTTTTAATAAATTAAATAAAGCCGTCAAGCTCAAACTGGAATTCACACGCCGAGTATTTCGGACAACCTACTAAACGTATAAACATGTGATAATCTGTACTATCTAATCTTAGTTACATTATTATCTTGTTAAATCCCGTACCAGTATCGTATAGTTTTGTTAAATAAAAATTTGATTATATTTAATTTTTATAAAAGAAATTTTACTTTCCCTTTTTATAGAATAAGTGATGTATTGAAATATCTCCGGAAATGAGATTTTCGAAGTCTTCTAATTCCGATATTATAAATTTAAGTTTCAATTTATGAATTATAGCTTCAAGTATACATTAGCTTTTATACCATAGTTAGGGTAAAAATTTTTACATTTTATGATATCTAGAGCAGAAAAAGTGACCCATCCATTGGAAAATCCTATGGTCTCACAAAATCAAAAACAATAAATCACAGAGATATTCAAATGAATATTGGAACCCAAGTTAATTATCAGGTCGATTTTTCTAGGGATTTGGTTCTATTTGGAAGAATACATTTTCAATTAACTTGTTTTTATTAGTTTGATTTTGTTTTTGTCTTAAATAAGTTAAAAAAAAAATTTAACCGGTTTAATCGATTTTTTTTCATAATTTATGAATAATTACCTGTTCTTATTTGTATATAAATTTTAATAAAAATAATATTTCTTTGATATACTCTTTTATTTAAGATATTTTTATTTATTTTATTTTTCATGTTTTTAGTTTCTAAAAAGAACTTCACATATTTTTTTAATTTATAATATTATATCGAACATCACTTGTACTTTTTTCCAGATTATAGCCGGTTAAAAGTGAGTGTGGGCTTATAAAGGTACCACTTTTTATCAACCCGAACCTCTGAAGTAGATTTTAGAAAGAAACATTTGATTTTTTTCAGAATGCATTTCATATTATATTTACTTTCACATTTATATTCTATAGAATATAGTAATGGGAAGTATTGGGATGCCCTGTCTGGGTCCTGACTCTTTGAGAGCTTGTATCTCAGAGATGAAAAAAGTTAATTCAATTTTGTAACTTCAAGGTGGAAGGAATCGATGCCCTTAATAGTTGGAAACCGGATTTAGCAATCAAAACCGGATATTGTGGTCCCCAGAGGCCAAAAAGGGGCCAAAAATCCATTGGTCAGTACGTTTGTACCCCCCTGCGTTTCGCAAGCATAAGTCTCAGAACTACGAAATTCGAAAGTTGAGCACGATATCATATGCTAAAGGGAGTACAGAAAGCTTTTGGTTGAAATCGAAACACCGGAAGTAGACATTTACATGAAAATTTTTTCGTTTTTTTCTTTTTTTATTTTCTCAAAAAAGGCAGTAACGATTTTTTTTAAAATTAGTGTACTTATCAGTGTCATGAGTTATTAGTCGTGTATAAATTTTAATCCGAATGAAATAAAGGAAGGGGGTGTAAATTAGGAGTGTCGCGATGATTTCAAATAAGTTAAAATGTGAAAGTCGTGTGGTGAACATACCAGTTGATTTATTTATCTAATTTATTTAGTATATTGAAATAGAGAAATAACTAAATTATTAATGGAATGTTTATTTTTTTGGGAATCTTAATAAATTTATTTAGGCCAAGCTTGGGAGTGAAATTATTCCAGGGATCCGATTTTTCCCTTTATCGAAATTATCGATAGAAGGTGCGCAGCCTTGTATTTTCTCCTTATTGATTACAAGCTCTGTTACAAGTTTTTCAAATTTTTTTCCCTTTACGATTTTTATTCTTAAGTTAAATATTTTTACTAAATATCCCGATTGATTTTCTTCTAGAGCTTGTCTGGTGCCTTCATTCAATCTACCCGCGCACCTATACTTTAGGTATTTGTCTTAATTTAAAAAAACTTCAAATTCATATATTTTTAAACAGTGAAAATTAAGTAATGATCAAATGAATGGCCTGTATTTAATGAGGTCAATAAAGTAAAAAAAAAATGGTGAAAAAAGAACAAATAAACAATTACATACTGTGGTTTACTAGGAACATTTGCATAAGTATCTATATATAACTAGCCTCAGCTTGCAGTTAAATAAACAGCATGCACAAACAAACAAGTCCCAGAAGATTTTAATAGAAAGTTCTTTGTTTTAGAATTCCAGTTAATAGCAAGTCATCCATTTTACAGATTAACTTCTTAAAGCGCTTGTTACTAGACCGGGATTCAAAGATTATTCTGACATAATAAATCTCTTCACATAAATTTATCAATTGGCTAAAATGCTACTATCGAAATGTACACCCCCAATTAAATTAAGTAACGTTTAGAGAATTATTTTATTGAGATTTCAAGGCGATATCATAATTTAGACATAAATTAAGAATTTATATATTATTAAAAGAGACCGGATTTTTATGCAGTAAAAACTGCCAAAATATGCCATAAAATATGTAGTTAAAAATGCTGAAATATGCAAGTAATATGTAGAATAAGTTAAAATATTCAAAAATATGCAGCAAAAGATGGCAAAATAAATTTTTTATGCTCTAAAAAATCAAAATTGAAGACAAAAAGACTATATATTTGAAGGAGTGCTATGAAAGAAATAAAATGATAAAGTAAGCTATAGACACTAAGTGTCAAATATGTACTTTTATTGCGTAAAACATTGGACAAAATTCTCATTTCATTTAATATATTAGAAAATCTTTAAACTCAACGAAATATTAGGTGCACTTGAATAAAATCAACATAATAAATATAAAATAGTAATTGGAGACTCGTAGAAGGTCCACACTGTTCCTTAAGCCAAGGTTTCCGTTTTGTATATAATAAAATTTCAAAAATGTGATCGAAAAAATACTGGAAGGAGGGGGTGGGGGAGTTTTATTCACAGACACGATTGTATATTATTGCTTTTATTTTTTTATATTAACAAGCTTTTCTTATTGACGTAAAAATAATAAACTAATAAAATAATGCAAATATTTGACCGGCTATAATCTGATCTCTACAATAATTTACACACGCTTACACACACGCACATACACACGAACACTCCATTTGGGTAAAATGAGCTATAGTTCCCGAAGGCCATTTAAAAAAAATAAAGCAATAATAAAACAATTAACAAAGGATCTCAAAAATAATTAAAATTTGATTGTAATTGTGAATAATTTATGTTTACAAGTATTTTTCTAAATTATCTTCAGGTTATTGTGTCTAGGGTCACTTAAAATTAATTTATACGATGACAAAGAACGCTCCACATCTACAGCCGTACTGTGGGCGAATTTAAAGGAACTTAAACCCCCACTTTTACTTTCGAAGAAAAATATTGCAAACTTTTCGTCATTTTCGTGTAGAATATAGTATCTAGTACAACTGAATAATAAGAAAAATGAGTGGGTAGTTTTGTAGCTTGTTTATATCCTTTGTAATCCAACTTCATACTTCGTAGTCCAACGCTAAACTCCGTGTCGTTGAGGCCTATTTCAGTTTTCTTCGAATGTAAATTAGTGTCCTCCTGTTTTATTTAATCTTCTTTTTCATTCTTACTCCGAAAAATAATTTTTAAAACCTCTGTATTTGGCCCGAAATATGCAATTATATGCAATATCCTTACTCAAATATGCAAAAATATGCAGTATAAAATTTAACCCACAGTATCCTAGATACATGATTCGGACAGATAATAATTGATATACTGGGATCTACGTGGCGGCAAACAAAATATTCAATTGCATAGGAATCCAGTCTCTAATTATTCATTACTAGAGATTCTTGATTTTTTTTTTATTTTTTAATAAATCTGCGGATGGGCAATTCTTTTATTAGAATTTCATCGAGATAAATGAATATAAAGGCCTCGGATAGAATCATCCCTCTTTCTTTACAGATAAGACATTGCAAGGTTTCCAAATACAAGTTCAGATATGTTTAAGACTATTAGAGATTAATTTCTTAATTTCTATTATTCTAGGAATATATGTAGCTCAAACCGTTGGATGACCAAAATTTGTGGAAAATGTACAGAGCCTTGAACAAGTTTGTACGTGTGTCTCCAGAATCAGAATAATTTCAATCATTCATCAAAGATACGATAGAAAAACGGAAAACTATTGTAATTATGTAATTGTTGATATTGAAATCGAGTGGAACGAACATACCTTCAACAGCGACCGATGCATAGTAACAGTCGTGACCGTGTTTGTTTTCGACGTGGACAACGTATTTGCCCCCTTCATCGGCGGTAACGGCCTCTAGCACCAGGGTGGTCACTCCGCCACCCACCTCGATCCGACGACCAGGTCGTGGAGTCAGTTCTCGGCCCTGAAACAAAACGCAATTTATCAACTCATTACAAATCAAACACATTCACTAGAGAATAAAAAAATAATTTATTAGATTTATTATTAGATTAGTGTTCGTCAACAACTTGGAGGAAAGAAAAGGTGCAATTATTAGATCATACCAAGAATTATGAGAGAATTTGAATATGCGATTCGACATATTTTATTAAACCCAAACACGTCCAGTCGGATAAAATAAAATTATAGATGTATCAAATGCATCTAAATTTTGAATTTTTCTACAGAGTTAGCATAAATGAATGACAGAATTTTAAAAATTTATAATTTGAATACTATTACGCATAATATAATCAGTTATACCTCCAACATTCCAAGTTTCTATTCAGTCAGGACCGTATCTAGCTGGGGGGGGGGGGGGAGGCATGTATCCCTGGAAGCAAATTTTAAGAAGCGGCACTTTTTGGGAAGCGGGAAATCTTTTGTATATATTTAGCATTGGGGGGGGGGAGGGGTATTAAAAGGAAGATTTTTTATTCTAAGTCAGAAGGGTTGATTTTACCCCCTCGAGTATTAAACCCAAAAATGATGTTTAGACTCTTGACTTCAATTCTCGAAGGGGGGGAAACCCTTCTGATATAAAATAAAATATTTTCCATAAAACCTTAGATTCAGAGTTGACAATCTCTTGGATTTTCTTCAAAAATATTAACTCTCCTTCTATCGGCAATTTTAACTTGTATATTTTTGCATAATCTTTGAAAAAATAGAAGTGATTTAGGTGAGATTAAATTGAAAGTTTTTGCCGAGAGTAGCAGAATTTTTATATATTGAAGGAGAATTTGAATTAGGTGAGATTGGTGATCATATGAAAATCACTTGTTTTCTGAATGGTTTGAATACAACTATTATTTTCAATATTCACTTTGGAAATAAAATCACATAAAACTATCCTCAATCTCTGGGAAAGTAAATATTATAGAAAGGTTCATAAAACGGAGAGAAGGATCTTCGTTGTATTAAATAAAAGACTCATTGAATAATTTTTCTCAATTGATTTTTTTAATAAAGCAGAGCTTTGTCCTTTATATACTTTAAATATTCAAATCAGAAATTCAAATAATTTATTAAAATAAGCATTATTTTTTATATAAAAAAAGAAATATATTATTGGTATATGCAACGCTTTTGTTCTTGGGGGGGGGGGAGATAAGTCACTAAAGTTTCACCTTGATGATATTTGATATATTTACAACACTTCCTATCCCAATCGTGAAACATACATCGCGCGGAAATAAACGAAAAAATCTAAAGGAGAATGAAACCCATTATCTCATCATCTGTGCTGGAAATACACAGCCATACTCCTTGAAAGGAGGTATAGATAGAAGATTAGCGGTATATTCAAGCAACAAAAATAGTAAAAGTTGAAAGAAAAATTCTCATAGAAAATATATTACCGTATTTTACGGACTATAAAAAATACTGTATATATGAATACGGGACAGCCTGTCAAAATACAATAGAAAACTCAACGGTTTTTGGTCTCATGAATTTGAGCGCCACCATGCGAGCAATAATGTATACAGTATTTGCCAGCACCTTAGACCATGTAATATATATTATATGGTCTAAGGCCAGAACCAATGAATGTGATTCTTTCAAATCTCTATTTCAAATTAACCACTTACATGTGATATTTTCTATTATGCGCTATATGTATTTTCATCCTAGCCAGCTAGAGTGCGCAGTTTTCATGATACCGAGGATTTTGACAGGCTATCCTGTATTAATATATACAGTATTTGCTATAAGACGCACCTTAATTTAGTCTGGCGGGAATTTTAAATCACACACTGGACATTTTTATAAGACGCACCTGAATTTTGGAGGCAATTTTTCAAAGAAAAAAGTGCGTCTTATAGTCCGTAAAAGACTGTATTATATGGGTCAAGTATTCCTTTCATGCGTTCACAGGCTAATCCAAATTTATTCACCAATAAAAAGTGATGGAATCTAATTTAATTTTTTGATTTTAAACATTTTCAAAAATAATAAAAAATCAAGGTATTAAATCATTTTTAACATAATTAGCAAAGTACGGCCAGATAATTGAAATGAGAAAAAGATCAAAATGACCTATTGAGCGGTCTGTACATAGTGCTAAAAATAATTATGATAAGATTTCTATTTCTATTTTAATTAATTCGAAATAATTTATATTTATATTCAATAAGTTCAATCAACTCTGATAGATGATTAAACTCCAAATTTCATAATTTGACATTGATAAATTATCTAATCGAATTTCCAACTCATTTTATTAATAATTAATAACATTAAGTATATCACGATTATATAATATAATAAATAAATAATAAATGTTTCACAAATCACTTAACGCCATATATTGTACTGTATTTTATCTCAGAAACTAAAATCTAAATGAAATAAAATTCTAGATCCTTTAAACATTAAAAGAACAATAATAATATTAATTTTAAAGGCACAGTAATCTCTATAGTACATTACTTAATTAATCTGTCCTGTTTAGTAATCCGACACTCGTCAGTTACATACAATTTTCATATTATGACTTATCGAAGAGAGAGAACAGTAAAGCCCGCTGCACACGAGGCTTTTTTCCTCTACCTGTTTTGGGAGCTCTGTTTGCAATTTGGAGGCCTGTCGGGATCGAAATGACGTAACTGCTGGCTGTCTTTCTGGCCAGATTGATTGATTGATTTAAAAGATAGGACATGTTCTATTTTCCGGCTGGTAAGAAGCAAGCAGACAAAAAATTATTAAAACAAGCCTCGTGTGCACCGGCCTTAGCTACAGGTTTTGCTTGCCTCCATGGAATCCCAAGTATTGGATTCGCTAATTGTTTTTTGCTCATTATGTTTGAAGATGCCAGAAAAGTGGATTTTTAGCCATAACGTCAAAAATATCTATCTGACTGTGTGTATGTTTGGATTCAGATACTAATAATAAAAGTCAAGAACGAAAAATTAAAGAAAGTTCCTTCTCGTGCTAAAACGTTCGTAATTTTAATGCGAATGAATGATTTCTTTCCATGATTTTCGACATTTTTAAACCAAAAGTTCTTAAACTAGAAAGCCCGAAATCAAATAATTTTTACCAGAAATTGCTCGCTGAAGAAAAATTGCCAAATCAAAAAAATGGGAGGGCAGCGTAGTGTATATAAGTCTTGAATACGTTATCATTATTTTTCCTTCGATTTACGTCTGATTATACATATTCATGTAATCGATTTTTTTTTTGTTTTATATTAAGAAAAAACAATTATTACTAATGAGAGAATAAGTAAACGTTGAATGGTCCACACATCAAATCATTTATTTTTTCGGATTTAGATTCTCATTGAATAAAGTGTTTTTGTGTGCTCCTGAAACACTTATAGAAAACTAAACCTTATTTAACAACAATATTCAAAACCAAGTCTGGCTGTTGAATAAATGGATAATATAATGGGAATTAAAAATGAAAACATTCGCTATAATTCACATACAACTTATTATATAATTAACTCAAAAATGTTTTCTATATCTAAATCACTTTATATGAATATCCCCCCCCCCCCCACACGCCAAATGGAAATTTCAAAGATACGTAAAAAATAAAAATAGTATATTAAAAAAATCGCTTTTTAGGATAGGTATCATTCAAAAACCAGTTTTAGTGTCGATACAATGTCTGTCAGTCTGTCAATCTGTCAGAGCATTTGTAAGCTATATAAACTAGATGAAATATAAAATTGAAATGTATTTATTTTCAACAAAATAAAAAATCGTATTAGGGATGGTTCGCAGGATTGCGTAGGGAAAGAAAAAATAATTTGGAATGATTATTTTGGAGAGGGTCCAATTTTTCTGGGGGTCTTAAGTAGAATTAAGATTTTTTTTTAATTTAATTTACTTTAAATGACGGTATGATTTCATCTCAGTGAAATTTTTATAAATACAGGACGACCCAAAATGGGAATTTCCAGGCAATTTTTGTATCAGTGGCTTAACTTAAAATTATGAAAAACTTCAGTCGTTCATTATCTCCTTATTAAGGACAAATAAGAACGAATTTGATATAAGTATTTTGGAAGATAAAAGGTACGAAACCATAGCTATGTGAGTCAGACTCGAATTTGGCCCGTTTATTTTAGTTATGTAAAAATGGAGTTTTCTATTGTACTGAAGAAAAAAGGTGTTTTCTATCATTAGTTCATCTAAGAAAAAGCGTGTTTTTTTATATTTTTTAATATAAAATTAATTGAAGAATTGATCTCATTGAAATTTTTTGAAATAAAGCCTAGCTTTGTGCTTAATGAAAGAAAGAGAGGAAAAACATTTTTTTGTAAGATTCCATCAACGTCAATTGAATCAAGAGGCTGAATATAATTTGAATTGAGTGAATAGCAATCCTTGAGTGATTTGTCTCAGACTTCGTTTCGAGTAAGATAAAGAAAGGACTAACCGCTCTTAGCCAACGGACGCTTGGCTCTGGTTCTCCCTCGTAGTTGGCGTGTAGTTCCACTCGGCCCCCTTGTAGTACTGTAGCATCCTTCGGGCCCATGAGGACCATGGCAGGCTTACCCGTCCCCAGGCTCATCAAAGAAAGTTCGCAGGCGCAGGCGGCAGTGTCACCCGTGGCCGTGGTCATCACACAACGTACCTCACCTGCATCGGCTGCTTGCAGGGATGTAATGGTCAAGACGGTTTCATCAGCCTCGGACCACACCTGCACACATAATCCCAGTCAGCACTTTCGTAAAAAACAATACCAGCTAATTATTAATTATTTCGATTGGGAAGATTTTACGGAAACATTACTTTCGAAAACATAATATGATGCAATTGAAAAGTTTTTGTTTTGCCGAGAGTAGTAGAGTTGTTGACACACAAAGAGAAACAAAGAGGTTGTCCTCTGCTTGAAGCAAATAAACATACACACATATATATCGAAATTATATATCTGTATATATATATTATTTATTTATTTGAGACTATAGTTTCGAAGACTTGGTCTTCATCATCAGCTTTTTTTAATTATAAATATTACGAAGACTTGGTCTTCATCATCAGCTTTTTTTAATTATAAATATTATTTTTCATGGGGTCAATATCCATACGGTATTGACCCCATGAAAAAAAATGTTTATAATTAAAGAAGACTGATGATGAAGACCAAGTCTTCGAAACTATAGTAAAATTTTAATTGGCTCCCAGCTAAGTAAAGATGGAAAATTTTCAATATACATACGGTATTGACCCCATGAAAAATAATATTTATAATTAAAAAAGACTGATGAAGAAGACCAAGTCTTCGAAACTATAGTCTCAAACAAATAAATAATATATGTACATTTCAAGAACAATCAAATCAAATTAATTCCCAAGTTTAACTAATCATCTTTTTATATTAAATTTCTCTGCTTATGCATCTATACTTTAATCAGTGAAAAAAAAACTGCAACGGATCATTGCTAAACTTTATCCAATGTACTATCTTATTCTAGGGTAAAGTACTTTAAAATATAAATTTACAAAAAACTTTATATGTGGTACTTTTGGTGATCCTCACGGTACTTAATTACAATATTAAATTTCATCAAAATTGGTTTAGTCATTTTCAAAATATTTAGAAAAAACTAAAAAAGTATTGAAATAAAATACTAATGTTTGTAGGCCGATATGTACAAAAAACTAAACAGCGCTTCATTTTGTTAAAATAAAGGTGTGGAAAAAATCGTGGACGGAAAAAACGATAACATACATCCATACATCCATACATCCACCCGCACGCACTTCCTGTAAAAATCGCATTTTTTGGCCTGTGGACGAGACCTCATGTAATTTTTAGCAAAACCGTCACGTGCTAAAATTCAATCTAAATGAATACTACAATTTGTGACTTTAATTGAGACCATGGGTTCCATAGTCTTTACTTGAGGACCCTATGAAGTCGCGCTTGCCACGAGACCGATTACAATACTTTACCCATGCTTCGCATTGGATAAAGTAAAAATAAATATTTTAATTTATAGCTCCAGTTCCTCCAAATATTAAAAGAAGAAAGGAAAATTTTAAGAAATTTGAAACACATTTTCTTTTCTAATTTCAATTTAAGTTTATTAATTAATTATTTATTAAATTTGAAATGTTTTCATGATGTATGAGCATTGAGCACCTACTCCGATTTTAGGTTAACTGAGCTACTTGAGTGATTTAAATAAAAATTCAAATTTTAATCAAATATATCACAAAAATAAAAGCTTCAACAGCTTCATTACTAAAAACTATACTATTATTAAATAAACTTAGATACGTAGGTATATGTATTTCAGAAGATTTATTGATATATTTTACTTGTACTAGTTTAAGGTAGGTAAATATTATATGTTCTTAAGAGAAAAAAAAAGATTAATGGTTTTTACGACTGTTTTATCTTTTAAATACCGTCTCTCGACTTCGTATCTTCTTAAAAAATGACATTGTTATCAGTAATATCATTTAACATATATTCCAAATATTTTTGCATTTTTGAACAAAAATTTAATCTAAAAAAAAGATTACAATTACTATAAATAAGATAATTTAGGAATCCAATGGTGAAATGATTAGTTCTTTTTTTCTATTTAAGGCTTTCAAGACTTAGTTTATTAAACATAAAATGAATATATTTTTTATTTGTATTATTTTTTTAGTTTATATCTTATTTACTAAATAGCTACAATGTTCTGAGAGACAGACAGACAGATATATCGGCACTAATATGGCACCGTTTGACTTTATAACGAAATTCTAAAATTTAATTTGTCTATCGACCACTAATCGATAATTTCTGAACGCTTCAAATTCAGTTCCATGACTTCCACAAAATTAATTGTGTCGGCAGAGAAAATTTATTGTTTCTAAATTTATGTTTTATAAATGTAATTTTAATTATATATATTTAAAATAATCATCCACATGGCTAGTGGAATTTTATAAATAAGTTTCCTTTGCTTATAAATCACAGCAAACGATTATATTGAAAGAAAAAACTACTTTTTTTAATTAAATATATTAACCCATTTTAGTATCAATCAAGATCATATTACATTTATGAACATTCCCATCTGGATTTATTTACAAATACATATATTTATATTTCAATCGATTATGATTTGGACATAGTACTATTTATATCGTTGAATGAAAGAAGCGATGATGCTTTATAAATTTGATTAACTGTTTTAAGAAGCCATTTATTGGAATGACTCAATTTTCTGGATTCTTGAGCAATACTCATTTATTTGAATGGACTTTTTCGAAATATTTGAAGAGACATTATTCAGAAAAAATAAATAATAATAAAATAACTATATTCATTTAGTTATTTTGAAATATTCATTTTATTACAATTATAACGAATCAATTTTAAATTTTTTTCTTAAAACATTGGAAAAGTTTGAAAAACTTGATTTTTTTGAAATTTCAAATATCATTCTTCATTTCATAAGATTGTAAATATAATCATATCATATTAAAAACGCTTTATAACAACGTCTACATAAAGTCATTTCGTCCTATACAAGCAATTAAACAAATACCTTATTCAGGTAATCAAAAATGCAAAATTACAGAGCTTTTTATAAAAAATGAAAAAATTCCAAACAAATTATAGAAATTTTCTTCTTTTTTCTTCGAGTGCCATACCCGAAACGGGTGTCGGCTCCTCTCCACATATACCTATGCTGAGTGTGTTTAGTTGTTTTACACAGATATACGGGACCTACTTTTTAACGCCGGTTCCGAACGGCTAATTTGGAGAAGTTACTAGGCAATTAGACTCTTGGTAGGTTGCCATTACTTTCCAAGAGGAGGCGACTGCAAATATCTATCTGCCGAGACTCGGTCTCGAACCAGCGATCTTCGAGTCAGCGAGCCAGCACTCTACCCACTGACCCACAGTCGCCCATAGAAATTTTAGCCAGGCAATAATAGTCAGAGGAAATCAATGGTCGAACCTTCTTAACCCTAATCAGAAAAAAAATATCTCAATTTATTATTAGGTAAAGCGAAAAAATAATACAAATTGAGATAGATCAGAATTTTTTGACTAAAAATAAACTATCCGGGATTATTAAAATATTTTGAATGTGCTCAAAAAAATCAATTCGAAATTTCATTACCAACTATTTTGGTCTGCGCGCCCTTAAAACTTCTATAAGGGAAGCTATTTTTAACCGACTTCATAAAAGGAGGAGGTTCTCAATTCGACTGAATTTATTTTTTGTGTCTGCTACCTGATTTTGTCGCCAATTGTGTCTTATTTTATTGGAAAGGGGGTACCTTATGGGTGGTCAGATATTAATTTGGTCAAGTTCTGATAATATGATCAATGACGAAATAACGTAAATCTCCAATTCTAATGAGCAAATAATCGAAATTATAATAAATAAAATATTTTATAAAAAAAACAATCTTAAAACGTTCATTTAAAACCCGCAAACATTTCGAGAGAATTTCTATATTTATGAATTTAATTTTTTATCATTTTCTGATTAATTCGCCCGACGCTTTCTCTTACGAGATGCATGCAATATATTATATTAAGTCACTATTAATAACATCACTACAAAGAGAAAAATAAAAATAATTTTTATAAAAAAATAAATTAAACCGATTTCAAAAAAATTAAATTAAAACAAATAAAATAATAAGAACTCAAAAATCTTATAAAATGCACTAAAAGATATAAAATAATTATCTAATTTAGTTACAACTAAACTACGAAATATTTACATGAAATCACTTTTTGAAGTCGGTGCCAAACAAACTATATAAGCGAGCCAAACGTACTAAGTAAGATCCGCCGAGTGCGATTCATAAAATGTATATTTTTGGCACCGTCTTCAAAAAGTGATTTGATGTAAATATTTCGTCGTTTCGTGGATAATTATTTTATATCTTTTAGTGCATTTTATAAGATTTTTGAGTTCTTATTATTTTATTTGTTGCATTTAATTTTTTTGAAGTCTTTTTTTTTAATTATTTTTATTTTTTAAAAGGTCGCTGATAGAGGAATCCTTCCCTTGCTATGAATTCTGCCCTCTTCTCTCGAAATCATCTTAGATTAATTCGAGTTCAGACATGTTTCACTCGAATGATAATTATTAATATTTATTAATCTAAAATTATTTTTTAAAAAGGTCGCTGATAGATGAATCCTTCCCTTATTAAGAGCCCTGCCCTTTGCTCTCTCATCATCTTAGATTACTGCGAGTTCAGACATGTTTTACTCGAATGATAATTATTAATATTTATTAATCTATCTTCTAGAATTACGCATTTTGCGATTCTTTTTGGGATGGTTTGCTGAATTCTGGTCTAACTGCCAGGTATCTAAACACCAACTAAACAATACTTTATCCCATAGAGCTTCTTAGCTATGAATAAAGTAAATTCTTATAGTCAAATTGAATTTCGCTTGATGAAAATCTTCCACACATTTCTTAGCCTGTTGATAATTTTTCCGATTTAATTTTCAACAAATTTCTCGAGCCGTTAATCTATTTATTTTTTGTTTAAGTTTCAGAGCAATGTTAATAACATTGGTCTGACCTGATAATTTTTGTTTTCGAAATACAAAAAAATAATTATTTTCAAAATAAACTAGAAAATTAACTAAACTAAAAAAAGCTTGTTTTTCGAAATTAAAGTTTAATAATAATACCTTTTTAAAATTTCCAATAGAAACAGACTTTAAATTTTTAAAGAAATAACTAGAGATTGTTATCTACTAAATTCGATTTGCCATGAAAAATGTTTTATATGTCAGAAGAGCATCGAACCAGAGGGCCAAAAATAGTAATCAGGGCCGAGAGACTAGCCTGTGGCGTGGAATATTTCTATTGTCCTAAATTTTTCACTTAAAGTTTTGATCTTCATTTGTCTAGTGATTTTAAATATATTATGGGAAGTACATAGCCATGACATATTTAAATAAAGATTGTGGAGTGTTCTAATTTTGAATTTTTACAAAATGTAGTTCAATGATTATTCCTGAAGTGAATATAAAAGTTCACATTAGTGAATATGGTTATAAAAATCTCTAGATTGTTTATGTTTACAACCTCATTGTATTTAGCTATAGGGCTGTAAACTACAACAGCTCCAAGGGCTCACAAATGGAGAAGAAAAACATTTCAATTGCATTTTTAACGAAAGTAGATGTGTCGCCCCGGGGCCACCCCAAGCCCCTACTCACGGACCTATCCACCGTCCCCTATATTTAACCATGAGAAATACTGCGAATTGTAATACCTGTATAAAAAGTTTCATTAGAACAATTTTCTCATACCCTTTCCCTCTAGTCGTGTAACTAAACTTAATACAAGTGTAATTATTCAAACTTAAAATTTGTCCCAACCTAATAAATAGCTGAGTACGTGCTTTAGTATATCTATGTGATTTTGTGAGGAGAGTTGTGCTGAATGTATAGGCAACCAGAACGATTGGCGAGGCAGAGTGGAGGCTTTTGAAAATTTGTCTTACAGGAGAATGTTAAAGATAAATCGATGGATAGTATTAAAATGAGTAAGTTTTTTATATCATTTTTGGAGTTTCTTTTTTTTTTTTAAAGATGAAATTTTTAAAAAATCAACACAGATAAATTAACCACAATTATATTAAAAAATTGTCTTATTTTATAAGTTATGATTATGTATTATTTTGCTTTTTATTATTCATATTGTTATAGTGTATTATGTTTGATAAATATTGTACTATATTACTCTATATTAGGGATTAGCCGTTGAAATAAAATAAATAATAAAAAAAAAGAATTTATTTTATTTAGGAACGAATCTAAGATTTTAGTAGAAATATTTTTACATTGCATACCAGAGGGCTTCGTCCCCTCAGGAATCGAACCCAAGCGCTAACTTGCTTGCCGGGCAGTTAAGTAAACCCTTAAGACAAATCCCTCTCTCTTCTTATATATGTTAAATATCGGAGAGAGATTTGTCTTAAGGGTTTAGTTAACTGCCCGGCAAGCAAGTTATCGCTTGGGTTCGATTCCTGAGGGGAAGCCCTCTGATATGCAATGTAAAAATATTTCTACTAAAATCTTAGATTTGTCCCAAAATAAATTAAATTATTTTTTATATAATTATGGAAGAATCTGAAGAAGAGAGTACAGCGAAAAAGGCGTTGAGACATGCTAAGGAATTTAGAATATATTGAGATGGAGAAGACATAGAATATATTTTTCTTAAATGTCTTATTAATAGTTTTCAGCCATTTAATAAAATTTGTTTACTATTTTTATTATTTTTCAGAGACTCGTCCAATTCTTGTGAAACATTCCAGAATGTTGCCGAAGTTTCTAGAAGCTTCCAGAAAGTCTACGGTAGATAGAGTAGACAGGGGGCGGAGCCATAAGTGGGCGAAACCATACAAACCAAGTGAGTCCTTACTGCTTTATTATAAAGTATTGATAATACAGAATATAGAAGTTGATCACATTGATCTAATAGAACATTTATTAATTGAAGGAGACAATAAAAGAGTGTGTCTTCTGCTGGAAAAATACATTTTTAATTTATTTATAACGAGACAATAGTTTCGAGGACTTTGTCCTTTTCGTCAGTCTATTACAATTGATTCACAGGAATTGATGTATGTGACATTTTTTTTCAGCAGAAGACACACTATTTTATTGTCTCCTTCAATTGATAAAAATTCTGCTACTCTCGGCAAAAAGCAACTTTCAATTTAAATTAATATATAAAATTTATTCCTATATATAAGAAATACATCTAAAGATAGTTTAGTTAAAAACAAATCTAATAATTTTAAGTTGGAATAAAAAATTAAATTAATCAATCATCATCCTTTGAGATTCCAATTTCATTCTGGTAAAACTAATTAGAGAGACGGCATTTAATAAATTCTTTGTGTATGAACTACAAGTGTTAAAACATTAATTTTTTATCAATTGATACCATTGTCAATCTATTTTTCAATTTATTATAATTTTTTTTTTTTTATGAATATAAATTACTCGTAACTATCGGATTGCAAATTAGATCTATTTACATATTCGTTAATAGAGCATATAAATTCCAATCAACATAATATAAGCGGAGATCAGAAAGGAGAAGATAAGCAGAGTATCGTGAACTCCTAGTCTTCGCCTGGGGCAAAAGGAGCAACACATGATTTCTTAACTTTATCTAATGGAAAAATTACATCCACTCGAAGAATGATCGAACATCACCGTCATCGATCATTTCACTGAGATGAATAGGATCTATCATATAACAATACCATATAATTTATTGAGATTTTATTTATACAAATGTAGCAAAGATTCAAAACAAGTAACCCAAAGATAGAATGCTGAATATTCAAATAGTTATTTCGAACAAGAAATCGTGTGAAGTTTTTTGCAGATGATAAATGTTTGGTTTGTAAATCAAGTAAAAGGGCAGAGTTTTGGTTACATGGTATTAATCTAATCCCCTTTCCAGAGTTCCCATCTCGTGAGTAATGAATAAGGACCACAGAATGACGAGCTGAGACTTGTTCTTCTTTATGATGCATCAAGCAAGGTAATTCTTTTCTTATAGGTCCTTTCTTTTCTGTTTCTTACCTGAGAGAGTTAGTTTATTTTGATCTAATTTGTTTCGAAACAGAACAGGATTTAGGGTACAGTATACACTTGAATTATTTCATTTCTATTGTGTAAAATCATTTAAAATTATAAACTAATAGCATTTTATGTTAGACTCCAGCGAATTGAACAAGTCGTACCTATAATTTAACATTATGTTTATTTAGGTTTTTAAGGTAGCCGTTGCACCGAGAGCAGGAAAATATGCACAAATCATTCAAAGAAAAACATTATAAGTTATTAAGACAGTCTTTCATTTTAATCGTCATTTTAGTTAATATACGAGTACATATTGTTATTGTCCGAATCTTGATAGAGTAAAATAAATATAAAATTGGAGAATAAAGTGAAAACTTTTTCAAAGTACGATAAGCTTTCAGTAAATTTTAATGATTTGGCAGTTTTGTTGGTTTGTGCTAGGAAGTTAAAAAAGATAAGAGTAAATAAATATTTTATTTAATATGGATTTACTATGAGTTAAGGATACTGGGTCACTTATTTCACATTAAAATTAAAAAATTAAAAGATAAAAAATTTTTTTCTTTTTCAATATATATATTTCGGGCTATCAACCCATCTTCAGGAAATACAGAAAGTAACTGTAAATACATATTAAATAAAATATTTATTTACTCTTATCTTTATTAAAGATGTTTCACCTTGCACCAACACCACAATCTCTACTGATTAGGAAGTTAAAACTTGGTAAAGAGGTGCAGTTTATTAATACAAATTTCTGCTCATTGCCTACAAACATATAGCTCTCAATATGAAAAAAATCTAAAAAATAAAGAAAATTTTTGAAAATTTTTTAGAAACTTTTTAAAATTTAAAATATAAAATACTAGGTAGGCTTCACATAAATAAAAGATCGGATGCTTGTTTATTTATGTGACCCTATCTAGTATTTTATATTTTAAATTTTAAAAAGTTTCTAAAAAAATTTTCAAAGATTTTCTTTACTTTATTTAAAATGTTTCACCAAGAATCTACACCATTCTCCCTTAACAAAAAATCCATTTTCCCTGATTTTTTGCATTTTTATCAGGAAGTTACGAAGTTAGAAATCCCCAAAAAATTTAATGCGATCTTTTTTTTAGGAAATCAAACAATTATGCACGAGAAAGATCTTATTACGACTTTTCGTTCTTTAAATATAGTGAGTATCAGAATTGAAACATAGACATAGCAAATTTTTTTGTTAGAAATTCATTTTTCTCCACTTTACAGACATTTCTAAAGACAAATAAGTAAAAAGTAAAAAAAAAAAGATTAAATCAACCCTGCGGCTCATCCGAAAGGCTTCCTGCGAGCTTACTAAGTAGAATGTGAACAAAATTGAAATAAATGAACAATCTTGAAATTTGACAAGAGGAACATTTTACTTGTAAAAGAAATTTAAACAATATAATTTTTAATATCTTTCATTTAACCCAATTATTATTTTTTAATGTTTTCTTGTGATAACCCTCAATAGCCTTCGAATTGAAGAGTTTATATCACATTAAAACCACTTAATACTCTTATAGTCAGGGTTGAAGTGGATATAAATTAGACGGAATATTCAAAGTTTATACATTCAACCTCTATGAATAGAATCAGATTTAAACTTGATCATTTGCTACAATTTCAATATCTTATAATTATTTTTATGCTTCTCCTTTCCGTTAAAGCTGAATTTATGTTCTCCAAATCTAGTCTTTATAAGTATCAATATATGGCCAACGACGAAACACTTTCCATTAATTCGTTTTTTTCCTATATTTGACCATATTCTTATATATATAATTTTTGCGCAGAAGACCATATCAATCAACCCACAATGTTTCAAACTATATAGTAACTATATAGTGCCTATATAGATTCTCAAAATATGCTCATTTGATTAAATCAACTAGTATCAGACTCGATTAGATCGATCATACATCCTTGATATATATATACATTTATTATAATATAGCAATCTCTCGATTACAGCGAACTTCCGGAAAAATTAGTCACGATTCATTGTCATCATAATAAAATTGGCTTCATAACATATTTAACATCGAGATTTTAGAATTGGTCAATGCTATTATTGCTGCAGGGTCAATGCTAGCTCATCTAGGTAGGTATCTGTTTAGACCATGAATATAAATGTTGAGAAGTACACGATCATTATTGATACAGATATGTTTCCAGGGAAATTAAGAAGCTGCAGCTGAAATGTATAATTATACACTAAGCATTTTAATTTCAAAAGTTAAATATAAAAATAGGGATCTTATACGTATTTCAAAAATAAAAACTTATTTTTCTTCTTAAAAACTACAACAAATACTATTGAGACATTATTTGCCTTTCAAAAAATCTAGAGCATTGAAGGACTATAAAATCTGATTCAAATGAGAAATAGTGAGAAAACTATTAAGTTCAAAATATAAGCGTTTTGGAAATACAAAAATTTTGAAACTTAAACAAAGATTATGTAAGCTTCCGATCTCAAGTTAATTAGTGTGTTCACAAAAAAATAACTTAGCCACCAGCTGAGTAAAATTTTAATTAAAAAGTTTATAGTACCGACAGAAGAAGATTTTATAAGAATCATTGAGGATGTCCTCTGTTTGAGGTTGTCAGAGATGTTATAGATAATCTTCCTTAAATGTCAGAGCTGTCTTAATCCTCTCGAAAATCGTATCCAAGTGTCATCTTAATAGTAAAATTTCTCTGATACGTGATTCGATATTTAAAGATAGGATTAAAGATAGATTTAAAGATGGCTTATACCTACCTTATGGTTTACAAAAAAAATTAAGAGAGTATTGGTAATTAAAAAAAACAAAAACAATTGACATTTTTAAAACTCGAGGGTAATAGAATGAGAATTAAATTAAATCGGAAATATTCCTGAAATTAGTAACAATGGCACTTGGGTTCGATTCTCGAAGGGGTGGGGGAGGGGGCGAAGACAGTATTTATAGAATATAAGAAAAATTATCTATACCAACTCAGATCAAACAGATGTCACTTTTTTTATAGTAAAATTGTAAGTTCATGATTTTCATCTCTATATAAATTAAGTATATTATTTATAACTCTTTACTTTCAAAACTTTGCAGATGATTCTTCTTATTGTAAAATTTAGTTCATGATCTTCATATATGTATTATTTAAAATAAATATATTTATTTTTAACTATATTTAGTTTCAAAATTTTTCCTAAAAATTAACATTTTATATTATAGATTATGGGGCCATTTCTTCGACTTGCCTCGAGTGCATTTAGTGAAAATCTGATATTCAAAATTAACATTTTATTTGAATATGGGCGCAATTTCTTTGCCTAGTCTCGCGTGCAAATTCTTTGACACCAAGAACTTCTTTAAATTAGAGCTATTTAAGAGTTTTGTATTATAAAGTTTATGAGACCCTGAAACTGGCGAGAACATTTAGTTGTATAAAATTTGAGAAAATTAAAAACGCTAGTAAAAAACTGCCAGTAAAAAAAAATGTTTACTTCAGTATTTTATATATATTAATACTATCATTAGCATAAACGTAACTTAAATCTAAGCGGTTATCACGGTCAAGAAGATCAATACAGTTGATGCGATTTATTAGCCAAAGGAAAATTATTTTTCTTTCTTAACCTTGATTTAAATTTTATTAGAATTTCGAAATCCAATTCCATTAGCTTTATTAGTATTTTATCTAAGAATATTAAATATATTTATTTATTTCTTTTATTTGTTAGAATAAGTGTTACTTATTTCAATAAATATTTTATAAGATTCAAATGTATATTTATGTATATAATAAAATAATATAAAAGTATATATAACTTCCATATCCGTGTCGAGATTTTTTGGAGGAAGGTGGAAAATTTCAAAAAAATAACAACAAAATTTTATAAAAATGATATAGGTAGATATATATCAGTGGCGGTTGGTGACTTTTCAACTAAGGGATCCTGTCCAAAAAATTACCTTAATTTTTTGAAATTTTATTTTAATTTTTGATTTTTTTTGCAAATTTCATCGAATACGGCATCATTTTCGTTATTTTTCAAATTTAACATTAGATTTTTCAAAAATATATTTTGGGACCTTAGCCCCAAACGGATACTACTTTGTGTGAGTGAGGGCAGGAGTCAGAAATTAAATCTTGTGACTTAAACTCCCGAGTCCCTGAGATGGAAATCGACCATCTTCCACAATGAATCAGCCTGTCCTATAAGAAAATCTTAAATTTCTCCTAATTCTATTGCTATAAGCAAGTTATGACTTGTCTTTAGCCCTCTTAGTTATTTACGATCTTATATATTGAGAGTTCTTAGAAATGGATTAGTCCAAAGATTCCCGAATCATCTTTATTATTCCTTTTTTGTATTATTTCTATTTTAATAGTTCCTCAGCGAGAACAATTTTTATTCGACTAAAACTCGTCTGGACTTGTCTTTGACATGCTTGAACTGGAAGGGATATTGGCAGGAACTTCAAACCTTCTATCCGCACCAATTCATTATAATTGGCTCTTGAAACTATGCAGCAATTTTATTTCATTTCGAGAACCAATAGGTATACTTTTCAAAACAAAAAATGTTTTTTATAGAAATATTTCATTTAACGGATAATAATTTGAAAATTTAAAGATCCTCCTGAAATTTCGAAGTCGATATTTATGAAAATACTCGAATGTTTGAAATTTTAGGGATGCGCCGCATCCACAGCATCCATGGACCGCACGTCACTGGTACAAATAGATAGTCCAAAAGTCCAATTCAAAAAAATTGAAAACCCTTCTAAAAAGACAAAGTGCTGATAAAAAAATAAATTTTTTTATTGTTGAATTGATTTTTATAATACTATTAAACATGTCATTGTGGTAATTTTTATTTTAACGCCCCAGTCACGCACTACATGACCCCACTTGTTGCTTCGCGATGACTCTTGTTTAAATTTCTAGCCTAATAATTTGAAAATATGTGAAAATTTAAAAAAGTAGATTATTTTAAGTACTTTCAAGGAAAATTATTTTAAAAAGTTTTTTTGCCGAGGGTAGCAGAATTTTTATATATTGAAGGAGACAATAAAAGAGTGTGTGTTCTGCTGGAATTATAAATTCCATTTATTTATAACGAGACTATAGTTTCGAGGGTTTTGCCCTCTTCATCAGTCTTTTACAATTGATTAACAGGAATTAATTTCTCCAATTCCTTTTTCCAACCTTCCATTCATAAATTTATTCCTGTGAATCAATTGTAATAGACTGATGAAGAGGGCAAAGCCCTCGAAACTATAGACTCGTTATAAATAAATAAAATTTATAATTTCAGCAGAAGACACTCTTTTATTGTCTCCTTCAACGAAAATTATTTTACTAGCTTTGATTTAATTGTTTCGAATAAGAGATTAAGAAAACTGATGAAAATAAAATTCCGTACACCCTATCGAGGAGATTTTTTTAATCTGTATAATTTGATTTCGCAATGAAGCCACTATTACAGAGAGCCAAGTGGACTCTTGAAATCAAGAGTTAACGATTGATTTTCTATCAAATTTATAAGATTTTAAAAATTTCTGAAATTTTTTTTTGTCTTTAAAATCTTTAAACGTCTCTATCTCCGTAAATAATGGTCTGAGAGCCTTAAAACAATCGAATTTATAAGATTTTTCAAAAATTTCTGAAAATAATAAATAAATAAATTTCTTTCTGGCGCCAAAATGGTTTTATTTCTGAAGCAAAGAACTAATTAGATCAAGACGTCTCTAGCTTTAGAACTTTTTTTTAAATGATTTTAATAAGTTTTTAGACATTGTTATAATTTATAAACATTGATAAACAAAGAGGTGTTTTTCTCATTTATTAAATTAATTATTTTACTCATTTTAAGCCCTATTAAGAGTTTATTAAAATAAATTTTAAAATTAAGGAATTCCTATTATTTTTAACCGACTTCAAAAAAGGAGGAGGTTCTCAATTCGACTGAATTTTCTTTTTTGTGTCTATGTTACTCGATTTCTTCGCCAATTGTGAACCGATTTTGATGATTTTTTTTGCATTTTGTTCAGTATAGCTTCCGATTGGTAAAAAACTAATAATTTCATTGGTATTGGACCTTTTTGTTATGTATGTTCACTCATAACTGCTTTGTTTATGAACCTATTTATTTCTTTGTTTTGGTTTATTTGTTTTGTTTATATAACTTTTAGTGCATTTTATTTGATTTTTGAGTTCTTATTATTTTATTTGTTTTATTTAATTTTTTTTGAAGTCGGTTTATTTTTTCTAAAAATTATATAGCTATATTTAATTATCCCCGTTGGTATAGAAATGCAGAGATTGCTGGACGACCTTGATAAATAAGATATTTGATCGGGTTAGACGAAAAATCAGAATTTTAAACCTCCTAATAACTAACTAAATCGGACTTAACACCTATTTTAATCTTTCTTAATTTTTTATCAACTATCATTCAATTTATATTTGTTTTATTTTTATTTTACACCGCGAAAAAAATATTTTTTTAAGACATTTTTCCTTGACAATTGGCAGAATATCGCAAGCGAAGAAATTAAGGATCGTCAAATATGGAGAAATAATCTCTTATGTTGAAGCTAAAAAATTACTTAAATGTATTTAATATTATGAAATTTAATAACTGGAACAATAAATTGTTAATGAATTAAAAAAAATTATATTTAAGTTAATCACTATAGGGAGACTTTAGCCTGAGAAGGTATCAGCCTTAGTAGCACAAAGCTTAAAGCTAAATAGTAACTATATAGAGCAGTGGTTCCCAACCTTTTGTGGTCTATCTCCCCTTTCTGGAGGTTGACTAACACCTAACGCTCCCTTTTTATTTTCATTGTATGCCTAATTTTAATTTGAAGTAAAGTATAAATAATAAATCAGTTTTATTATCATAAACAACTTTATTACCGTATATAAAAACAACCAAAGCATTTTTATCCGGTCACTTTAATAGTATAAAATAGAAAAAAAAATTAAAATGTATATTTTTTTTTTTTTTTTTAAGAACAAAGAAGTGAAATAATTAATTAAAACCATTGACGTAAATTTAAAAAACAGAGGTACCTACATTTCATTTTCATTTTTAAATTGGAATCTGGAAAAATTAAGAACTTCTACTTCTACTGTAGAGTACTATTTTAATTTTCCCCCCTTTGAATACTCATCACCCCCAAATCGATCCCCACTTATTTATTGCCCCCATAATAACCCAAATCGCCCCCAGGTTGGAAACCACCGAGAGGTGATCCGCTATTGGAAGTAGGTGTACACCTCTTTGGAAGTATTTTGGAAGTACTTGGAAATATTTGGAAGTACTTGGAAATATTCGGAAGCACTTGGAAATATTTTAAAGTATTTGGGAATATTTGGAAGTACTTGGAAATATTTGGAAGTACAAGTGGAAGTAGGTGTACAGTATATTAGGTGGCGATTCACCCCACGGGAACCACTAATATAGAATCTATATAGATTCTCGAAATCTATATAGTCTATATAGTTACTATATAGTTTCAAAATTTGTTCTACTAGATTGTCAAGGTGTGTATAGAGTCTATATATGTAGTTACTATATAGTTTCAAACTTTGTGCACTAGAGAAGTCTTGAAAACGTCTTCACTTTTTTTTCCTATTAATATTACAATGATAAGAACCTAGGTCTAGTTAAATATCTAGTTGAGAAGTAGTTCCTGTTTTTAGTAGCAGAAGAAACAATAGATGATTATGAATAAGTGAAGAATGTAAACAAACGTGAGTTGAAGGCCATACATTACTATAATCTACTTTATTTACATACAAAGGCTCTTTAAAGGAGTCACGAAAAACACTTGATTGATAGGTAAAGAGAATAAAGTGAGTTTGAATGCGTGCAACACTTGCCTGGAAGCGTTGGAAGTCCGGATGTCCAGGCAGAATGGCTTGGCCAGCGGCGAACCACTGGAAGTGGACGGGACGCTGCTCGGCGAGGAGCGATGCTCTGGCGGCGAAGCAGACTGGCTGGCCTGGAAGTGCTGAGCGGGGCAGAGGCCCCTTGCTGAAGCGCGGCGCCCCCTTGCTGAAGTGCGGCGCCACCCCCAAGACGTCCCCGCTCTCCGCCGTCCACTCTACAACCAGGACAACAAACACCCTTGTAGACACAGGCTAATCAAACGAGGACATACTCTGTCCACTTGAATAGTGGCCCTCTTTTAATGAAAGAAAAAAATTTAATTTTTAACGAAAAATCATTGCGGTTATCCTCTACTTGGTGCAAATAAACATAGGCATGTATATATAGGGTGTCCCAAAAGTCAAGGATCAAACGTGAACATGAGATAGGTGAGTTCAGGACTGTCCAAAATATAAAAAAAATTTAAATAAAACTCTCTTAGTTTTCGAGTTATGGGCATTTTTTTGAAAACCGTCAAAATCGCTACCCTGCTCTAAATATTTGAATGCTGTGGCTGAATTTTCATATTTAATAATTCTAATTTTTGTTACGGAATCCTGAATAATACTGCTATCGATCACAAAACAGAAATCAACTAAGAGTATTATACTTTTTGAGAAAAAAATATTTTTGTCAGATTGATGTGTCAAAAAATTTTAATCAGCTAACTTTGACTCTTGATATCTTAAAAAAAGCTGTGCCAAACAATAATGGCAAATTATCTAAAAAATTGACGCATTTAATCAAGATTCCAAAATGGTATAAAACATTCCACTTTTTTAAAAAACAAAAAATAATTATTGCATTTTTATGCGAAAGAAACTAATTTCAAAACACAATTCTTAATTGGCTAAAGGGTAGAATTTAACATGAAAACAGATATCAAATAATTTTAATTTTAATTTGTAATTTTAAATATTATTAGATATTGAATATAAAAACAATTATTATTTTGAACATTTACTTTAATTGAATAAAAATGTTTTAATAAATTAAATTAGTTTTCATGTTAAATTCTAACTTTTAGCCAATTACGAATTGTGTTTTGAAATTAGTTTCTTTCGCATAAAAATGCAATAATTATTTTTTGTTTTTTAAAAAGTGGAATGTTTTATACAATTTTTGAATCTTGATTAAATGCGTCAATTTTTTAGATAATTTGCCATTATTGTTTGACACAGCTTTTTTTAAGATATGAAGAGTCAAAGTTAGCTGATTAAAATTTTTTGACACATCAATCTGACAAAAATATTTTTTTTCTCAAAAAGTATAATACTCTTAGTTGATTTCTGTTTTGTGATCGATAGCAGTATTATTCAGGATTCCATAACAAAAATTAGAATTATAAAATATGAAAATTCGTAGCCACAGCATTCAAATATTTAGAGCAGGGTAGCGATTTTGACGGTTTTCAAAAAAATGCCCATAACTCGAAAACTAAGAGAGTTTTATTTAAATTTTTTTTATATTTTGGACAGTCCTGAACTCACCTATCTCGTGTTCACGTTTGATCCTTGACTTTTGGGACACCCTGTATATAGTAACGGTGACGCCCGCTTCCGGTGTGGATCTTGTTAGCAAAACCTACACTCCAACAGCCATATCCCTCTGAATCACCAACCTCCGATCACCCACCACGATCACCCTACACTCCACCATCCCAAAAATATTTTTGGAATTAATAGTTTATTTTTCTATGAAAATCAAAAATTCAGACCACAAGGGGACCCTTTGTATATATTTCAGTTTTTTTCGAAGGTGTCAAATTTAAATTTTTTCGTTTTATATCAAAACAAATACCGTATTTGATCTCTCTAAATACTCTTGTATAAGAATCGATAAACATTTCTTAAGAATTAATCATTTATTTTTCTATGAAAATCAAAAATTTAGACCACAGGACCCTTTGTATACATTTCATATTTTTTCGAGCGTGTCAAAGTTAAATTTTTTCGATTTAGATCAAAACAAATACCATATTTCGTCTCTCTAAATACTCTTGTATTAGAATCGATAAAAATATCTTGGGAATTAATATTTTATTGCAAAGAAATTTTCTCTGGTGAGAGACGGACTGGTAGAAATATTAATTGAATGTAATAGAAGGCAGTCCAGGGGTAGTGAGGAAAGAAAAAATTAACACATATCAAATAAGGTGTAATTTATTGGAATCCTTCCTCCTTTCCTTTCAAACCGACGTTTCGGGGAGGATTTTTCCCTCCTTCTTCAGGGTTTCAAAGGGTCCATGAATGAAACAAATAAAATGTTTCCTTCTTCTCTCCACAGTAGTGTTCAAAAACTTCTTTTTAACAAAGGCATAGAAAAACAATTTTTTTTTCTCTAATTAGAAAAGGAGAAAAAAATGTTTTTCTATGCCTTTGTTAAAAAAGAAGTTTTTGAATCACTACTATGGAGAGAAGAAGGAAGCATTTTATTTGTTTCATTCATTGACCCTTTGAAACCCTGAAGAAGGAGGGAAAAATCCTCCGAAACGTCGGTTTGAAAGGAAAGGAGGAAGGATTCCAATAAATTACACCTTATTTGATATGTGTTAATTTTTCTTTCCTCACTACCCCTGGGCTGCCTTCCATTACATTCAATTAATATTTTATTTTTCTATGAAAATCAAAAATTTAGACCACCACCCTTTGTATATATTTCATATTTTTTCGAGCGTGTCAAAGTTAAATTTTTTCGCTTTAGATCAAAACAAATACCATATTTCGTCTCTCTAAATACTCTTGTATTAGAATCGATAAAAATATCTTATGAATTATTATTTTATTTTTCTATGAAAATCAAAAATTCAGACCACAGGGGAGTATAAGTAATTGTATAAAGAATAATAATATTTATTTTTTGCACTCATAAAAAGAAGTAAGTACATTGTATAAAAAAATGAATCTTATTGTATAATAAAAATAATAACACAATCAAATTTAATAATTAATGCAACGTTTGTTAATTTCAATTCATATACATTATACACATAAACACACGCCGAAACTTACAGAATCAAATCAAAACTTTAGGCCTAAACTCCACATACTTCCTCAATATCCTCTTAAACAAACCAGAGATTGGCACCAATGATGCTCGCTGGTAGTCTATTATAAATACGAGGACCAATAAAAGCTGGATGAGGTGCAGCCGCGCTCGTGTTATACCTAGGCTCCCTTAGCCTTCCAGATTGCTCTCGGGTCGCATGGACATGTCCCAGCGCCTCCGGGAATTCCCCATGTCTCGCGTATACAAAATTTATGTGGCACATATAACAGAGCTGGTCAAAATTCAAAACGTTGAATTCCTTGAAGTTCAGCTTCGTGGGATACCTTTCCGACCTACCCAAGCAAACCTTTATTATTATTATACATTCCATATTTGTTCGAGGGTGTCAAAGTTTCATTTTTTCGCTTTTTATCAAAACAAATACTTTCTTATTTAATTTGTGACCTTCTTAATGAGTATAACTTTATAAGTATAAGTTTTGCAACTTAATAATCGATTCTTGCGATATATAATTTCTCCTTCGTTTTAATAGATAATTCTTTTAATAGATAATTCTTGGTAATTAATTCTAGATATTTTATTTTTTAGTTTTTTGTCTCTACATATAATCTATCCATGTTTACTATATTTATTTGATCATCAGAATCCAAAATATCTCGGAATAAGCAGCTAAGTTCTTTTGTCCTTGATCTATAAATCTTTCACTCAGTACGCCTGGAAGGTAGGCAAAGATGAGAAGATGTAGAAAGTTTGTTCCTGTAGTAAAATGTTTATATTTCCAATGTGGAGAGCTGATTAGATTTTGGTCTTTCTAGCTCCAGATCTTCCGGTTAAAAAATATTAAATAATGAAACAGGTGTGTTTTGTATTATTCACCAAAATTGCAAACAGCGTACCAATGAGTCTAGAAAAAGTTCCACTTTTTCCTCCAATTTATTTTTGACGCTCTCAATACCAGTTGTGTAGGTGACATTCTAGAGCAGGGTTTCACAACCTGGGGTCCGCGAACAAAGTAAAAATAAAATTATAATGTAGTGTAATTATTGAACACCTTAGAGCCTTGAAGTCCTCATTTCGAGATTATTTTCTAAAAGAGAAACAAAGAGGTTGTCCTCTGCTTGACGCAAATAAACATACACACACACATATATATATCATCTCGATATATATATATGTGTATGTTTATTTGCATCAAGCAGAGGACAACCTCTTTGTTTCTCTTTGTGAATCAACAACTCTGCTACTCTCGGCAAAACAAAAACTTTTCAATTATTTTCTAAACCCAAACCACTGAAAAAATTGGATTATGGAGCCATTTCATGTAAATGTTATAGACATAACAGGCCTGACATCTATTCAAGAAAATCAATTAATTGAAATAAGTTTTGATTCAACTTTAAAAAGAAAATTTTTGGTTAAATTTAAAATCTGATTATACGAAGTTATCCGAATTGGCGCTGAATCGGTTGTTTCCTTTCCTCACAACATATTTGTGAGAAAATGGTTTTTGCACTCTTATGTATCTAAAAAATAGATACAGAAATAGACTACAAGTAGAGGCAGATTTAAGGATCCAACTTAGCAACATCAACCCAAACATTACGACTTTGGTCGCAAGAAGGCAACACCAACGATCTCATTAAAATTAAATAAACATGGATACAACTTTGTGAATAAGATAGACCTATGTAAATATTAAAAATTAGAAGCGGTTTTTCTTGTTATTTTTTTAGGGTCCGCGAGTCATAGTAAGGTGGCACAGGGAGTGAACCGCGACCTAATATCGTGTACACCTACTTCCACTTCCACTTTCATTTCAAAGTAGAAGACAATAGATACAGGGACATTATCTAATGAATTTCAAAATAATTCCATATAATTCCAAAGACGTGTACACCTAATTCCAATCGCGGTTAACCCCTCGGGTGGCGCTAGGGGTCCATTCTAGGAAAAAAGTTGGGAAACCCTGTCATAGAGGAATAAAATCTTACTGGCCAGCTTCTGTCTGTCTGAGCATTCCTGTTTCGGTTACAGCCTTGTTTTAATGTTTAGGTCATATTTTATAAGATTTTTTCATGTCATTGAGATAAGAGATTTATTTAATGGAGTTTTTGTTTACACCATTAGAAATAAGATCCAAATGTCAAGTATTCAGAACTGATTGTAAAAATAAATCGTTCTGCTTTATTATAATATCCTCGAACATTTAGATTTTCGATTTTCTTATTCAATGTGAAATGTCTAAAAGAATTTCCATTATCGACTGAGAGCTGAAACTATTATGGTATTTACTATCTTAAAAAGAGAAAAAGAAAGGTTGAAGACGTGGATAAGTCTGGAATTATCCCAGTACATACCTTGTCAATCTCTATCAAAGATATTTAACGTTTTTTATTAGGTTTACCTTTTTTGTGGAAACATGATTCTTTTGATTTGGAAATTCCTATCTGGGCTTATTTATCCCCGGGCGTTAAGCTCTTCTTTTTTCTACCTACCTTAGTTTATTTGATTATATGCCATTCACACGTGGATATCACTAATGGAATCTCTTTATTGCTTTTTATAATAGAATCGTTTTTCTCATTCTGTGCTTGTCTCTTAAAGGACTCGAACTTAATATTCCTATGTAATAAATCAGATGTATTAAGATTAAGCCATATAGGTAGGTATATACAAATATACGACCATGAAAATAATTTTTAATAATAAAAATTAATATTTAATAAAACTTCAACATTTTAATATTTAATTAATAAAGTAATTAAAAATAGTGAATACGTATTTTTGTTTTACAAATATTAAAAAATAATAGCCGAAACCATAAGAAATGATGTGACGTCAAATGTATGAATGGGCTCTTTTCTCATGTTTGAATATATAGAAAAATAATTTTAAAATGACCCCAAAAAAAAGATTAAAATGGGCTTAAAATGGGCTTTTATTTTCTAACAGCAAACCCCTTGATCTTTTTAGTTTTTAAAGAGGTTTATGTTAAGAAATAAAGCTCATTTTTAATTAATTTTGTTTTTTTGAAAATTCTTCTGTACGTTTCCAAATTTGAGAACAAGAGTCAAGCTTAACTCCGTTGTCACGTCCTTGATTATGGTTTCGGTTATAACTACTTTTTTTCAAAATAAAACATACGAATTCCATATTTTTAATTAAGCTCTCGATTTATATTAAAATGTTTATATATTTATTTTCTTAAGATTTCTCAAGAAATATCTAAACCAGAATGATCATCAAATTGAAACTGCTGGAAAAATAATTTTTTAATTTATTTATAACGAGACTATAGTTCCGAGGGCTTTGCCCTCTTCGTCAGTCTATTACAATTGATTCACAGGAATTGATGTGTTAAAGTTCCTGTGAATCAATTGAAATAGAGTGATAAAGAGGGCAAAGCTATCGAAACTATACTCGTTATAAATCAATTAAAAAGTTTATTTTTCCAGTAGATGACACGCTCTTTTATTGTCTCATTTAATTTATAAAAATTCTGCTACTCTTCGCAAAAAGAAACTTTCAATTTAATTTAAAAAAAAATTAATATTACAAAATAATTCCCAACTTTGAAGATTCATGGGCTTGAGAGGTTTCAATACACGTTAAAATTTTAATAAAAACCATGCTCTTGCTCAAATTTCCACAGACTCCTTCACTCATCTTGAAAAAATTAACTAGACCCCTCCCCCTTCGTTGAGTGGGTCAATGATTCTAATATGGGCATGACAACTATACATAGATGTATTTTGTTGATCTCTTATATGACTACATAAGATATTGAATGCATAGTACAAGTGTAGTTAAATCAATATATTGATAGCACAAAACATTTTTATGGGTTCAAAAATAAGATATTTCATGATATATGCTAAATGTTATAATGTTATTAATCCTGTCGAAGTATTGTGATTGCGTCTTTTAATTAACGATATATAGTACATAGAATTTAATAATTCACCACCTACCTTCAATTAGATTCATCCTACATATAAAAAAATTTATAAATTAGATTTACTTAGAAATTCTACTCTTTATTCATGGATTCTCAATGAAAGTGTTAATTAAATTTTTTTATATAATAACAAAATCATATTATTATTCCTATATAGTTGTCCATGGTCAGAAACAAAGAGAAGGTTTTAAAATTATGCCAATAGTAATGAATTCTAAATAGCTCTAACATTAAAAAAGTTATGACTTCCGGCTGAAGGTTCATAAAATATCTAACAAAAGATTTACCGAGTGTAATTAATTGGCGAGTATCATTTATGGTAAATCAAATCAATCATTTTGTACTAATGTATTATGCCATATGTAAATTTTAGAAGTAGGTATACAAATTGGGTAGAGAAAAACAATTTCATTAACTAGTATTTTATTAGTATGATTTTCTTAAGGCATGATCTCTTATCATTCCTTATTTATCAACAGATAGAATAATCAGCGAATCTATGATCTCGTTCATATACGGACAATTTAAATGAATTTCTAAAACGTAATATTCAAATGATATTTATTTAATGGCATACCAGTTTTGTCTCTTAGATTATTCCACTAAGTACATTTTCAGAGGATATATTTTTCCGCTTTTGTCATTTTGTTATATAATGGAATTAATCGTTATCTTGAAATTTATAACACCTAACTAATGCAATAAATTGAATTAAAATTATTATTTTTTCTTTATTATTTTTACTTTATCCAATGCGAAGCATGGGAGAAAGTATTGGAATCGCTCTCGCGGCAAGCGCGACTTCAAAGGGTCCTCAGGTAAAGACTACGGAACCCATGGACTCAATTAAGGTCACAAATTGAAGTATTCAATGAGATTGAATTTTAGCACGTGACGGTTTTGCCAAAAATTACCTGGAATCTCGTCGAGAGGCCAAAAAGTGCCATTTTTTTGGAAGTGCGTGGGGATGGATGTATGTATGTATGTGTGTTATCGTTTTTTTCGTCCACGATTTTTTCCACACCTTTGCGCTGATTGAAATGAAATTGAAAACCTACCATTAGTTTAACAAATGAAGCGCTGATTAGTTTTTGGTACATATCGGTCCACAAACATTAGTACTTTATTTCAGTACTTTTTAGTTTTTCTAAATATCTTGAAAATGACTTAACTAATTTTGATGAAATTTAATATCCTAATTAAGTACCTTGGGGACCACAAAAAAGGTTAAATAAAGTTTTTAGTAAAATTATATTTTAAAGTACTTTACTCAAGAACATATTAATATTTCAAATGAATTTGGATAAAGTTTAGCAACGATCCGTTGCAGTTTATTTTATTTTAAAATTGCTCTAAATTTCCCTCTATGATGACGCAGTTTGATTTCCTTAATCACCAAAGAATAGAAATCCCCCTTAGGAATTTACTTCATTACAAGGCATCGGGATTCTTTATGGAAGTAAGTTCATAGGTGTATGGATGGTGTAGTGACGACACCTTGGTTTTTTTTTTTTATTTTATTAATTACTATTCATATCACTGCCTAATATCAACATAAAGATGAGCCTTTAGAGCAGGGCTGTCCAACCCGTGGCACGCGGGCCGCATGCGGCCCAGCACTGCAATGAGTGTGGCCTAACATAAAATCATAAACTTCATTAAAACATTGAGATTTATATGTAGAGATATATTTATTCCCTTTTTCGAAATATGAATGTACATTTGTACAATACGTGAAGCTTTTTTCAAGAATAAAATTCACTAAAAGCAAAATTATAAGCTCAACTATATAAGATAAAAAAAAAATAATGAAGTTTCGAATATTTAAAAATTCTTCTTATTCTCATATTTTCATTTTCTAAAATATTTATTATTTGAGTAATTTATATGCTACGACACTAATTAAGTCTATAGTTATATCATTCTAGTACAAGGAGACAAAGAATTGGGGTTTTCTAGAACAATCACAATTAATTGATAATTTCTCTCCTGGGCTAAAACTTGTCAGGACTTGTCTTGTTTAGATCTTTGCTCGTTCTTACCTGTATCAATAGATAATGGATAGTCAGGGATTATTTTATCCGTGACCCTTTTAAAAAATAAATTATCATTTCTCATATCCTTCATTGATCCCATTCGATTTAAACCAGGGCTGTCCAATCCGTGGTCCATTATAAAGTTATAAAATTCTTTAAAACATTGAGATTTATATGTAGATAGGTACTGGAAAACACACAACAATTTGGCCTGATAATTTTTTTTTCTTTAAAATAAGAAATCTGAAAATCTACTGTGAAGTTTTCGAAAAATAAAAGTGCTAATTTTAAATTTTGAATCTGGAACTAGATTTCAAGATTTCCGAAAAAATAATCATCATTTTGGTCTATTTTCGACTCCATTTTCACTAGAAATAAATTTTCTACTTGCAAACTTTCTGATTGAATGTTCTAGAGCAAAAATTAGATAACGATCTGAAGGAAAAATTGAATATTGTCTCTTTATTAGAATTTTATATTAATTATCTAGCCAGGAAAATATATAAGCAAATACTAATATATAATATCACTTTTTGTAAGTATGTAGGTATGTATTTAGGTATAGGTACGAGAAGCTATTTTCAAGGTGATTATTATTTACTAGAAATAATAAATTATGTAACATTATTACATAATTATATTATTAATATATAAATCAAATAAAGTTGAAAAATTGTTTAATAAAAAAAAATATGTTATATGTATAATAAGAATTGAAAGTTTTTGCCGAGAGTAGCAGAATTTTTATATATTGAAGGAGACAATAAAAGAGTGTGTCTTCTGCTGGAATTATAAATTTTATTTATTTATAACGAAACTATAGTCTCGTTATAAATAAATAAAATTTATAATTCGAGCAGAAGACACACTCTTTTATTGATCTCCTTCAATATATTGTATATATTAGTGAATTCTTCTTGAAACTTGATTCGTGGCGATATTTGTCTATTAGAATATAAAATTCAAGGGGGTCGAAGTAGAAAAAAGTTTGCGAACCCATGTACTAAAGCGTTAATATCAAAAGATTCATGAATAATTTATTATTTTGCTGCTGACAATCAAGATGGTTAACATGAATACAGTGAAAGCGTAGTGTTGCCTAATCTCTAGGCGCTTCGATAGAAACCTCCCAACATATCATTCGATTCAACTCACTGGAATTCAGTGTTGGGCGTCTCTCTAGGGTCTGACCTTTCTTAGAATAATTGAAAAGTTTTTATTTCTTGGAATGACCTTATCTCAACCGTAGCTGCTGCGTGCAAGCTTGGTCTCCTATTTTTTACGCCCAGCCAACTTCTTACACTGTATAAGGCTCAAATTCGTCCGTGTATCGAATACGGCTCTCATCAGTGGAGAGGGGCCTCCAAGCATTCTCTTGCCACACTGGATGCAATTCAGAAGCAAGCAATTAAACTAATAGGAGACCCAGACCTAACTAACTCACTCGACTCCCAGGCTCACCGTATAGTCGTTTCTGGCCTTCCCCTGTACTCTAGATACTATCATAGTGTTTGTTCAGTCGAGCTGAAATCAATTATTCCTCCTAAAACCCCCTTTTCGAACGCTTAGCACCGTTCGCTGTCAAATTGGATAAAATCGAAACAGCGTTCTTTTATCCCTATGACCTCCAGAGACTGGAACTTGCTTTCAGCTACCGTCTTACCCGCGACTTATAACCTTCAACTGTTTAAGACCCGGGCCCACATATACCTTCGACTCCTACCCAGTCCATAAATCCCCTCTCTTCTTCTTTTTTTCACGATGGAGGGGCCAAATCAGGCCTTTAAATGATTCACCTCTTTGGTATAACTCCTTCCCTCATCAATTTCATTAAAAAAATATCTTTTTATAATCTCAAGAGGCGTTTGAAGATTAATTAATGATTTTTACAAAGAACAGAAAGAAGTAATAAACATCAAAACCTTATCTAAAGCCTCTATAGAATTTAAAAAAATTTAAAATCAGAGGATCTCTCTACTAGCAATCCAAAATTGCAGATATTCCTTAAATTGATAAAACTATATAAACTTTTAAGCTTATACAAATACAAATGTTATTAGAGTATTATACCGGTATATCTTTAAATATATGCAAGGGCGTACATAAATTACGTCACACAGTAAAGGGGGAGGGGGGATCTCAAATTTGGAGAAAAAGTGACAGAGGGGCCCGGGGATCTTAAAATTGTGATGTCACAAAAATCAAATAAAATTTTTTTGAAAAATTTCAAATATATTTTTATATTTCAGATTATTATTATTCCAACTTGAAAATTATAGAAATCGAATAGTTTCCTTACATTTGATTCAATCGCGAATCAACTGTAGAGAATTTTTGTCAAATATTGAGTGAATATTCCGAATGTCTAGAGGGCTATACGCGAAATGACGTTGGATTGTAGCTAAGTGGATCACATCTTTTTCTCTCTTGGTCCAGACTTAAGACTCCATAGACTTCAATAGCGTAATCCGCAGTAGTCTCGTGATAATTATCTTTTTCAAATAAGCGCGGTCAAAACAATTCTCATTGATATAGCAATTATTCTTTGTTATATTAGTTAGAAAAATTATAAAAAAATTTATTTGAAAATTATAGAGTATAGAAGTGATAGTGTGACGTCACAATACAGGGGGGCCCAACGAAAATGTGACACAGGGGGGGGGGTTTAAAAATCTTGAAATTGGTGTGACGTAATTTATGGACGACCTAGAATATTATATATATATAATCTAAAATATCTTTATAATTTGATATAAAATTGTACTTGATATAAATGCAATACATGGTATTTGTAATGGTCCAGGGAAAATACAATAATAAAATAAAGTAAAAAAATGATTTATTATAAAGAAAGTAATGGCTAAGAGTATTCCATTTTTTTTCATTGAATATTTATATTTATTAATTCTTGCTGGAAGCTATCTTTTTAAATCCTTTATCGGTTTAAAAAATGTCTGGCTAAGCCGTCAATGAAGAAGTACGCCACACGCATTGGATCGGCTGATGACCGGTCGACGTGTTGTTCTCCGAACTGAAGAACTCACGGCGGCAGATCAAAGCCCAAGCAAGAGAGACATTTGCCTCCAAGCTAATTGCAAACATCATGGGTCTTTGACTGTTTTCCACCAGATCAAATGTCAATGCGAAAAGACTATTTTGGTAGAGGACATCAGTTTTCTAGTCACTAAGAAAAATAAACTCTATGAAGCGGCGCATTTCAAGTCCAAAAAGATTTGTGCGAAAAAAAAAAGAAATACATTTACGACCTTTATTCTTCCTAAAATGACACAATCATAATAGAAGTCAATCCAAAAGAAGGTAAAGAGAAACAGCGAGAATTATTTACTATAGCTTGTTTAAAATATTTGTTTTACGACATAATCGCTTTACAGAGTAGTCCGATAGGATTATAACTAGGAAACAAATCAAGATGTATTTATAATAGTAGAATAAATTCCTTAGATTCGAGTAAGCGATGTCCAAAAATGGTAATCATGGAACCAAACATTCCACAAAAGACCAATATATTTCATTCAAACTATTATATACTTAAAAACATATCAAAAAGATTCCATGAAGAAACTAATTCTAAAAAATAAATATTTAATTAACTAAGTTTAATTTTGTGCTTCTAGTAATTTGAGGTAATTCTTGAATATTTTAGAACTTTTTGAAAAAGTCATAAAAGTCTTAATTTTCTTAGTCTAGAACAGGGGTGTTCAACCTTTTGGCTTACATGTGCCGCATTTGAAGAAAAAACAAAAGTCTCGGGCCGCATATAAAATTTACAAATTCCATTGATAATTGTTAATCAAAAAATATAGCTAATAATGTAGTATAATGATATTACCAAGACAAAAAAATAAAAATATCATAGCATTATAATCGTTGAGTTCTTTTCCTTCAGGATTTTGTTTTTAAATCATTTATCACCTTCTATTAGCAATGTGAAGTCTTTTAGAAATATACGGAGTTTAATTATATCTTAACATTTCCAAATTATTGAATTAATTGAATATTCTCTTTCTATATAATAACGAGTATCCAATTAGTCCAAGTGCAATAGTCAAAAGGTCATTCCTAGACTAATAGAAATCAAGAAATTAACTTTTACTAGTCTAATACAGGTCTGGGCTTGTAACTATTTGAATCCTTGCCTTAGCTGCTATAAAGAAAGAGAGATCATCCTATCAGCGCACTTTTTAGTCATTTTCCTAAATTAATTATTTTTAATTACTGAAACATTAATAATTTAAAAAATGGAAATATGAGATGAAAAATAATTTTTAATTATTCTAAAGTTGGTTATTTTTGTCTCCTGATAGTTGAGCTTATAATTTTGCTTTTAGTGAATTTTATTCTCGAAAATAGCTTTAAGTAGGTATATGTAAATTCATATTTCTAAAAAGTAAATAATTATTGTGAAACCAGGAGGAATATTTGATTTTGGATAAATAATTTTTATGAAATTTTAATAAACAGACATTATTATATATTTCTTTCAGTTCAATGTCTGATTGCAGTGCCATACATTCAATCAGAATGTTTGTAGTTAAAATATTTAAATCTAATAAAAATGGTCCAAAATATGACAAAATTGTGATTATTTTTTGAGAAATCTCGATATATTTTTTCAAAATTGAAAATCTGCCTTTTATTCTTCGAAACTTTTGGGGATTTTTTAATTTCGTCTTATTTTAGAAAAAATAATATCATGATGGGATTAAGAAGACACAGCACCGCGAGAGGTCCTGAAGTCAGATAGAACTGGTTTGGGACCTCAACCATTTTAAGACAATTTAATTTCCTTAGTTGAAATCCAGGAAATTTTCTGTTCTAACCTATTATTCTTTAAAATCATCACTTGATTTCTTCTTTTCGGTGACCATCTGACAAAAACTTGTTTCATATCTACATTTATTTTTTCAAATAGGTATTATCTAAATGCTTTCTAATTAAAAAAAAATATTATTCTAAATTTTTATGGATACTGTTACTAAAGTTATTTAACGAAGGGGGCATTAAAGTCCTCATTCTCTATTATTGCCTATATATCCTAAGTGAGAATTCATATTTTTATTAAATGCTTTTGTCTCTTCAGAATATAAACTAGCTTTATCTAAATTAGTAAAATGTTAATGGTAGAGTGAAAAATATAAAATCTTTAAGAATAATTTATAGAATAAGAATATTGAAATATGTAGAAATTTTGTTCGAATATTTTAGAATATTTTATAGGAGAAATAATATTAATGTAAAACTTATCAATGACTCTATATATTATTATTATGTTTAAGGGCATATCGTCTACGAGGCTATTAACGGCATTATGTTCTAACCATGCATTCAATTCTCTACCAAGCTATCAAACACTCGCCACGCAGGGACAAAGCTAGGCAAATAGTTATGTCCATCCTGACCGATCCCGTTGATAGCAGGCCAGAGCCATTAGTGTTTACGAAGAGAATCTAAATCAATCTCATGTTTTAGGACAATGAGGTATAAGAAATAAAGCTATACTTATACAATAAGGAAATAGAGATATTATTTCAAATTTATTGGGCAAAAATCCCTAAATTATGTTTTTCGAACTATTATGAATTATATTACATATTGTTAATTTTCATAATACATTTATTGATTTTTTTTTATCATTTAAGACTATTTCGAACTTATAATAACCAAATCAAAATGAATCCAGAATATACACCGGAAATTATTAAAGACTATTTCATTGCTGTACAAAATGCAGAAAAAGACAAAATTGAAGAATTTATTAAAGAAAAAGGAATTCATCCCGATGTTGGAAATGATGATGATTATTCACGAAATGCTTTACATTTATTAGGAAAGGACGGAAATTTAGAGCTGTTTAAATTTTATGTGGAAAATCTGAAAGCGGACATTGATTATTTGGGCGAGTTGGGCGACGCGCCTATAAACATTGCAGTCGAGAATGGACATTTGAGCCTTGTCAAATATTTAATTGAAAAAAATAGCAAGAGAACAGACCAAGTTATTACTTTTATGAAAGATTATGGTTTAACATTTCCTGATAATTAGATTTATTGAAAATTGAAAATTTTATTATATAAAATCCAAACATTTTCATGTATAACCTATAATTAACATTAAAGGTATTTTTTTAAGAATAATACATTTATTAATGTCAAATTTGCTTCTCTATTAATTTTGTTTTTATATTTAGTCAAATTACCATGTTAAACATTAAAAAGAAAAATAATTCCCATCCTTATTTTAACTGTTAGCATTCCATTTAGAATAAAACAGATTTGATAAATACCTCTGATGATGAGTTTAGCTTCAGTGCGAGCTTCCCCGTGAAGATTGAAAGCTTCACAGGCGTAAAGTCCCGAGTCATCTGGGAAAATATCACTTAATCGAAGACCTACACGGCCGTCTTCAAAACGAATATAACGGAAGTCTTCACAGTCAGGTAATTCGACACCATTTCTTGTCCAAACAATGTCCATAGGTTCTGAGCCTGCCAAATAAAAGAATGCATTTAATTAAATCTTTTGAATAAATTAGGTGTATATTTTGGCAGGATTATAATGATTTCTAATTATACCTTGAAGCCTTGCTATTAACTCAAGAGGTCTTCCTTCAAGAACGTCCATATCCTCAAGAGGACGTTCGAATGTTGGAGGTTCTCTGTCTTCACTCGAAGGATCATTGATGTCAAGTACGTTAACTTTACCCCAACATTCGGCAATTCCTGCTTCATTTTCTGTTTTAAGTGAATAAGTTCCAGCATCCTCTTCCGACACATCTCGAATAGACAGCCGTGCTGTCCGACCATCCCAGGTCATTCGGATTCTGCTGTTTCTAACAATCAGTTCTCCATCTCTGCAATGCAATAAAATCATTATTATAAGAAATTCGGTCAGACATTGATGATATTGATCGCAAATTAATTCGTATTTAAAAATAAAATTAGCTAACATCAAACAAAAGCCGACATTGGACTCAAGTGCCTATTTAAAATTTATTTGTGCTAAATTGTGTGATGAAAGCTCCCTGCCTTATCTACACCTAATTCCAGTTTCTCCGGTTCTTTTCATTAAACTCGCCGGTTAGATCATTAATGTTTATACTCATTAAATTTTTTTTCCTAAAAAAAAGTTTCCCTTAGATTTTGGACAGCTAATTATGATATCTTTTTATAATTTCATGGAGACAGGATTTATAACTAATTAAAAAAAGAATTGATTTATTCTTTCAATAAAAGTAGGTGTACAACTCAATTTTAAAATTTCTTCCTTAATTTTATTGTTTTCGTTAGTTTATATTTTTTTACGCGATTAGAGAAATAAAATCATGGACTAAATAAGTGAAAACTTTTTCAAGACTTGGTACACTTTATGCAAATTTTAGAAATTTGGCAATTGTCGTTAGCGAACGGTTTGAGCTAAATAGTTGAAACATGAGTTGTCAGCCCCCCATTTTATAGTTCAGCCCCCCAGCTTCAAGCGCCTATGTATTCAAGTACTCACTCGATCTGTACACTTACCGATACCAGGCGTGTGTTGGTGTTGGCGTGCCTCGTAGTTCGCAGTTGAGCTCGAGCCGTCCTCCTACACGGGCTGCACACCCCAAAAGGCGGCGCCCAAAAGTGGGAGAGGATCGGGGTGACGAAGACCACGCCCGGGAACCCACTGCGCGCGCCCCGTACCGACCTAGGTATATCAACAACGTACAAGGATTTTACATTGGAATATATTATAATATAATTTAAATTTAAATGTTGCAAAACTGTAGAATTATTATTTAAGTCTTCAGATTCTCTGCTAAATAAATCAAGACAAAGACTTTCATGAATCAAAAAAAGTAAATTTAAATAAATTCTCATTTCATGTTAGAAAATATAATCTCTTCAGTTAAGTAATTCTAATTAAAGAGTAAATTATTTTAAATGAAAAATTTGTGATGTTGCTGTGATCTCCTGGCTTTACCACCCTCACCCACTAATTTTTGTTCCGATTTCAATCAAAATTTAATCAACTCTTAGTCTCAATATAAATAATAGTTTCGTAATATCATTGGTTTTGAGCTAGACCGTACAAAAAATTCGGCAGCACTAGCCCACTAACTAGTAACAGATATTTTGACAAAACAATTAATATCTTTTCAAATAAGCCAAAATGCCATGAATCTGTGCATTTTTTTTATAATTTTTTTAGTTTTTGAGATACGATATTTTGAAAATACGAAGCAAAAAAAAAACGTTTTTATGTAAGAATCCAATATTTCACAAAAAAAAAAAAAAATGAAATCATACAAATTTAATAAACTTAGCAACACAATAAATATTTTCAATCATACAAATAAAAATTTAAATTTAAATATGAAAACAGGGTTCGGTAGAGGTGGGGCTTCGACACATGATGTCATTTCTGTAATAACTTTCAGAAGTTTTTACTCTGTAAAGTACTATAAATCAGTATACTGCGAAGGAGTTACAATGCGACGCAAATTCCGATAATAAGTTCGTTTTTTTTTTTATTTTTTTATGAAGAATGCTCGGGCAATTGCACTTAACTCTACGCGTTTTAATGTTGACTGACTTTCTGTTTTTCGGAAAATGAACCGACTATTTATTCCTAAAAACACTTATGAAACCAAATTCCATGATATCCAGAATATTGCCAACACACTTCAAGAATGCGTGCAAAAAACACTTCATTTGGAGGATGTCATTTATAAACCTTCTGAAATTAGAGGTAAATATACCTGTCATATATTAAACGAAAAATATATTTTTTGAGTGAAATACTAGTATACCTAGCTGTGTTAAATAATTTTAAAAGCCGTCAGGCTTTTCTTCTGTATATACTTATTACCTACATATATATATATATATATATATATATATATATATTTTACACTAAAATTAACTTACCAATAACTTCAAGTCTCGCAGATGATTCAACACGGCCAATGTCATTTTCTAGGGTAATCCGATAAAGACCAGCATCTTCAGATGTAACGTGATCAATTTCAAGTACTCGTAGATCATCCCGCTCAGAGATTGTGATTCGACCAGTCGGCGTAACAATTCGTCCATCTTTATCCCAAGTTGACCAAGGAGAAGGATGTCCTGCGACTGCACACTGAAAAATACAGATACAACTTAATGAATAACGAACAGTTCAGGAAAAACTATTAAAAAACGAAATTCAATTTTCAAACCTGAAATCTAATCGTTTCTCCCTCTTCAGCTACCCGATTATGAGGAACTGCATAGAACTTGGGAGCAGTGACTTTGAGCCTTCGTAAAGATGTTGCCGAGGGAGTAACTTCTCTATCCCTATAACCTCCGGTATGACCTAAAAAGATTATTGAATTAATTTTAGGAAATAAGAAATAAGTGGATTTTTTGAAAACTTACGAGGGATGGATGGAGATTTACTCCGCGATGGAGTGGCCCGAGGAGTCGATCGAGGAGTCGAGCATCCCGAGGAAATCAGTCCTGTAGGTCTAGAAAGTTGACTCGAAAGGAGGTTATCCTTCTCCTCAGCCACTAGAAAAATAATAAAATATTCTTATTAAATACAAATTATGAAAAGAAAAACAAATGGAAAAACCCCTTCTTTTTTTTTAATATGAAAATGATATTTTCGGGCTATCCACATAAGTATATCAAAAATTTAAGTTGAAAAGTTAAATTTAAACCCCAATTTCTATAATAACATGATGGACTTTTTCTGATCGATGATTTGAGTTGAATATATATGTATCATCACTTGAAGAGGTCTTCAAAATTAGCAGTGGAAACGTTGAAGAGAATACTAGAAAATTTTAATTAGCTTTCTAATTTCACCCAATTTGAAAAATCAAAAATACATTATTAATATTAGTTAAAAATTTCATTAATTATTAAATAAAAAATACATTCTCGACAAATCGGGTTGAAAACTTAAATTTATCATCTATGACACTTTATGACATTTTGAATGAATAGAAGTAATTAAAACAACAATTATTATTTATTAAGTACATTAATCTTTCGTCGATAGCCTTTTGTATTCCATTTAAAATGAAACCGGGTATGAGAAATTATGCACATAAATCCCAATGAATGTTTGCTTTAATTATGAATGCGTATGATGTTTTTGTTATTGCGCAAATGGATATGAAACAATAATGGAATATAGAATTACGCACTTAAACAAAAGACAACTTTGATCCCAATATGGCTTTAGAAACAAGTTGCTATTGTGAGGAAATATTTTGAACTCACCGTCCACAACAAGAATAGCAGAGGTAGAGTCGCGTCCCAAGTCATTCAATACGACGCAGGTGTATTCACCCTCGTCTTCCGGGTAGACGTGCAAGATATTCAACCGAGCCACGTCGCCATCTACCTCGGCCACAAAGTCTCCTCCAAGGCGCACCAACTAGATCATACAAAAGAGATTTGAAATCAAAGGTTGATGTCGGAAGAAGAAGAACTTCATCTTAATTAGCATTACATAATTCTATTTAGTTCACTGCTAATTAGCCCCTTTGGGGTCAAATTAAATTAAAATATACTTGAATGAGAGGCTGCACATCACACTATATATTTTCACTTTAATTTCTTTAATAAAAAATAGTATTGAGAAATTAATACAGTAAATCTTGTTAATAAAAATTTGTTTCTAATAAATAAGTGAGTGATTTCAAACTTGTAAAGAGTCTTTTATCGAGGACATAACATAAAAGAAACTGCACACGCTCCTAATATTTTGAAACATTTGTCTTCTACCATAGAAATAAAGACATTGACATTGACTCTATATTTATTTTAGCATAACATGTAAGAACCAGTAGAATTATTGATTTTACAGAAGAAAGTCAAAAAGAGTTTTCTCTACTTGATTTAAGAGGTTATTAGATAATTGAAAGTAATGGAAGGCAGCCCAGAGGTAGGGAGGAAAGAAAAAATTAACACATATAAAATAAGGTGTAATTTATTGGAATCCTTCCTCCTTTCCTTTCAAACCGACGTTTCGGAGGATTTTTCCCTCCTTCTTCAGGGTTTCAAAGGGTCAATGAATGAAACAAATAAAATGTTTCCTTCTTCTCTCCACAGTAGTGTTCAAAAACTTTCTTCATTTGTAACAAAATTAACACATATAAAATAAGGTGTAATTTATTGGAATCCTTCCTCCTTTCTCACCGACGTTTCGGAGGATTTTCCCTCCTTCTTCAGGGTTTCAAAGGGTCAATGAATGAAACAAATAAAATGTTCTTCTTCTTCCACAGTAGTGTTCAAAAACTTTCTTCATTTGTAACAAAAGGCAAAGAAAGATAAAAATTTTTTTCCTTCTTTTCTTAATTAAGAAAAGAAGCGAAATTAAGAAAAGAAGGAAAAATTTTTTGTCTTTTTATGCCTTTTGTTACAAATGAAGAAAGTTTTTGAACACTACTGTGGAGAGAAGAAGGAAACATTTTATTTGTTTCATTCATTGACCCTTTGAAACCCTGAAGAAGGAGGGAAAAATCCTCCGAAACGTCGGTTTGAAAGGAAAGGAGGAAGGATTCCAATAAATTACACCTTATTTTATATGTGTTAATTTTTTCTTTCCTCACTACCTCTGGGCTGCCTTCCATTACTTTCAATTAAAATTTCTACCAGTCCGTCTCTCTCCAGAGAAAATTTCGTTGCAAAAAAGTTATTAGATAACGGTAAATCACTCGTATCCATAATAAGCATTAATTAACAGGAATAGCAGGGAATTGGACAAAAATAAAAAACAGAGTTTTTATTGAATGGGCCAGACGTTTCGTCGATTAATTTCGACTTCCTCAGTGGCTCATTCTATCACTCTTTGTCAAAAGACAATTCCACGCTATAGCCCCCTTCGAGGTTCGAACCCAAAAGCCAAAATACTATCGGGGCAGCTATATATTTTTTTTTGCTTTCTCGGCATTAACCATTAGTCATTTTACGATACTCTATATTAATTAATTTTTGTATCAATTATGTAGGAATCAGATTAAGCAGCGAGTCGGCAGGGCAATCTTCTGAGACGAACCGATCTGATATATTTATATAATCAGCTACTAAATTTCGGCCCAAAGATATACATATAAGATACATCTTAATCGTAAAATTTCTCTAATGACCGATTGAAAATTCAAACACATCACACTATATATTAAGTATGGTAATTTAGTTGATCATTAGAAGCAGGCAAGTTTTTCGTATTTAGAAAAAAATAATATTTTAAAAAGTCTACACTAGGTTTAAGTAATATGTTTTCAATCCTTTGAAAATAAAAGTGTTTAATTCAGGTAGAATTCAGAATCTATTATACAGTGGTGCCGCGAGTAAGGGCCGAACATGGGCCTCCTGCTTCAACATAGTCATCAAGACGATGCAGAAGCGATAGCTCTAACACGTGCGTCTACCCTACGTCCTTGGATAAATCTTATAATTGATAAAAAAAACTTATTATTGAAACCGACCTTTCCGTTGCGTTCCCAGCGAATATCTGGTGGTGGGGTAGCTGCCACTTGGCACTCGAGTGTCACGGCATCCCCGTCACAGCATCTTAAGTCACGAAGCTGACGGGTCACCGTTGGCAATGTCTGCACAGCACTGAAAATACAAGCCATCGATCTTAACTAAATTGTAATATTAATAATCTTTAGAGAAAGAAAAGATTAATAAAATCAACAAGGTTATTAACGTTGTCGAGGAACAACGATAGAGGAAGATATCTTTGTTGTTTGTTTTATTTCCATATCTTTTATTCTTTTATTAATTATATAGAGGTGTGATCCAATTGGTACGTTTTAATAGTACCGGGAAGCAGGCAATGCCACTGCGCGGATAATTGATTAGATCTTCGGCTCTCTTACTTCAGAACTTCTTGTTCAAAAATTCAAAAAATATCTTTTTTGAATGATTCTATTGATTTCAAAGTTCTTTAACTATTTTTTTTTTAAACCTAATAAGAGTTTATTTCAAATATTGTATATTAAATAAATTTTTTGTTATATCGAACTTATTATTGAAAAGAATAATAAAGATAGATTTATCAGGCTAAATCATTGAAGATATTTAAACTTGAGAGATCCAATTATTTCAAATTGCATTTTAAAGTTAGGAATTGAATTTATTATATAAAAACGTGTTGTTTTTCCATAAATTTTCGTTTAAATTATACCTAACAAGGCCACTTGGCAGAATATGCAAAGAAGAAGATAAAGGACCGTCGGCGTCGATATGGTGCAGAAGTGATCTCTTAAGACAAAGCCAAAAACAATTAAATTTATTTATTATTATATAGTTTAATAACTGGTTCAATAAATAGTTAAATTAAAAAAAACTATTAGTTAATTTAGATTTTGAATAGTTTAAATTTATTGCTAGGACAAATCTAGTTGGGTGCGAAATTTCACTCGTGCCATGACCCGAAATGTGATTTCACAGTTTTGCAAGATCGCTTAAACCCGAAAAGAAATCGATTTGGTTTTTGTTTAGAAAAGTGATCAAATTAGTATTTCCTGATATTAGCGCTTTCAAACATTCAAACTCTCCAGCTTTATTATTATCTAGTAATATGATTAAGCTAAACTGAATATAAATAATAATTTTAATTTTTTGAATCGTCTGAAAATTCAATTATTTGCATAATAATAAAAAGATATGGAATATAAAAGTAACATCGAAGACAGTAATTATCTAATTATTAACAAGGATCTGATCGGAGAGGGCTATAAACTAATGTGAAGTGCTCACCTGTATTTGATAGAACCAGTTTCCATCTTGTCTCCTTCTTTGCCCTGCCCTGCGAACAAACCAATTCACGACACTTTAACGAGCTTCCAACTCAAATTGACTTCTAAATTATTATACAAAATAATACTAATTATCTTAATAGATTAGCTTACATACAACTTTTATGTATAGCTATAATTTGATTAAGAAAAATAAATATTCAATTAAAATGCAATAGTTATTTCCTTAATTGTTTTTTAATAGTATTATTAAAGACAAACTGATTCGTTAGTATATTTTCTGTTTAAGCATTGCCAGAGCTGGCTGAACGAATAGTGTCAAGCTCCCATGCCAGAGTAAACCAGATTTATCTCTGCTAGAGTAAATCAATGGGTGGTCGCTACATGACACTACCAAGATTTAAAACAATTGCCTACACCTACTCGATCATGCTACCTCTCCAAAAGAGATATGTCATTTGAAATTTAAACGAAACTGAAGATATTAACGCGATGACAAGGTGTCAGCTGGTTCAGTAAACTATTCAGTGGCAGCTGATTTACATAAAAAAATGTTTGGCTAAAAGAGTTCTTATGTTAATACGAATGATATTTATATAAACAAAATAACTTTTTACTTTATCCAATGCAAAGCATGGGTAAAGTATTGTAATCGCTCTCGGGGCAAGCGTGGCTTCAAAGGGTCCTCAGGTAAAGACTACGGAACCCATGGATTCAATTAAAGTCACAAATTGTAGTATTCATATAGGTTGAATTTTAACACGTGACGGTTTTGTCAAAAATTACATGGGGTCTCGTCGAGAGGCCAAAAAGGGCGATTTTTTCATTTAGTGCGTGCGTATGGATGGATGTATGTATGTTATCGCTTTTTTGGCCCACGATTTTTTCCACACCGTTGCACCGATTGAAATGAAATTGAAAACCTACCATTAGTTTAACAAAATGAAGCGCTGATTAGTTTTTGGTACATATCGGCCCACAAACATTAGTACTTTATTTCGGTACTTTTTTATTTTTTTCTAAATATTTTGAAAATGACTTAACCAATTTTGATGAAATTTAATATCCTAATTAAGTACCTTGGGGACCACAAAAAAGGTTAAATAAAGTTTTTAGTAAAATTATATTTTAAAGTACTTTACTCTAAAGTAAGATAGTACTTTTAAAAAAAATTTTAAATTTATTCATTTGATCGTTTTAATATAGCTCATTTAACCTAACTTAAGTAAGAATGGATAGGCTTCTCTCTGTGAAATGCTAAAAATTTGGGAGGAATTTTTATGAGTAACCATAGCAACTGCGTTGTTTTCTTATCCGTTACCTTTGCTGAAGACAGAGAAATCGATTTTAAACCAAAAATAGCGATTGATTCTCATCTAGTACTTGAGGAATAATCATTCTATATTGGATTTTTGACGTTTCGGTTTTTATTAGTAACCATTGCTGAAGACATAGAGAAATCGATTTTAAACCAAAAATAGCGATTGATTCTCATCTAGTACTTGAGGAATAATCATTCTATATTGGATTTTTGACGTTTCGGTTTTTATTAGTAACCATTGCTGAAGACATAGAGAAATCGATTTTAAACCAAAAATAGCGATTGATTCTCATCTAGTACTTGAGGAATAATCATTCTATATTGGATTTTTGACGTTTCGGTTTTTATTAGTAACCATTGCTGAAGACATAGAGAAATCGATTTTAAACCAAAAATAGCGATTGATTCTCATCTAGTTCTTGAGGAATAATCATTCTATATTGGATTTTTGACGTTTCGGTTTTTATTAGTAACCATTGCTGAAGACATAGAGAAATCGACTTTAAACCAAAAATAGCGATTGATTCTCATCTAGTTCTTGAGGAATAATCATTCTATATTGGATTTTTGACGTTTCGGTTTTTATTAGTAACCATTGCTGAAGACATAGAGAAATCGACTTTAAACCAAAAATAGCGATTGATTCTCATCTAGTACTTGAGGAATAATCATTCTATATTGGATTTTTGACGTTTCGGTTTTTATTAGTAACCATTGCTGAAGACATGGAGGAATCGACTTAAAATAAAAATAGCGATTGATTCTCATCTAATACTTGAGAAATATCCATTCTATATTGGATTTTTGACGTTTCGGTTTTTATTAGTAACCATTCCTGAAGACATAGAGAAATCAACTTTAAACCAAAAATAGCGATTGATTCTCATCTAGTACTTGAGGAATAATCATTCTATATTGGATTTTTGACGTTTCGGTTTTTATTGGTAACCATTGCTGAAGACATAGAGGAATCGACTTAAAATCAAAAATAGCGATTGATTCTCATCTAATACTTGAGGAATAACAATTCTACATTAGGTTTTTGACGTTTCGATTATTATTGGTAACCATTGCTGAAGACATGGAGGAATCGACTTAAAATCAAAAATAACGATCGATTCTTATCTAATACTAGAGGAATAACCTTATTGAATTCCATTTTTGATGTTTTGACTATTAATGGAAACCTCTACTGAAAATGTAGAAGAATCGACTTAAAATCAAAAAGACTAAATTCTTTTGGTAAACAACTCAAGCTTGAGTTGTTTGCCATAAAAGAATTTAGTCTTTTTGATTTTAAGTCGATTCTTCTACATTTTCAGTAGAGGTTTCCATTAATAGTCAAAACATCAAAAATGGAATTCAATAAGGTTATTCCTCTAGTATTAGATAAGAATCGATCGTTATTTTTGATTTTAAGTCGTTTCCTCCATGTCTTCAGCAATGGTTACCAATAATAATCGAAACGTCAAAAACCTAATGTAGAATTGTTATTCCTCAAGTATTAGATGAGAATCGATGGCTATTTTTGATTTTAAGTCGATTCCTCTATGTCTTCAGCAATGATTACCAATAAAAACCGAAACGTCAAAAATCCAATGTAGAATGGTTATTCCTCGACTCTTAAATGAGAATTATTTTTGAATTAATTTCAATATGAACTACAAATTGCAAGTGATATCTGATTAATAATAAAGGAACAAACATATTAATATTTCAAATGAATTTGGATAAAGTTTAGCAACGATCCGTTGCAGTTTATTTAAAAAAGAACTAGTTATAAAGACTTTATTCCTGTTCGAAATTTGCAATAAGTTACGTCACATGAATTTAAAGATTTTTAGACCCCCTCTATGTCACTTTCTGTCACATTTTCATTGAACCCCCCTGTATTGTCAAGTCACACTATCAGCACTTTTATACTTTTTATTTACCTATATTTGAAAATTTAAAAAAAAAATTTAATTTGACTATGACATCACAATTTTTTAGATCCTCCAGCCCCCCTGCCACTAATCTGAGATGCCCCCTCTCCATACTGTTTGACGTAATTTATGGACGGCCCCTAACGTCATTTTCTGCATTAATTACTCAGTACGCCTGGTAGGCAGGCGAAGCCGAATTATTGAATTAATCAGATTTTTGTTTTTTTTGCTTATCTTGTTTAGAAATGTCAGAATGTGTAGAACAATATTTCAAGAACGGTGTCTGTTTCATCCCAGATATCTACGATAACTCAAGAAGGGAAAGACATATCCGTAAAAATGTCTGATATCAAAGTATTTGCAATTTTAAATTAATTAACTCATTATATTTTTGGCTACTATACTTCCATTCAAAAATGCAGAAGAAAAAAAAATAGAAATTTTAAATTAGGAGTTAGCTGAAATTGACACACATGTATTTGTATTAATAAACTACATTAGTTCGAAAAGATATTCTTGTCGAGTGTAGATGTGTTCTTTGAAATTTTATAAAATATATACGTTGTTATTTGTTTGGAATGTTTAAGGGCAATTAGGGACCTCCAGCAGGATTCAAAATATCAGAATTCTCTTTTCGTACTTTAAACATTTACAAACTATTTTATTATTATTATTTTTTAAATTGGTCAAAAAAGAGAAAACTTTTTCAAGACTCTCAGTATGCTGTCCGATAATTTTAGTGATTTTTTTGCCGAATAAAAAATGTTTTCCTTGAATTTTCTTTTGTTTTTTGACTAGCTCCGGAATTTCCTTCTATAGATTTGGCAACTCTATATTTTTTGAAGAATGAGTGAAAAAGCAAAAAATAAACTAACTAAAAACAATGTTCGAATAAATACGCACATTACGATACCGAAATAAAATAACAATTAATTTCTATATACGAGAATAAGTCAAAAATTACCTACACTTTTCGTTCTAAAACTTTATTAAACTAAGATAGAAGAGGGCCGCATGCGAGTCTGTGGTCACGTGTGCGGAATTTAATCACGATGGCGTCAGTTGTCGTCTAGCTACAACAGCATAAGCATGTCAGCTCCGCTATCAGATTGCACCAAAGAGGAGCAACGAGGAGTGGTCAGAGGGTGTGAAAGGTGCTGAAACTCACCAGAGACTTTTGTCACAATACGGGGAAAGTGTTTTATCTCCTAAAAGGGTTTTTTTATGGATCGAAATATTTAAAAGTGGCCGAACGAGTGTAACACAAAAAGAGGGAGCTGGGTGACCGTCAACTTAGAGACGCTTTGAGACCCTGGAACACGCTCACTACAGCCCAGATCTCGCTCCCTCAGACTTTCATCTCTTTGGACCGCTCAAGGAATCTTTGAGAGGTCGTCGATTTGCCTCATACATGGACGTTCGGGATGCGGTGCAAAAGTGGCTTCATGACCAACCGAAAACCTTCTACCAGGAAGGCATCCGGAAGCTTGTGGCTCACTGGACCAAGTGCATTGCTAAAGATGGAGACTATATCGAAAAATAATGTATCTGTTGTACACCTATCTTAGTTTAATAAAGTTGAAGAACAAAAAGTGTAAGTAATTTTTGACTTATCCTCGTATAAATTAATTTTTTTTCCAAAATAAGTGGTTTCTCAACTTGAGGTCTATTGGTGAAAAAATTAAATCATTTGATGCAGGTTTAAGCTGAAAAGGAATAACATAAAAAATGCCGAGATAAAGGATCTTAAAACAAGAGAAAATAGTGTTAAAATACTAGGATTTAATTAAACACATCATTAAAGATTTCTGGTTTTTCAGTCTATTGAAATGTGTTGATTAGTAGATGTCGAAAGGCATTGGGATGGAATATCATTTAATAATTTGCATAGGGTGGGTCAGGTCTGTTGGAAAGTTGAATTGTGTGCTTTTCGATGTTGTTCTCCACCATCTGAAAAATTTCCGCCCAAGATAAATAGATAGCCGTTGAAATATTTACGAGTGTACCAAGTAAAAATATGAGAATACTTATAATAAATTTAAATATAACGGTAAGTGTTGGAAAAGCACATGAAACTATATAATTATTGTATTTAAATTGCAAAGATATTTTATTCCAAGACTTAAAAGGTAAATGTAGTTTTATGGTAAGAATCCATCTTAGATTTAATTTCGCAAAAGATTTATAATTATGATCTCAGAGATTATAAGAAAAAGGAATTGAAAATAATACTCGTGAGTCAATAAATTATAAACATATGTTGTAAAGTGTAGGTAAATTTTACCATATTATAAAAAAATACTAACAAAACGAATTTACCTACATCCAATCGGGTATTTGAACTCATGAAAATCAACAGATAGAATATTTCTAATTTAGTGCTGATGAAGGACAAATCTTCGAAACTATACTCTCTAATAAATAAATTATATATATACGTGTCAGTGCGTGCGGTCCCTGGATGCTGTGGATGGGGTGCATCCTTAGAATTTTAAACTTTTAGAGTATTTTCATAAATATAAAATGTCGACTTCAAATTTCACGAGGATCTTTAAATTTTCAAATTATTATCCGTTATTTCAAATATTTCTATAAAAAACATTCTGTGTTTTGAAAAGTAAGTATATTGGTTCTCGAAATGAAATAAATTGTTGTATAGTTTCAATGTGCAATTAAAATGAATGATTTTTCCGAAAAGGGTGCCGATAGAAGGTTTGAAGTCCCTGCCTGGTATATCTTCCAGTTCAACATCTCAAAGACAAGTCCATACGAGTTTTAGTCGAATAAAAATTGTTCCCGCTTGAGGAAATAAATATATATATATATATATTTTTTTTAATTTAATGTCACTGGGAACAAAGCCCATTTAGACAGCACATAATTAGAGTGTTAGTAGGGTTAGTGAGGGAGCCGAGTTTTCACCGGGTAGAAATTTTTATTTGCCAGCCAGGATCGAACCCGGGACCTCCACTCCAACATCGTCATAATCGATCGATGCCGAAGCGAGGCCAGTGCCTTAGCTGACTGAGCTACCCGACTCCCCGAGAAAATATTAATAATACAAAAAAGGAATAAATAAAGATGATTCGAGAATCTTTGCCTAATCCATTTCTAAGAACTCTCAATATACATATAAGATCGGAAATAACTAAGAATGCTATAGACAAGTCATAGCTTGCTTAGAGCAATATATTTAAATAAATTCTGCACTTTCCTCGACATACGTGATTTTTCGACTTACTCGAACCAATTAATCGCGAATTCGAGGACTGTATCATATATGTTTCCATCATTCAAATGACAACCTCATTATTTCTTTTAAGAATCAACATCTTTGCTACAGTAGAAGAGATTTTTTTTTTTTGCAAAATAGAAATTAATATTTGCTGTTTTATATTTTTATCTCTTTGGAAAATTAGTGAAAATTTTTCTTATCTAAAATTATTGACCAAGCTGTTCAACTATTTATGACTTCATATTCCTCATTACTCACGGGGTTTAACTACCAGATAGCAAGAATAAGGAGGGTTCACGAAGACGAGGCAGGTCACCGGCCAGATGGACCGATCAGATAGGTGTAGGTGTTGGCGCTGGTCTCCGGAAGGCTACTGTGGAGGCTCGCGATCGCTCTAGATGGAGAAGGGTGCTCACAAAATAAAAATTGTGGGAGCATGGAGTTAATTAAGTCCACGCAACTTCTGATAAGAAGAAGGCGACTACGAAGAAGAAGCAAGAATAAGCAAAGCTTACATCCCCTGTAGCTCTGAGTGGTCCCAACATTAAATTGAATAAAATTAATTGAGAGTTTAGATATTTGTCGTGTCTTCAAATAAAATCATATTATTTTACTTTTAATTATTACTTTGTTTTAAAATGTGTATAAATATTTTCATGTGAATTATTGAATTTTAAATAATTTAGGCAAGGGGACCAATGTGGTTTTTTTCTCATGGCCTACAATTTCTAGCTACTTCACTGACTAGAGGTGACAACACTTCCACTACTCTGCAATCTTTATTTTTCTTTCAAAATTAAAATTCCGTTGACATATTTTGTTTGAATTAGTAAAAAGAATTGGTTAACAAACAACACGGTTCTTTTTCACTGAAAATATTTGTTCTTATAATCCTATAAAAGATACCTTAGTAGCACACTGTTTCAAACTAGTTACTATATAGTTTGAAACATTGTGATATTTCGAGGATCTATATAAGGACTATATCGTTTGAAACATTGTGGTACTAGGGTAGTGGCCAGACCTCTAATCGAGTTTACTGGGGATGAAATCTCGCTTAAGTTAGAACAATTTTCACCCCTATTAAAATGCAAAGCTCGTTAATAAACCCAGGGGAAGGCAACGAGAAACCACCCCTATTTCAGCAAGTAAAATTACTATAAAGAGGATGGTCTCAAAAGAAATAATAATCAAGGCTCAAAAGAGAGTAGAGCATTCGAAAAAGAAACCTGTAAATAAATAGATAGTATCAGTTTCTTCTAAATTCAAAGAACAATGATACTGTGTTATTAATATATTTTTTTTTTATTCTATTCGAAATATAATAATAAAAGGGTTGAGTCGAATATTTAAATGAGTCAATAAAAAAGGATTTTTAAATCGATGTTAGAATATGGGGACACATTTATTATACTAAGTTTCATACACATCAAATTCTTCTGCAATGTTTTCAACTCCTACTCTTTAAGTAAGTGCCATGTTTTATCCAAATTAGCATTAATATATTCATTCCCATAAATTATGAGCTATTAGAAAGAATAAATTTTAAAGTATTTACAAACACATTCTTTTCGAAATTGATTGTCTGACATTCGGCTCTAACCAACTCACTCGACTCCCTTGCTCACCGAAGGACCGTTTCTGCCCTTTCCCTGTACTACAGATACTATCACGGTGTCTGTTCAGTCGAGCTGAAATCACTTATCCCCCCTAATGCCCTCTTTACGAGAAACACGCGGTTTTCTAACGCTCAGCACCCCTTCGCTGTCAAATTGGATAAAAGTCGAACAAGCGCTTTCGCCAACTCTTTTATCCCTATGACCTCCAGAGACTGGAACTTGCTCCCTGCCACCATCTTTCCCGCTACTTATAACCTTCAGCTATTTAAGACCCGTATCCACAGACACCTTCGACCTCCGCCCAACCCATAAAATTATTTCTTCTTCTTTTCACGATGGAGGGGCCAACCCAGGCCTTTAGGGGTTGCACCTTTTTGGTGTAACTCCTTCTCTCATCATTATCATAAAAAAACAATAAATCAAGTTTCAGGGTATTAAGGGCTGAGAATGAATAGATTTCGCTTTTTCTCTAACCAAAATAATCATGTGTACTAGAAAATAGATTGGATAAATGTAATATCCATTTGTTTCCATAGGTAAAGGCTTAAGCTCTCGAGATCAATTTTACATATCTATTATATTAATTTTGGGAATCGGATTAGCCGAGAGCTTAAGACACTAGCCTTCTAAGCAGGAGTCCCGGGTTCGAGTCCGAGTTCCTGCATTGATATTTGACCGGCTATAATCTGATTCCTAGTCACCAATCCGTCTGGCAAGCGTGGTGACTTAATGCCAACCCCCTTCCATTTGATGGAAGAGGCCTATATTCAGGAGTGGATTGTCGCTATCGACAGGCTAATGATGATGATGATGATTATATTAATACCAAGTAGAAAATCTTCATATAGGATGCCGCACGATTGTTTCCTTCTTTATTCATATTCGAACATTTTGTGGTAAAAATTTAGAGGTCTTGGAAAACATTTTTGGTTCTAAGTAAAAATCAAGTGAATACTAATGTAATTTTAGTATTTTATTGTGTATGTAGTTAATGGTTGGACAATGTTACATGTTGTTTCGCCAAAGACGGCATCATCAGCACCAAATTATAAGAAAAAAATTGTGAATTCCAAACAGCGCGATCATCTTTGTATATGTTTATTTATAATAGATATTTTTATTACGTGCAGCCAATTGTTTGGTTTTCACAAGTTTTTTTTACAACAAAATATTCTAATATCTATTATACAATATGAACCTATGTATAAAAAAAATTACAAAAACGCTTAAGATGTTCACTTCTTTTGAAATTTATTATAGTAGGTACTCTTAATTCATCATAACACTTATAAACCAGAAAAATCCTTTCAAACTTAATTTTTTATTAGGGAACGAAGAAAAGATTTTTATATTATAGACAAATGGATAAGCCGGGATTCGAACCCTGGATCTTAGCATGTGCACTGAGATGCCTTTCTAAGGGTCGGTTGTATGTCGCAAAGTAAATGCTTTTTACCATTAACACAGGGTAGATGGTAAATGGAGGGACTGGGATGGCCAATCAGATGTCAGGCACTGAAAGTGGTAAAAAGCATTTACTTTGCGACATACAACCGGGCCTAAGAGCCTTAGCTCTTATCCTCTCGGCCACTGATCCCCGAACCCAAGCCGATACCTAATGTCTATATGAATTTCGAATTTCATTTTTCGAAGCTCTGTAGTTGGCTTGACTAATTAAACTATATCCAAACGTTGGGTTCGCGATCGAGTGGAAGGCGTTTGGATAGTTAAATTTTTATATTTCTGTGTTTGAATTCTGATAACTAAGATAGCTCAACAGAGTTCGTGCAAAGTTCGTTCTGATGCCAAAATATTTGTATACAGGGTGTTTCAGGAGGAATAGTCAATATTTTAGGAGATGGTATTATAGACGAATTAAATAAAAAATGCCTCTATAACATGTGTCCAATTTTTATTGAGTACAGAGATACAGTTGAGTTCAATGCATTTTCGTTTCGTGTCTTGGTACACCGGTTGCTATGGGTTGTTATAGGCGTATTTGTCGAATGTCAGCAGTAGAGTGTTGATGTTCAAGTTGTGAAGTTGTGCTTTAGTTTACATTGAAGTTTTCATTGTGATTTGTTGGCCAAGTCTACTGTACTGTAGGGTGTATTTACACATGCTGAGTATGCTGATATGGTATTTGTGTATGGGTTACATACTAACAGCTGTATCTCTGTACTCAATAAAAATTGGACACATGTTATATGGCATTTTCTATTGCAATTCGCCTATACTACCACCATAAAGTTTAGGGAAAGCGGTGTTGGTTTATAAGTAGAAACATATTAAACAAAGGAATTATATAGATTAACGGGTTGCAGTGGACGTTCACTACAGAGGAAATGCAAAATTAAAAAAATTAAAAAATCTTTTTAAATTATTTTTGGAGATTTTTTATTTATCTCTGAGATAAATAAAAAATCTCCAAAATAATTTAAAAGATTTTTTAATTTTTTTAATTTTATGTCCTCTTGTGAAACTCCACTATATCCCGTTAAATATTCATTCACTTTGTATACTACCACCTCCTAAAATATCTACTAATCCTCCTGAAACACTCTGTATATTCAATATGCGCTTAAATTAGATACTAATCGAACAAATTCATTCGCAAATTCATTTATCCCTATAACATATAGAGACTGGAACTCTTTTCCTCCGACCATCTTCCCAGCAATATATGTATAAACTTCGATTCGATCTTTCAAAACCCGCATCCACAGACTCATACCCAATCCCTAAATCTCTTCATATTTTTACAATACAAGGGTCCACCGCGGACTACAGAGGTTTTACCTTTTTGGTGCAACTTTTTCTTGAATAATATCATTATAAAAAAAAATGAAGAAGTGATTTCTAAATAAAGAACTTAAAGTTTGAAAATCAAAAAAAAAAAAACAAAAAAAAACTAGACCTGTGCCAACCGTCAATTTTCTAATTTACACTGATTGCTGGCAAAAAATCAACTCAATATTAAAAAACAATACTCTTGGAAAAAGTTTTCACCTTTTCATTTCAGTTGAATTTTCAATTTTTATAAAAATACTTAGGATTGAATTATATATAAATATCTAGACACACGGCAGTTTGTCAGCCAAGTTCAGAAAAATGGGCAACACACCGGCCATGTGTAAATTTAAACGAACCATTTCAAGCTACTTTCGACACCCACCCCACCCCCCATAACTCAAAAACTATTAGAGCTACATACTTGAAATTTCGCATGCCTAATAAGACCCACTAGAACACCTAGAATCCCAAATTTCATGAATAAATCTATTATAGTTCTTGAGTTATTAATCTCTGAAAAGTGCCATTTTTAACACTGACTCACTCACTCCCTGACTGACATATCAAAAACTTAAAGTACTTCCGCTCATTCTAGAATGCTGAAATTTGCCATACTGGTAGAGTTTGGGATACAATTAAAGGAAAAAATTGAAAAAGTGAAAATTTCCCTTTTCCAGGACCTAAAATGAAGGGGTGAAATTTATTATAGGCTTAATTAACATATAGTGAAATACAATCAACCTAGAATGCTGAAATTTGTCATACTGGTAAAGGTTGGCACATTAATAAAGGGAGAAAATTGAAAAACCGAAACTTTTCCTTCTTCGAGGCCCGAAATGAAGGGGTGAAATTTATGAAAAACCGACCGGATTTTTAACAGATATTTTATGAGAATTATCTATAATATAAATGTTTAAATGTAATTATTTAAATAAATTAAAGGATAAAACTTTTCGAAAAATAATGAAATCTGACCAAAAACATAAATGTGAAAAAAGGCAATGTTCGGTATAAATGGCTTCCCCAACAAAAGAGTTGATATCTAAACGGGTACACAGTTCCATTTCAGTTGCTTAAATCATAGCTATAGGGATGTACAATGCTCTTCAATTAATTTAAAAGAAAATTTACTACTTTCTTTTGATATTAAATTTATAACTTGCCAAGTTTTATATCCAACTAAATTGTTGTAGTATAAAATAGAACAACTAACAAAGCTAAATTTTAAGCTTGAATTAAATAAATATCATCACGTTAAACGTAATTTATTGACTATTATAACTTGCCATGTTATAAATTTAATATCAAAGAAAGTAGTAAATTTTCTTTTAAATCGATTGAAGAACGTTGTACATCCCTATAGCTATGATTTAAGCAACTGCTATGGAACTTGGTACCCGTTTAGATATCAACTCTCTTGTTGGCGAAGCCATTTGTACCGAACTTGGTCCCTTTTTCACATTTATGTTTTTGGTCAGATCATATTAACATGAATATAAGAAAGAGTAAAACTAACCTCTTGCGTAAATCTGCAAGGATATCACAGCCTTAGCCTCGCCATGCTCGTTCCTTGCGATCACCGAGTACGCGCCAGTAAAGTCCAGGCGCGCGCACGGGATCTCAAGTCGGTATTCGGGTCCTTCGCCTATTCGCCGGAAATGCGGCGCGTCGCGGTAGTAGTCGGGCTGAAAAAAATAATAAAAAATTTATACATTATAGAGTATCAAAAGTGAAACGGAAAATGAAATTAATAGAAAATATAAAGTCCCTAAAATAGCTTGCAAATTCAAAACTAAGCAATTTATAGATCACGATTTCTATTCATTTCTATTTGGCATGGCTGTAAGTTTGGTTGCCTAACAATCTGCTAATATTCATTCAATTGAACCAAATCATCAACGTCTCAACAATTTTTTGTTGAGAAGTCTTTGAGGTTGTCCTATGCTTGCTGCAATAAACACACCCATATATATATGCTATAAAGTCCATCTGTCTGATTCTTTGGGGAATCGAAACAGCGTTAGTTGAACGCGAAAGTTAAAACTTTTTAACAGGTAACTGCCCTATTTTGGTGCAATTGGGACCTGATTCCTTTTGATACTGAACCAAGAGTTGAAAAAAGATAGGACTCAGGCGGGTATGATCCGGCATCCTCTGCGTTAAGCCCGCAAATGCCTTTTTCATTTAAGCGATGGATCCCCAAATATGTATATAATTTGTACTGATTTGTGGCTATTATAATTTTGGAGTCTATAACTTACTAACACTAAGATATGGCAAGATTTTATAAAACGCCTGATAGGCAGGCAACCTGTGAAGCTTGCCTGCAAGGCGACCCTAGTATTGAATTCACGAAATAAAAAAAGATTTGCTCAGTGTGCTTAATAATGTCTGAAGCATGGAAAAAAATTCATGTTCAACCATTATTCTTTCTAAAATTTTTAAAGAGTTAGGTGTCGGTTCAGGTGAAATATTTTTAAATTATTTATCAGTAAGGAAATTTTACTTACTGATTATTATTTTTTCTGTCTGGATTCCAATGCCCATAATAACTCAAGAAGAAGAGTTTTAGAAAGTTTGTTCTTCTAACAAAATGTTTGTATTTTCAATGCAAAGAACTTTTTAGATTTTGGACTCACTACTTGCGACTCAAAAATGCAGAAAACGTAATTTTTGAATAATTTTTTTCAATTTTAAGACAATGTCTATAATGTGTATAAGCATAAATGAACAAATTATATTTAAGTTTACTTATTTTGATTAGTTATGTCCATCGATTAAATTATTAAAGTTGTTATCGGGAATAAGGACTATATTTTTTTATGCAAATAATTTATATTTTATTGCCAACGTTTCATCAACCTTGTTGACCTCTTCAGGGCTCAAATAGATATCTTCCTTGCATACTAGTCATTTTTATAATTCTTTCTTAGTAAAGATAGCAAGACAAGTGATTAACATCAATCAGATTGATTTTTACTTTATCCAATGCGAAGCAGAAGAGATTCCTCTAGTATTAGATGAGAATTGATGGCTATTTTTTATTTTAAGTCGATTCCTCCATGTCTTCAGCAATGGTTACCAATAATAACCGAAATGTCAAAAATCCAATGTAGAATGGTTATTTTTCGACTATTAAATGAGAATCGATCATTATTTTTGAATTAAAGTCGACATGAACTGCAAATTGCAAGTGATATCTGATTAATAATAAAGGAATTATTAATATTTCAAATGAATTTGGATAAAGTTTAGCAACGATCCGTTGCAGTTTATTTTTTAAACTTAAAAATATAATATAATTAATATAGGAAAAAGAAAGATATTTTTAAGTTTAAAAAAAATTAAATGTAATTGATGTTAATGACGTGCCTTGCTATATTTACTAAGAAAGAATTATAAAAATGACAAATATGCAAGGAAGATAGCTATTTGAGCCCTAAAGAAGTCAACAAAGTTGATGAAACGTTGGCAATAAAAAATAATAAAAAAATATATTACTTATTTTCCGATAACAACTTTAATAATTTAATTTTACTATTAATTACTAGGGCTCTTTTAGCTTATCGAGTCTTGAAAAAGATCTCACTTTTGTTTTTATTATTTTGCGAGTCAGCGATTCTTTCATGAAAAGCTGATAGGGAAAAATGACTAAAATGGGAATAATATCTCTTCCTCTAAAGCAAAAGCATTGCAAGGATGCCAAATACAAGTCCAGACCTGTTTCCGAATATAAAATATTAATTTCTTAATTTCTATTATTCTAGGAATGGCCTTTTGACTTTTGTGCTAGGACCAAAAAGATAATAGAGAGAGAGAATATAATTAATATTCAATATGACTTCACTAAAATTTATATAAAATTGAAAAAAGGAATTATTTGCTGCGGCTCTAACTGGCGAGCGTATCGAGTCTTGAAAAAATGTTTACTTTTTCCTCCATTTAATATTTGAGTTATGATTAATGTATTTCATGTGACATAAATTAAAAAATAAATAAATATATTTGGGATAAAATGTTTTATTTTAATAATAAAACTAAAAAAAGAAAAACCCAAAAAATTACATCACTCTCTAAGGCTAGGCATACACTGTCGATTTTCAGTCGACGCAACAATTTAGTTGCCTTGGATTGAAATCCTGATGCATTATCAATTTATAACCAACTCTAATTAACTAAGATCGATTTTTTTATCATAAGTGCTCATCGATCACTTTTGATTAAACAATCGAGTTGATCTACACATGTGTTGTGTATGCACCTACATTAAACTTAATATATAGTATTTATGTCCATCAACAAAACTACCGCTCGACTGAAAATCGACTGTGTGTGCCTAGCCTAAAAGCCATAGGGATCAAATTTATTTTAAAACATTTATATGCTACATAATTACTAGTGTTTCTTAAACTTTTTGTCTGTACGAACTCTTTCATTTACTGACCCCTATTAAGTATTTATGTTTATTTCCAGCGAACTTCGTTAAACTTCTAAAATCTATAAATTTGTTTCGAGTCGAATACTCAAATAATTAAAAGTTTTTATATTGGTAATCGTTATTCCAATATTAGAATTAGCTTAAATACCTTTTTCACAGAAGTGTTTTGGGTGGGATATTTTTTACACAGAGGTATGTGAGATATCCCTGTAAAGATCTCATTAAGTCTAAAAATTTTAAATATAATTTTCATTAAAATGATGATGTGGGAGGGCCCCATTTTGGCCATTTTTAAGTAATTTTTCTACTAGGTCATTTTATCAATTTTAAAGTACTTTAATTAAATTCTGAAAAAATTGGTAAAGATTGTTGATTTACCCCTCATGGTTTTTGTCAAGTAAAGCATTGTTTTTGTATTTACCTACATAAAAATTTACATGAAAATACCTAAGTAAATTGTATGCTCGAAAATTAAAGTCAACTTATCGACAAGGTACAAGATTCAATTTTTACATACTCAAGGGAGAAAATTATAAAGGAAGGGACTCGTTTTTAAGTACAAAGGAGTATATGCTAATCAAAATTACAAATTAATTGTATTTAAAAATAAAGTGATGTATTATAGATAAAGAGCCAATAGCCACGTTTGGTTCAAATTACTCTTTCGCAACCTGAAATATGAAGGGCTTTAGAAAAGAGTCTATTCTATATTATTATAATTTATGAATCAATTAATATTACAAATTTAAATTTTTTTTGAACACGCCCTATTATTTATTGGATATAAAACAATTGATTCGACATGAAATAACATGTACTCCATATTTAATTGGTGAATAAATTCGCAATAAAAATCTTGCCAAAGCAAATCTTCCCTACAAGTAATTCGAATATAGCTTACAAGAAAGCATTTAAATAAATTATAATAAGAACACTGCTTTTGGATTTAGATTAGATTAGATTATTTATTAAATGATCTATGGATTAAATTCTTATTCTGGAACAAACATATGAATATAAAATATAGCTTTTATAAAACAATTGTTCTCTCAACCATATATAGACCGAATAATTAATAAAAATACAATAAAGATAACATGAAATAATTAGCAATAATTGGAAATATAAACATAAAACAAAACATAGAGGCCACGTTAGATGGAAGTGTAGCGTTGTTGGTTTCCACGGTGGGGAATTTAGGGGCAAGAAAGATGCGTCCTTATAGATCTTGAAAGACCCTTATAATAACGAAGAGAGGAACAGAGCAAGAGAAGGGGTTGAGACGAAGGTGTCTTGTTTTGAAGATTAGGAGGAGTTCGAAAAGAGGAGCGCCTGGAGAGAATTCCAGTTTCTTGAAGTTATGGAGGATAAACCTATCGTCAAACAGCATGTTACGCCCAAAGAGGGTTGGAAAGGGGATAGATTGTAATCCATTAGAGTAAATAAATTTATAATTTTCTCATTAATATATTAAAGAATAATTAACACATTAATGAGAATTGTTTTGATCGGGCTTTTTTGAAAAAGATATATATCGCGAGACTACTGCTGGTTGAAGCTATTGGAGTCTCCTGAGTCTTAAGTCTAGACCAAGAGAGAATGAAAAAAGATATGATCCATTTAGTTATAATCCAACGTCATTATTGCGTTTAGCCCGCATGACACTTGGATGGATCACCAAATGAATTTGAAATCTGAGATGTTATATATTCAATCTCCCAGTCCAGAGCGCCCGATCCATTGGAGTACATGCCGTGTACTAAGTATACAAGGTGATTCACGGTCGATGGCACGTTAGACGTTTATGAAAAACGGAATCCAGGATTTTTCCGAAAATTTAGCACCTTACATTTTCTTACCTGCTCTATCGATCTAAAATATTTTCGGCATTGCGACGTTTCGGCTTCCATCGAAAAGTCGTAGCAACTTTATTTTTTTAAATGGAACACCCCATATATTAACACGTTTTTAGAACCACCCTTTTATTAAAATACTTTTTTGTTAATATTGTCCTATACCTATCTATATCGATTTTCGAGATAAAAAATAATTTGTGTTAAATATGGTTCAAAAATCTGGCCCTAATTAAACTTAAATAAATTAGTGGTCTCAATTCATGAAAAGTTGATATTTTTGTGGTAGTTTAGACAGACCCGAAGTATTTAATTTACGCCGAGAAATCGCCTCCGTCTTATACAGGGCGTGCTAAAATTACTATTATTTCCGTTATTCATAAAAGGAGTCAAAAGTTCGTTTTTTCAAACCTGTATATTACTCAATAAATTGAAAGACGAAGAAAAATGCTTTAAGACGATATAACATGTTCCTATACCTAAAATATCAATTTTTTTTAATAAAGCCTCTTTTTCGTGAAAAATTACTTTTTAATGAATTTCATTTTGACTAACCATGGAAATAACAAGCTTGTGACAGTTTGTTGACTATTTATAAGTATCTTATAAACAGTTCATTGACGATGTTCAAAAAAATCTCTCAAAATGATCACAAATATTGATTATTCAAACGAAGTTATTGTAGTATAAAATAAATAATTTCATAATAACTTCGTTTGAATAATCAATATTTGTGATCATTTTGGGAGATTTTTTTGAACATCGTCAATAAACTGTTTATAAGTTACTTATAAATAGTCAACAAACTGTCATAAGCTTGATATTGCTATGTTAGTTAAAATTAAATTCATTAAAATGTGATTTTTCACGAAAAAGCGGCTTTATTAAGAAAACTTGATGTTTTAGGTATAGAGACATGATATATCGTCTTAAAGCATTTTTCTTAGTCTTTCAATTTATTAAGTAATATATGGGGGATCTCATTTAAAAAAACGAACTTTTGACCCCTTTTATGAATAATGGAAATAATAGTAATCTTAGCACGCCCTGTATAATATGGAGTCGATTTCTCGGCGTAAATTAAATACTTCGGGTCTGTCTAAACTACCACCAAAATATCAACTTTTTATGAATTGAGAGCACTAATTTATTTAAGTTTAATTAGGGCCATGTTTTGGACCATATTTAACATAAATTATTTTTTATCTCGAAAACCGATAGAGATAGGTATAGGACAATATTAACAAAAAAGTATTTTAATAAAAGGGCGGTTCTAAAAACGTGTTAATATACGGGGTGTTCCATTTAAAAAAATAAAGTTGCTACGACTTTTCGATGGAAGCCAAAACGTCGCAATGCTGAAAATATTTTAGATCGATAGAACAGGTAAGAAAATGTAAGGTGCTAAATTTTCAGAAAAATCCTGCGTTCCGTTTTCCATAAACGTCTAACGTGCCATCGACCGTGAATCACCCTGTATATATAAAATAGGGAAAGCGAGGAAACTCTTCCAGGACAGCATAGCGAAAGAAGGACAAAAAAACACTCGACTCCAAGATAAAACATAGCCTATGATAGTAGTAATTTGTTTTTAATCATTTTTTGTATGATTTTATATTACAAATTTAAATAATAAAGATAATTCAATGATTCGCACTTGTTTGTTTCTTTTTGGCTTAGGTGATCCTTAGCATTTTATTTACGAGTCATCCTTTTATGGAAATTCCAATTTGATATCACCGGAAAAACGCTATTATATTTATACGTATAATTTATACGATCACTTGGAGTACTCCGTGAATTGTGACCTTCTATCTTTACTACTTAATCTTTGATCTTTTTAGCTTTGAAGAAGAGTAATGTCTTTTATAAATGCATTGTGCTCGGGCAGTTTTTGGTTTTTCAGAGAAGAGTGACTGAGTGTGAGTGTTATATGTATCTAAAGCAGTGTTTCCAAACCTTTTTTTATGCCATGCCCCACCTAAGCCTTTCTAAAATTTTTGATGGTTCTATATTCATTTAGGTGTATTTTATATCTTGTTGTAGCTACTTACTATCAAATTTTGTTAACTTTTATTTTTCCAAATAAATGTAACTAATTTGGTAGATTTTTATATTTAAATTAAAACTAAATTTATTTACTTACTTTGAGCTTTTTTGTTTTGCTCTCTTCCTGTCTTCCAATCTGTCATTTTTTTTTGTGAATCCTAAGATAATTTACTAATTTAAATTTAGGGCTAAAAATAAATTTTAAAAAATTCGTAACGAAAAATAATGTATGTTATAATTAATTTAAGATGAAGCCAAGTAAACGTAGACTATAAAATATTCATGACACATTTTCCCCACCGCAAAATAACATATTTTTTCCATTTGAAAATTATTTCTGAAATACTTTAATAAAAATAAAACTCAAACACATACCATTAGGTGGAGCCCATTTTCGAAATGCCCCCCTTAACAATCAAATTTCCCCCCTGTGGGGCGTAGGCCCCACGTTGAGAAATACTGATCTAAAGAGTCCAACCTAAGCTCTTTTAGTTAATAGAGTAAAGGGTGTGTAGTTTCACAGTGAATGAAATAAAACTCAAAGAGGTTTATACTCTCTTTGAGTTTTATTTCATTCACTGTGAAACTACACACCATTTTCTCTATTAACTAACATCATGTTTCACCTAAAACCTACACCACTTTCCATAAGTAAAAAAAAAAACTAAGCTCTTTTGTATATTGTGCCTCATCTATGAGACTTTACCCTGATAAAAATCTTCTCGAAGCTGACTCTAGAATGAATGGGGTGGGTTTCAAAGTAATTGACAATTCTTCAGACTAGAAACGTTTTAAATGAATAGAATATTGCCAGTACAAACAAAAGCTGGCTATAGATAATACTTGATTAATGAAGAACTGCAAACATCTATACAGGTTGAGGACATAAGAAGACTGGTCCGAGAAGCCTTTAAAATCTCACCGAGGAGGTGTTACTAGGATACTTAGCGAGATAATAACTTAATCTCGAATACAAGTTGATACCATGATGATTCAATAATAAAATAAAAGATTCTTTTAGTGTTTATTTTTATTCTTTTGTATTTGTTTATCTAGTTATTTATTCACAGTTCTATTGAATCACCATCGTAATATTCATAAGGGATATAATTAATTTATTTTGCTTTCCTAAAAATTAAATAAATAGATAAATAACGAAAAGCAAAAAAGTGTAGAAAAAATGGCTGGATTTAATGCGACAGGTCATAAATATCCAGCTCAGTTCTCATGTTGTTTGCTATAAATTCTCGCAGGGTTTTCTCGTTGGCTGTCCGTTCGTCTGTTTGTCTGAGCGCCTTTCGCGCACTCTTCACCACGCCTTATTCGGAAAAGCATTTGTTCTTAAGATTTACACTCATACCAAGCTCGTGAGGACGGATTTACAATCAGACCTCTAATTAAATAGATTATTATTCTTTCATATGAAATACTCGATAAAGAACTCACTCTCGATTCCATTCAATATTTGTTATATAATCCATTACAATTTATGCAATGGGTTCGTGAGTGAATATTTTATTTATATAATACTTATTATAATTAAGCTCTAATTAATAAAGGATAAAAAATTTGAAACCAAGGACACAATTAACCTAACTCCAAAAATAGCACGATCTTTCATGAGAACAGCAAAACAGATACTATAAATATGTCATATAATTTTTATTGTTATTTTTAAATTCGAAATTTTGTAAAAAATTGACAAAGTTGTATCTCAGACATCTTCGTAACGACGACGTCTGGTCATGTCTCTTGCGAGTGATCTTAATCCTTTTGTACACTGTACAGTGTGAACTCAAAGCTCGGTCATTTGGAAGAATTGGCCAGTTTAAAAATGAAATCATTCGAAGGTGGAATCTGTACAAATAACAGCTGATTTGAAGAATTTTTTTCCTGTTTAGCTTTAGTAATAATTAACATTGGTTTGATGACATTGATTTGAAGTGATGACTCAGGACATTACCAAACACCATTCAAGGCTAAAGAATTGCTGGGTTAGACTAAAGAAATTTTCCTCCGAACAAATTTAAAAAGTTTTTCTTGTCAAGATTAGCGAAAGGTTTTGATTTTTTCAGAGAAAATCAAACAGAGGTCCTCTCCTTGAAGTAAATATGCAGCTATGCATATATTATAAATATTAGTGAACCTATCTTTCCTACATTCATTTGAGACTTTATGCTCTACTCTAAAGAAAAAAAAACAAATATAATTTTCATAAAAATATTTGAAGCCATTTACTATATCAGGCATTTTTTTAAAAATAATTTCATCAGATTTCAGTGTTTTGATTATATAATCCCAAGTCGTTTTTGAGTGATACTAAAGATCCATTTTGATATAACTGAAAATTAATGATTTTAAGAATAAGGTAGACCTTGAATCAGCAACCACGAGAGGAGCTACTTAATGAGGAAGTCAAACTATTATTCTTTTGGGAGAAAATATTTTGATTTCCTGATAACCTTCTGCCAAGAGGTGTCAAGAAGGGTGAACTTGCGTGATTTTAGATGTATTATTATATATTAGTAATTCTATACATCTCGAAGAGATGACACGTCTGTAGTGATTTTTGCCAATACATTTCATGGTTCAGCCATATCAAAATTCACTGTTGTTTAAAAATAATTTCAAAATTAGTAGTCAAAATCTAGTAGTCATAATATAAGGATAATATATTATATATTTATCATTAACAAAAGCTGTCGACCAGCTGGCTTTAAAGAATTTTATTAAAAAAGAACTACAAGGACTATAAAATTATTTTTATCATAAATAGCTTAAAAATTGTTTTTACTAATTTTTTATCGAAATAGTTTAGGCCATTTTTGAAAAAAATTTGAAAAAACTAAAAATTACTAAATAAAGTGCTAAAAAAAAGAAAAAAAGAATTAAATCGGGTGGTTAGTTGAAAGCAGTATATTTACGATTTCATAATTATCGGCTCAATATCTTTCTCGGGAAATTGTTAACACGCGCATATATACATAAATAGCCAGATACATTCAGAACATAACGATTTGTAAAAATCTCAGCTTTAAATTTTTTACGAGAATAAGATTCTATTACTTTGTTTTGGGTTTCTATTTGGTGAGTAAAGAACCTTCCAAATGTTCTGTGTTTTTGCCTCGTCTTGCCTGTGCGAACCCGTATTTGCAAAAAGATGGATAATAAAAAGATCGTGGTCTTTGTGTTCAGCACACGTAGCTACGTTTTGCCTGTGAAAAGTAAGTTCGTACAGGAAAGATAAAACAAATGGTAGGCCCCTAATTAAAATAAATGTACCATATATACATAATATATAATAGATGATCCGATATTATACAATCCCCTTTGACTCGCAGCCCATCGGAAAATTTTCTCCGCGATTCCTTTATTTTATAGATACTATCTCGGTATTAAATCAATGCGATACACTTTGCTCTGTACGAAGGACGGATTCGTCGACTCCCAAAAGTGGAAAAGTGCCGAATCAGTTCATTCCCCCAAATTGCAATGACTTCCAAGTAGTGAAACTCTCTCCCAGTCTTCCACTTTGGTTCAATCTTCCCTATCTTCAGTTCTTCAAAACGTCAATGGCGCACAGACACTTTCGTCTCCACCTCTTCCATTAATTACTCTATTCGGTAATACAAGGATAACATATAGGTGCTACACCTTCTCGACATGCCCCGCTTCTTCTTCCATTTGATTGTATAAAAAACCCTATATTAATATGATACGAAAAATATAAAAATGTATAAAAGGTTAATGCAAGATAGATGCATATTTTAAAGGATTTAAGTAAACTAGATCAGCTAAGTAGACCTGATTAAAAAGCATTAGTGACAGCACAATAGATGAAAAAAGGAGTGGAGAGGCTGAGTTGGCCGAGGCGATTGAACGACATCGTGTGACGTCACGCGGCCTTGCAAGGCCGAGGTGCGCTCCCGAGGAAGTGCCTTTTTATTTATCTTACTAAAAACATCAATAAATTTTAATACTTAACTCAGTAAAGGATAAGAAGAAAAATAAAAAGGTTTTTATGAGCATCGGAAGTCAATTAAAATTTGAAATGAAAGTTCTTTTCGCAGTAGGTATGTTAAAAGTTAATTTTTGTTCATCAAATGGCTTCTAATGTGCGAAAGCTCCATTAATGAGAATGATAAGAAGACCTATTTATCAGATATAGTTTGGCCTCGGGAAACTTTCCACGGACCTTCACTGTTGCTAAGTAATCTGCACAAACAACTCTAATTCTGGTAAAAAGTATTTTACGTTTTCTCAGCACATTCCTGGCCACTCGATTTCCAATCAGTGATCAATGTTTTTAACGAACGCTTTTTCCATTTCTAATCAACAAAATACAAGATTCAGATAGTTGGGTCAATTATTACCTATATAACTATGTTAGGGATCCCAATAAATAGTGATTATCCTTTGTCCTTGTGTGAGTGCAGTGAAAAAGTTGTGATGGCTCTTCAGAGATTTGTACTAAGGGCTAGTGTAAATATTTAAAATTATAAAATAATACAAAGAATGTGATTGGCTAAATGGTTCTGACCAAAAGCCAGGAAGGGGGAAAAAACCTTCTCCCTTTAAAAAAAAAACTATGTTAGGGGGTTAAGGGGATCTAATTTTGTTTATTTTTTATGAAAATGGGAGGTGGGAGTGTCAAAAATAATTATTATATTAGAAAATTTTGAAATAAACCACATTATGCCCTGTTTAATATCTTTATTAAATAACTAACAAAAATAGAAAGACAGAGGCAGAAAGCAAGTTCCAATCTATAGAAGTCATAGAAATAAATCACAGTCTGTGATTGGAATGCCTGGGAAATTGCATATAAGCTTAGTGAGATTCTGATTAACCGTCAGCTTACAGAATATTTTAAAATTTTGTACATACATATGTAGCACGTCTAGAGCGCAAGTTCGTGTATGTAATAATATGTACATATGTATGTAGTATACTAAATATATACTGTAAATTGTATATTGTTTGTTTCTGTAAAATAAAATACAGTATATTTCCAGTTTATAAACGTGCATTTTATCATTCACATGGAATGATGGGGTAGTTGAGGTTTAACGTTTTCTGTTATCCGTCTATTCGATTAACCGGCACGGTCCCAGTCTCGACCCTGACGGTTAATCGAAGTTTCACTCTTTCACTGTATGATCGAAATAAATGACGAAGATTTGTTGGAGGATTTAATATAGGTAGCTTCTTCTCTGTAGAGAATTCCATTAAGCATTCGAAATGTCGGCCCAAGAATATAGATATAGATATACCATATTACACCGAGATTTTGGCCACAACTTTATTTCCATATCTTCATAAAGAATAAAGAATATTTATATTAAGCAGATGACACAATCCTTAATTAATTCTTTATAAACATTGAAAACATCGAGGAGTGGAGATGATCTGTGTGAATTTTGCATGAGGATAATTTATTGTTCCTTTCTGTTCTTGGAAATTCCTAGAGTTAGAACAAGATGTTGTTGGAAGATAAAAACAATTTTTCGCCTCGGACTGTTAATCAGCTGTTTTTCTAATGAATAGAAAGAGAATATTTATTTGTTAACCAAATTAGGAGTATTCTTCTTGGTGAAAATACACTTGGTGTATACCAAATCCAGCTGTACGATACGCACCATTGCATCCCACTACACAACCAGTAAACGACAAATATTAATTAAAGAAGTTTTGACTAGCGCACTTTTAGGATTTCCCCAAGAAGAAAATGGCGGACTGCTTTCTCAGCCATCTGTGCGCCTCCACGGCGTCCCGGCGCCAGGCGGCTTATCCAATTATACAATCACCCACACTCGATGATTTACTTTCGAGGCCACCTATTGCGAAAAGACTATGCTAATACCCCGACTAGATAACGGCTTAATGATAAGTACGAAGATCGCAATCATTGAAATTAGATCGAACAAGAGGAAGTACCATTAGATTGACATTAACCCATCAGTAGATGAGTAGATTCAAATGACTATAAATAATCAAAGCAAAAAATTCTTATTTTAATGCCATACCTTTTTGCTAAGAGATATTAGTAAAAAAATGATTAATTAGACGATCATAATTTTTTATTATTTAAAGCGTGTATTTTTATAATTATAAATATTTATATTTATATTGAACAATTTTTTATTTTTGTTGTAAAATAAAGAAAATCACTCAATAACAAGTGAGTCCTGTCCTCCAATGCCTCCAATTTCTACATTAAAATTGATTATTTTTATAAGTAAAACATAGAGGACACCAGCATTTTTTAGTTCAAATTATCACTTTAATTCAAATATAAATATGTAATTGTATTTTTTCTTGAAATATTAGAAATTTCAAATTGTTTTTAGCGAATCAACTTATTTTCCATGCATTAAAGTCACCAAGGAAAAATAACAATTATCCTCAATATATTTATAAAATGAATATTATTCCAATATTTTTTCTAAATTTGTTGGTTGATTTTCGCATTATTTATTGATAATAATCTATAATTTTAAATTATCTAATTTAAAACTTGTGTAATAAAACTTGTTGAAAATTATTTTATTAATATATTTGCATATATATTTATAATAAATCAATAATTAGAAAATTTCTATATATTAAAGAAAATGTGGATTCACAAAAAATGTCATTCATAAAAACAAAATTAAATGTAATATTTAATCAAATAAGTTGTTACTAATGAATTTTCATGGGAATTTTTTTTTTGTTGTAAATCTTAAAATCACTCGAAAGAGGTAAAAACTAAGTTTAAAAGTTAAGAAATTAGTAAAAAAAAAAAATACTAATGGTTATTATTTTTATGGTGGTAAATTAGTTGACTTTTAAGACCAAGCTATATTATTAGCAATCAAAAAGTCATTTTTATGCAAAGTGGAATTCAAAGAACATAAAAAAATCAAATAATATATATAAAAAATTATAAACGACACCAATTTAATGATCTTTTCTGAAATTATGTATAAATATTTTCCACAAGTAGTAAAGAATGATAAAATTAAAAGCATAAATCATCTTGACCTTTATATTTTGCCATTAATAAATTTATAGTCTACTAAATATAGAAATCTATGAATAGTTTATTCATTAAATTCATTAAAGCCAAATGATACTGCTTCTAGTCTTCCATTTATCCATAAATGTCTAATGATATGAATTTAGAAATCTCCGATCGAAATTTTTCAGTCTATTTATGATATCATTTAAAGTTTCTTTTAAAGACAAAAGTTTCATCTATCATATCCACTCCAGATCAATTTAGGTATATGGGAATAATTTAAAATAAAATATTATGAATTGATTCTATTGTTTGATTAGTGTTTTTTATATTGTTAATTCACGGAATCTAATGATGTTTCCCAAAAAATATTTGAACTTTTCCAAAGCTAGAATTGAAATTTGTAGCCCTTCTTCGTGCAAAAGAGAGCTGATATTTGATGTAATTGATATTTTTATTGAAAAAAGAGAAATGGCCACCTAAAAGCGTAGCCCATCAGTTACTCTAGCATTCAATATAATAATAAATTTAAGTGTTGTGATCTATCTAATGCATAAATGATAAATGTATAAAAATGATGAAATAGACATTAATTAATGAGATAATTTTAGTCTCCCTAGAACCTTCAAACTAAATATCAGAGAAGGTGTTCTATAGAAAAATTGAAAATCCCCCCCTTCCCATAGGCCCATGCTGAGGTGGTAGGCAGGCCCGGATCGAATAGGTGCGGGGCCCGATTGGATTTTTTTGCGGGGCCTCTCTCTTTATATTAAATATTTAAATAAAATTCAAATTCAGTAAAAAATATATATATATATATCAAATGTCATGGATCATCAGATTGGTAAACTTCTACATAAATTAAAATAAAAATGTTCAAAATACAAAAACATTTATTGAATATAAATTTACATCACCGAATATGAATACATGAATTTACATATTTCTAAGTAATTTCATCCAGCAATGCGAACTTAAAATAAATATATTTTTAATTATTTGAATAATTCATAATTTATCCATTATCGTCAAAAGCAATTTGATTTAAATTTCGAATTTTTTTTTGTTCATTTTGATGGTAACGCGGGGCCCTTTCAAATGCGGGGCCCAATCGCTCCAATCGCCCTTTATCCGGCCCTGATGGTAGGTTCTTAATAAAGTCTAAAAAATTAATATAAACGATACACTAATATTTTTATAATCAACATTTTTTTTTTTAATTTACTCACAGTTTGACTGAAGGCAAAGCCTTTGAAACTATAGTTTATAAAAAATAAGAATATTTTTTTAATAAGTTAGTTTATTTATTAAATTCGGCAATTTTATCAATAATATTGTGTTAACTAAAAATGGAAACAAAATGCTCGGAAGAAAACCAAACCATTTATGACAATGCGTTTAATGATTAGTAGTATAAAATATGAGCCCAAGAGGTCATTAATCATGAATAATCTTTTTGTTTTCATTGAGATCATTACATCTACTTTTTGATGTGAGGTACCTGGTAAAATGGTAAACAACTCATTAAAATCAGCGGGGAGTCGATACACAGAGAGAATGTTAGAATGGAGAAGGGCATTATTATTCTTATACTCATATAGTTTGGATATAAACTGAAAAGATAGATACCTATTATAATTTGTTCGGATAAAAGAAAACAATTTAAATAAATTTCTAAATTTACATACATAATCAATATAAAGCCAACAAAAATGTATCACAATATATTAATTATACCATCACAAATTATATTTTGAAAAAAATATCGGCCAATTTTGCCCATTCAAATACAATTAAATGTTGCTATAATAATTTAATCAGAAGAAAATGGTATGCAACTATAAAAAAAATATAGGTATTGGTAATCGATTGTATTTGGGTTCTTAGAAAAGACTACTAGAAGAGTTAGTTTAGAAAATATAAATTTGAATTTTCAGAAATACCGCAAATAAATCAATAACTCAATTGAATTTCAATTAATAGTTATACACATTTAAACAAATTAGCATTGATTAAAGGTCTGATAGACGGATCTTATTTATGAGATGCTAATCGAATCTAAATATAGTTTTAATTGCTTCGCCTTTTCTATACCCAAATGCCTTAAACATAGACTCTTCTCGAGATGGAGTTGTATGTTCTTTAAATGTTACTTAAAATAAATAACTATGATAGGCTAATTTTGGATATTATGACCAATAGAATTTTATGTTGTCAAAATATTCTACATGTCTTTATAAGCAAAGAGATTTTTGATTATTTAAAAATTTTTGCCTAGACCAGGGATGTTCAAAATTTTTCACGATCGGTGCACCAAATTTTCAATAAAAGTTCCACGGTGCACATCTCTCAAAAAGTAGAATATAACATCTTCATTATATTTACCATTTACATCATACCAGGTATACCGCTTAATTATCGAATCATTATATTAGATTCTAATAATTTTTTATTATATGGCTTTTTTTATTTATTTATTTTGAAGATGTAACATTTGTTTTAGTAAAGTGACCACGTCGTCGCGGGGCACCTGAAAGTTCTCTGCGGTGCATAGTTTGAAGACCCCTGCCTAGACCATTAAATCAACAATAAAGACAAATAAACGTAATTTTAATAAATTATAGATTAATAAAAATTTAAATAATATTTTATTTAGATATATTTAATAATAAAGTTTATTTATTTTTATTTGGGATCGGAACTTTCAGGGATGTAACTGAGTTGTTATGGGTTTCAGTTGACTAAAGCCTAAATGGCTGCATTAAACTAGTCTTAGGACTTAGTGATGATGAATTTGGCTAGACATTTATTTACTCATTCAATCAAAAGAAATAAACAGTTTATCGTCTTAAAATTTTGTTATTTAACTATTATTGACGTTGTGATATTGATCGCATCTTTATACATGGAGATTATTGAGTAATATTTTGCATGCTGAAAGAAATAATCTGGTAATTGGGAACCCTACATAAATTAGAAACTTTCCCCGGATAATGTACCCACTCGTATGTTGAACTTTATAAGATAAAATATTTTAATTGGGATATTTAGGCGAAAAGCAGTAGCATTAATTGATCATTCTTCAGAAAATCAGCCATATTATTTTTTATTTATTTTATATTTTAATTAACCTTAAAATCTTTCTTTCACTTTTGTTTTCATATGAGTATTGAAGTATAAATCATTGAATATTGAATACCTCTGTTATATATTTCTTATACAATGCGGGCCTTTAGAAACTGAAATCAAAACTAGAATTCTCTGAAAAATCAAAAATAATTTTCTTGAAAAATACTGAAGATTGCTTATAAGTTATAACCAAAATGATTTTGAAATTTATTTTACCCTAGTTTCGGAAATCAGGGTGAGATAGCTTTTTTTCCAACAAAAATTTAAGCGTTTAGCGAACTGGTTTCGGAGATACCTATAGTTCACAAGAATGGAATAATAATGAACTTATTAGTTCATTAGTTAAGCTAAGGGAATGGAGTGTAGGTTTGTAGTCAAACATTTTTTAATTAAAGTTTTTTGTGATGTTTCGATTTTTATCTTTGTAGGTAATACCTAAGACGTAATAATAAAAACAAAAGTTGTATACGGTATTAGTCATTCTTAGGGCGAAATTAGTATAAAGAAACAATTTAGATAACATTTTAGAAAGAGTTCATAAGAAATAAAAACTGTCTATTGCAAAATTCTCAAGTTGAGTACCTGCATTACATGTCAAATAAGTTATTATTATGAACAAATAAGGAAAGTAGAAATCATAGAGTGAAGTCATATAATTTACTATTAATTAAATTTTAAGAAAATTAAATAAAATTGAGATCATTTAGGGGGTGACATACATCCATACATATGAGACATGAAACTTGGGATATAATCAAGGCTTATTTAAACATCTGCAGATTTTATTTACCCTTGTCTTCATCGGATATAATCTAGCCTTTCCACTTATTTATACAAAATGCACACACACAAACCTACATCACCAAGTATACATTCCTAAGACCGGTTTGAAGAAATCACCCAGCTCCACTCATTTCTATGCCAACTCTTTCATTTTTCTAAAAGTCCCACACATCCCATATCTTTCATAACTACTTGTATATTGGATAAAATGGATAAGAATCTGGAGACTAAAGTAATTTTCTCTTGAAGCATTTAGACTTTATTGCCTTTTCAACAAAACCTTAAAATTTATTTAGGCTCTTAAAAATAATCGTTATTTACAGATTGGAGTATTGGATTCAATCACTTTTTAAGAAAATCGTAGAAAGTTCTTTTGCGTGCCAATATTTATTTGTATTTATAAAAAGTATAGGTAATTGATTATATTGTGAGCGTTCTAGTTTTTAGTTGTGATTGAAAAATGCAGAAAATGAAAAAAAATCGAATCCTTATGAGATCATTAATGAATGTAGCTTATGAATATGGGCGTAGTTAGGGGTGGGGCAAGGGGGCAGTGTCCCCCAACAAAACTCAATGACTCCCTAGAAAAATCGAAACTCCATTATTCCGAGACATCGCTTATGTATTTCTCATTAAATTATTTCGTTACTTCCAAAATTTCTCAATTCTACTAAAAAGTTAGTTGATCTCTAATTAGATTAGTGAAATTGCCAGTAAGTATATTTGATTCACACATAAAGGTTTAAAATTAAATTATGAGGCAAATATGAAAAATTTAAATTTGCCGATGGTAATAGATTCAAATTTTCTTAGAAAATCATAAGATGGAATTATTATTATAGTGGAATCTATTGAATCCGATGGAATGGATTATTTTAAATATATGTCAGATGGCCCGGATTGCTGTTACTGGCACTCGGGTTCGATTCTCGAGGGGTGAAAAACAACCCGTCTGCCATATAATTAAAAATAATTCATTCAATCGGATTTAATAGATGACGCCATCTAATGATTTTCTATAAGGCAAATGAGATGTTTGAATTTCTTTTAAAGTGAATAGAAAATGATCCTTAACATTTAAGGAAAGCGGTGTTGGTTTATAGTGAAACATATTAAACACAGGAGTTTTTTGACGGGTTAAAGTAGTGTTTCTCAAAGAGGAAATAAAAATTAAAAATTTTTTTTTTAATTTTAATTATATTTTGGAGATTTTTTATTTATGTCTATACATATTTCGGGTTACGAGCCCTTCTTCAGGAGGTTTAACAAAAGTCTTTTAAATTGAAAGTTTTTTGTCGAGAGTAGCAGAATTTTTATATATTGAAGGAGACAATAAAAGAGTATGTCTTCTGATGGAATTATAAATTTTATTTATTTATAACGAGACTATAGTTTCGAGGGCTTTGCCCTCTTCATCAGTCTATTACAAGGATTCACAGGAATTAATTTATGAATGAAAGGTTAAAATATTTCATCTGGTTAGATTAAGAAATTTTTCAGGGTGGGCAAGTTAAGAATTGAAATTTATACTTGTTTTATTATTTTGGCTGTAGGTGGCGTACTATAGTCTCGAACTATAGTCTCGTTATAAATAAATAAAATTTATAATTCCAGCAGAAGACACACTCTTTTATTGTCTCCTTCAAAAGTCTTTTGTTAAACCTCCTGAAGAAGGGCTCGTAACCCGAAATATATATAGAGATAAATAAAAAATCTCCAAAATATAATTAAAATTTTTTTTAATTTTTATTTTCTCTTTGTGAAACACCACTATAGCCCGTCAAAAATCTCCTGTGTAGAAAATGATCCTGTTGATATAAATTGAAAAGTAATCTCAGGTTCGGGTTTGAGTTTGTGGAACCTCTTTCAGGTGAGCAGCCAGCTCACGATTCCTTCCTTCGTCGGGATCCTTTGAAAAGGTAACAAATGTTGGTTTTGGTTGTTGATTGTTTACTAATCGATGAGTTATGGGAAAAGAGGTACCATCACGCGGAATGTAGCTATATTTACTCGTGCAACGAGAGCGAGATGGGTCGGGCGCAGCTGGCGTTCCGATCGAGGCCGTCTTGGTCGAGGTCGCGGGTTCCTCGACCAAATCCCGGACGCAAGGAAGCCAGGACCACGCGAGCGACAGAGACGGGAGAAGCCGCGAGGCAAGTGTGAAATTGTGGGAGAGAAATCCTGGCGGTGACGTGCGCTTGCGGCGCCTGACCACGTCCCGGAGCCCCTGTGGCCTGTCTTCGGCCACCTGCAGATTCGCGACACCCTCGGAGGATGGTTTCCGCCGCGGGCCACTTAGGGGTGCAGGTGGAAACCGGATGCGCCCACGCAGCAGCGGGTGGCAACCCTCGAACGTCGCGGATGGCCGAGAGAGGGCGCGGGGGGAGCGGCGAAAGCCGATGTGCCTCGAAAGTGGTCGCGGTTGTGTGTGTGTGTGTGTGTGTGTGTGCGGCCTTGCGGGCTGGCTCTCAGCCCGTTCCGTTTCGAGAAACAACAAGCCAGGTTCTTCGCGGAGGACAGCTGTCAAGTGACGAATCCCTCTGCACTCGACTTCCAGAGGTGAGCGATCCTCAGGAAGGATCAGGCCAAGGGGTTTCAACCTGTCACCGCGTAGGAAAGACAAGAGATTCAATTGAAAATATTTTGTTTTGCCGAGAGGAATAGAGTTGTTGATTCATAAAGATGAGAAATCAATGAGGTTGTCATCTTCTTGATGCAAATAAATATATACCAAATATAAATATGTAGTACCTGGCGACCGAGCGAACCTCGGTAACTTTTTGCTTCAGTTAAAAGCTATATATTAATCCCACCCCCATTGCCCCCGGACCTGCACCTCCTGCATCCCTCCATTCCAATTCCACCCCCACCGCCCGAAACCACTTCCCTCGACTTAAAATCAAAAAGACTAAATTTTTTTATCGTAAACAACTCAAGCCATTAATAGTCAAAACATCAAAACTGGAATGCAATAAGGTGATTCCTCTAGTATTAGATAAGAATCGATCGCTATTTTTGATTTTAAGTAGATTCCTCCATGTCTTCAGCACTGGTTACCAATAATAATCGAAACGTCAAAAATATAATGTAGAATTTTTATTCCTCAAGTATTAGATGAGAATCGATCGCTATTTTTGATTTTAACTCCATTCCTCCATGTCTTCAGCAATGGTTACCAATAATAACCGAAACGTCAAAAATCCAATGTAGAATTGTTATTCCTCAAGTATTAGAACGGAATCAATAGCTATTTTTTATTTTAAGTCGATTCCTCTATGTCTTCAGCAATGATTACCAATAAAAACCGAAACGTCAAAAATCCAATGTAGAATTAATACTCCTCAAGTAATAGATGAGAATCAATCGCTATTTTTGATTTTGACTCGATTCCTCTATGTCTTCAGCACTGGTTACCCATAAAACCGAAACGTCAAAAATCCAATGTAGAATTGTTAGTCCTCAAGTATTAGATCAGAATCAATCGATATTTTTGATTTTATTTCGATTCCTCTATGTCTTCAGGAAAGGTAACGGATAAGAAAACAACGCAGTTGCTATGGTTAGTTATAAACTTCCCTCCAAAATTTTTAGCATTTCACAGAGAGAAGCCTATCCACTATTACTTAAGTTAGGTTAAATGAGCTATATTAAAACAATCAAATGAATAAATTTTAAAGAATTTAAATAAAGTAAGCAATATCTTACTTTAGAGTAAAGTACTTTAAAATATAATTTTACTACAAACTTTAATTGAGCTTTTTTGTGGTCCCCAGGGTACTTAATTAGGATATTAAATTTCATCAAAATTAGTTAAGTAATTTTCAAGATATATAGAAAAAACCAAAAAAGTACTAAAATAAAGTACTAATGTTTGTGGGCCGATATGTACCAAAAACTAATCAGCGCTTCATTTTGTTAAAAGAATGGTGGGTTTTCAATTTCATTTCAATCGGTGCATCATCATCATCATTGAGTATACAGTCCTAAGACTGGTTTGATGCAACAATCCGTCTCCACTCGACTCTGTCCCCCGCCAGCTGTTTAACCTCTCTAAATGTCTGGCATCCCATATCCCCAATTATTTGGTTGAAATATTCTAATCTGGTTCTTCCCCTTCCCTTTTCTTTCCCACCTCCCCCTCCAAGATATCCCTAAGCAGTCCCCCATGTCTCAGTGTGTGCCCCATCATCTGACCTCTTCTCTTCTTCAGACTCTTCCACAAGGTTCTTCTTTCTCCGATTCTTCCAAGAACTTCTTCATTTGTAATTTTATCCATCCATTTGATATTCATCATTCTTCTGTAGCACCACATTTCGAAAGCCTCTAATCTCTTTCTCTCCTCTTCTCCAATTGTCCAGGTTTCACACCCGTACATGGCTATGCTCCATACATATGTCTTCAATAGCAACTTCCTGTTTGCTAAGCTGATTGAGGAGGAGCATAGTAGTTTTTGTTTTGAATTAAACCCCATTTTTGCTTGGGCAATTCTTGATTTAATTTCGTTTTTGCTCCTCCCATCCCATGTTATTTTACTTCCTAGGTAGCGGAATTCCTTAACTCCTTCTAGGTTTTCTTGGTTAATTTTGATGCATTCCTGTCTCGTTTGTTCTTTTTTTGTACATACTAGGACCTTGGTTTTATTCTTGTTTATTTTCATTTTGATTTCTTCTATTAGGATTTGGTTAATTCCATTCAAGGCGTCCTCTAATTCTTTTTTATTGCTTCCTAGAAGGGCAATGTCATCGGCAAATCTTAACATAGCGATCTTTTGACCTTGGATTTCTATACCTGTATCAATTTTGTCTTTGAATTCTTTAATCGCTTCTTCTATGTATAAGTTGAAAATCATGGGTGACAGCACACATCCTTGTCTTACACCTTTTTTTATTTTGGCTTCTCTGTGTTCATCACCAATATTTATAATTGCCGTCTGGTTTTGATATAGATTGTAGATTAGTCTTCTCTCTCTGAATTTTATTCCCGCCTGTTTTAATATTTTAAACATAATTTCCCAATTGACATTATCGAATGCTTTTTCTAGGTCTATGAATCCGATGTAGACAGATTCTTCCCTGATAAAAGCCCTTTCTATTATTAGTCTAAGAGAGAGAATTGCTTCTCGGGTGCCTCTGTTTCTTCTAAAGCCGAACTGGTCTTCCCCCAGATTTTCTTCAACTCTTTGTTCTATTCTTCTCTGGATTATTTTGGTTAGGATTTTGGAGGCATGTGAGGTTAGGCTAATGGTCCTGAAATTTTCACATTTATCCGCGCCTGTCTTTTTGGGAAGTGTGACTATTTTGTTTTTTTCGAAATCTTTTGGGATGATTCCCAATTTATAGATTTTGCTAATTAGTTCAAAGAGTTTGTCAAGTGCCTTTTCCCCAGAGTTCTTTAGGATTTCAGCTTGTATATTGTCTATTCCGGGTGCTCTATTATTTTTTAGTTCCTTCAAAGCTGTCTCGAATTCTGACCTGAGTATGGGGTCTCCTAATTCGTTTTCGTCCACAGATTCTTCTTCTTCTATTGGGTTCATTGTTTTTTCTTCTCCATAGAGTTCTTCTAGGTGTTCCTTCCATCTATTTGCCTGTTCGTTTTCGTTTAGAATAATGTGGCCTCCTTTATCTCTTATGTTCTTGCTTTTTGGCTTGTCTTCTTGAAAATTTCTTTTTATTGCCCTATAGGCTACATCAACTTTTCCCAATACTAGATTTTCGTTGACTTCTTTACATTTTTCTTGAATCATTTTTTCTTTTGCTTTTCTACATTCTCTTATAACTTTCCATCTTAATTTTTTATATGTTTCTTTCCCTTCTTCGTCTTTTCTGTTCTTAAATTTTCTTCGTTCGTCAAACAGTTGCAGTATTTCGTCTGTTACCCATGGCTTTTTAATTTCGTTTTTCTTTGATTTAAGGACTTCGTTGGCTGTTTCAGTCAGGCTTGATTTCATAGCATTCCATTCTTGTTCGATTTCTTCTTCTTTATTATTTGTGGGTGTTTTTTCTTCCAGTTTCTTATTCATTACGTTTTCGAAAAGTTTTTGGGTTTCCTTATTTTTTAATTTAGATATATCCCAGTTTTTTCGCGACCCTCCCTTTTTTATTAGTTTTTTAAATTTTAGTTGGCATTTCATCGCAATTAGATTGTGATCACTAAAAATATCAGCCCCAGGATAGCTTTTACAGTCCTTTACTTGATTTCTGAATCTTTGTTTGACTAATATGTAATCTATTTGAAATCTCCCCTTGTCTTTTGGCATTTTCCACGTGTAGATCCTTCTTGGATGGTGTTGGAAGAGTGTGTTTGCTACTACTAAACTAAACTAAAAATCGGTGCAACAGTGCGGAAAAAATCGTGGACGAAAAAAACGATAACATCCATCCATCCATACATCCGAACAGACTAAATGAAAAAATCGCACTTTTTGTCCTCTCGAAGAGACTCCATGTAATTTTTGGCAAAACCGTCACGTGCTAAAACTAAAATTCAACCTATTTGAATACTACAATTTGTGACTAATTGAGACCATGGGTTCCGTATTTTTAACCTGAGGACCCTTTGTAGTGGCGCTTGCCGTGAGACCGATTACAATATTTTACCCATGCTTCGCATTGGATAAAGTAATAAAAAAAAATCAAGATAATGTAATAGACAGAGAGACTAATGAACATTTTGTTAACATAAATTCTTGACCCATCAGCTTCTTTGAAAGTTTTAAGGATTAAAAAATTAAGTGTATTTTTTTTTTTTTTTATAATGACAAATCTGTGATTTATTTATCCAGGACTCGTGCTTGTCTTTCTATCATTCGGGATCATTAATATGCAGAAAGCCCCTTTCTGACACGACAACTCGCTCTGCGTTTTTTTTTGTCTTGATATCATTAAGAAAATATTTATCTGATCTGTACAGCAATTTCACGCTCGGAACTCAAATTTTGTATAAATTGGCAAGAAACTTTTCTAAACAATTACCATATTTCTTGGTTTAACATATGAAATCACTTAGCTTCGAGCTTAAAAACGGCACACCGGAGAAAGTATGTTGTTACAGAAAACAAATTTTTATAATGATATTATGCAGTAGACTATAATCTGCTTTTAAAGAATTTCAACTATGGCGAGAATCCATCGTCTATAATAATTTATTAAAAAAAATATTTAAACAACAAAATTTGAACTTATTTTTATAATTAATTAATTAATTTGATGATCCGGTTTGTTTAGAAAAAAATCTTTTGTGTCATTGCCAAATCAGTAAAACAAAGTTCAAAAGATTATTTTACTTTGAAGATGATGAAAGAGAGGTAATATCACAACCATAAATGAAATGTTAAATTATAGGTATAGGTAGTAGTTGAACAGAATTTCATTTTTCATATATTTCACTCTCTAATTTAAATATTTTTAATATATTTCAAATAAAATATATTTTTTCAATTCTCTAGGACCGTCTGATCCCAAATAGAGTATACTTAAATTTCTATAATTTGGATATTTCAAATTTTTTGTAATAAAATTAATAATTATTTTTTCTAATAAAATTTTCTCTGTAGGCTTGCAAGCTAAAGCCTGCTGGGCGTGTTTAATTTGATAATACAATTTCCAAATCAAAATGATTTAATTTTTTATTTTCGTAAAAATATTCGAATTCGACTTTTTTTTCAATTTTTTAGGTAGCATCTTAAATCCAAAAATTTGAAAATCTCTCTCTCTATATATCTGCGTGTGTGATCAAATAAAATACAAATTTTTGGCACTAGAACGAACTGAACAAATCTACGTTCTTGACTAGTGTTAAGAATGGGGAATCCAGACTGACAAAAAAAATTATGACATTACGTTTTTGAATTATCGTGGATTATAGTGATCTAGACAGATCGACAATAGATATTATTATGGGACCTGAATGAACTTTCTATGGCCTTTCGTTTTTCCGTTATAGTGGGTTTAGAAATTCGAATTAACATACATGAACGAATAAACATCTAAAAATCTTGAAATTCGACCCCCCTAAAATATTATCTTAGGATATAAATAAATAATATAATTTCCCATTGAGTAAACGATCTTTTAGAACCATCTATTAGAAAATGGGTTTATATTATTTTTATCATTTCAAAAAAGAAAAAGAACCTATAGTGCGAGGAAGATACTAGGAGAATGAGATCTTGTGTTTTGACCACCCATCAGGGGTTGGGAATTCCAGCGTGAAGGCTGCCAACGAGATCATCTGTGCAGAACCCAGGTCAGGTTTCAGATATGCTTAGCTTGTTTTGGAAGGGAGTACTGTCACTCAGACAGTCATAAATCCCCCACCATGCGCTGGTGAGATTTTCTCGACGTTTCTGAAACGACTCTGGAATTTTAATTCAAACTGCGACCATTATTCTCTCGCTTCATGCCTAAATTAATTTTATAAAGTATAAACTATAATCTATGACACCATTAAATAATAATATTACGTATATGCAAATTAAGATTGCTTCAAAAAGTTTATTTAGGAATATGGCAGTTTTATAATGGCAAAACATATACAACGTATAAAATCGCAATCCATTAATGTAGTGAATTTATTAGTTGATTCGTCGAATTAAACTCAATGTTTTATTTGATATATATACAGCGCATAAATATTCACTGTTATATGAATTTAGTTATTATAGTTCTTTTCTCACAGTTCTCTTGGACATAATACATAAAATTTACTTAAATATAAAGTTAAATGATTTCAAAATAGTAATATAGACATTTTATTTGTATAAATACATGTCAACATTTTTTTCATTATCATCCAATCCTTATAAAATTATAAACATCTTATTTAAGAGCATCAACTTTTCATTTTTTCCTTTTTTTCTAAGTGATGTTGATAAAATAAATAAGCGATTAATGATTCAATTAATATGTACTATAAATAAATAATCGAAGTAATTAATAAATATATAATAAATTCTTGTTAAGTTGAAGTTTTGCTTCCAGTAAAAGTGGGGAATATGTATTATTTGTCCCGAAAAACAAATAATTATATTTATACTTTCTCATGGTTCCACACTAAACTAAAACCGAACCCTATTATAGTTTCGATACAATATCTGTCCGTTTGCCTGTCTCATCTGCTCATCTGTCAAAGCATTGTAGCTTCTAAACTAAAAAAAGACAGAAACTTGAAATTGATAAGCTATGTATTGTACCGGGTGATTCAATAAGGGTGACGAGGTACCGTATCTCAGGAACTAATAATCGTAGAAGTTTGGGAAAAAAATCCTTCAGAGAAAATCGACCAAGAAAAATTGCTGGAAATATTTTTTAAGTTCATACATCCACCGCTAGGTGGCTAAATAACTTCGATCGTATAAAAAATGCAATTTTCTCAAAAATTTTCCAATATAAGTTTAAAAATGAATACTCTCACGTTAATGCCACCATAATAGTCCATCTTTTTGATAAATGACTTTTTATTGTAGGACGTAAAATAAAGGCGGGAGGGGATGCTAAACTTTTATGGACTGTAGTGTCTATAACTTAAGTTTGACTTAACGGAATTTTGTTAACAAGGTCTGGTTCAAGAAAGGAAGGTTTGGTGAATAAAATAAAAAACCATCCATGCCATTCTAGTTCTTGCCGCCCTCGCTAAGGGGCGTGTTTTATAAAGTTAACCGTTTTATTGATTTTTCTCCAAAATCTTAAATGGAACCGTATAATTATTTTATTAGATTCAGAAAGTAGATCAAATTTGCAACAAAATATGTTCAAACCTCATGTCGATATCTTTTTTCGTTTAACAGTTATTGCTTAAAGAATATTTTATTAACGAATTTATTAAAGAAACAAAATAGGTAATTGAGTTTTCAATTTTTTTTTAAGTTTCGTAGTCAAGCATGCCATGGACAAATGAAAAAACAGTTTAAAACTTTGTTCTTATTTTCATCTAATCACAACAATAATGATATAACATAACAAACAATAAAATAACAATTAAAACATTAACATCTATTTGTGAAAAATCGCCGTTTCCATAGAAACTGTCAACCAAGTCTTTCACGGCCTTCTAAGAAATTAGACATTTTTGAAATTTAATACCTACTCACAGGCGACACAGAAAAGCGTTATTATCATTATTGTTGTGATTAGATGAAAATAAGAACAAAGTTTTAAACTGTTTTTTTATTTGTCCATGGCATGCTTGACTACGAAACTTAAAAAAAATTGAAAACTCAATTACCTATTTTGTTTCTTTAATAAGTTCGTTAATGAAATATTCTTTAAGCAATAACTGTTAAACGAAGAAAGATATCGACATGAGGTTTGAACATATTTTGTTGCAAATTTGATCTACTTTCTGAATCTAATAAAATAATTATACGGTTCCATTTAAGATTTTGGAGAAAAATCAATAAAACGGTTAACTTTATAAAACACGCCCCTTAGCGAGGGCGGCAAGAACTAGAATGGCATGGATGGTTTTTATTTTATTCACCAAACCTTCCTTTCTTGAACCAGACCTTGTTAACAAAATTCCGTTAAGTCAAACTTAAGTTATAGACACTACAGTCCATAAAAGTTTAGCATCCCCTCCCGCCTTTATTTTACGTCCTACAATAAAAAGTCATTTATCAAAAAGATGGACTATTATGGTGGCATTAACGTGAGAGTATTCATTTTTAAACTTATATTGGAAAATTTTTGAGAAAATTGCATTTTTTATACGATCGAAGCTATTTAGCCACCTAGCGGTGGATATATGAACTTAAAAATATTTCCAGCAATTTTTCTTGGCCGATTTCCTCTGAAGGATTTTTTTCCAAACTTCTACGATTATTAGTTCCTGAGATACGGTACCTCGTCACCCTTATTGAATCACCCGGTACAATTGTAATAAGGCCATTTTTGCTTCATAGTAGTAATTATTATAATCAAACATCTAATTTATGAATATTAAAAATATTTTATTTTGAGTTTTAATTAATTTAGATATAATAATAAATTTCTTAAAATTAAAAAATAAATACATTTTTTATGATAATCACATATCACTAAGGTAAATAGATTCTTAAATTTTAATCGTTATTTAAATTTTACTATCTCTAAAATCGCACTTAAAATTTTGCAGCCAGAGGCCCAGGCCTCACGGGCCTAGGTAAATCCATCACTGTCTTCTAAAGACATTTAAGTAAAGTGATTATTGAAAGTAAAATCACATTATTCTTTAAGCCTGTCAAAAAAGATGAGTTATAAATTTAAATTAGAAAATAATGACTCAAATATAAAATAATGAGACTTAATGTTTAGAGCGAGATTTAGTATAGAACTTAAAATGATATGAAATAACGAATTAGAGGGGATAGATAAATATCCGTATGTAGAAGCAAAGACCCAATTAAAAAGGTCAATTCTTAATATGTGAAAATTATTACTCGCTTATACAATATATTATCTTTTTTATTGAAATTTGAAATAGGGAATGCGATGATGCTTTGACTCTTTTTGGATTCATTTTTAGCATTCTTCTCGAATCTCGAAATGTCATTAGTGGATTAAAGAAAGGCAAGAAAGAGCATTAAATTAGGTTTTTATTGTTCTAGTTAAAACGTTTTTCCTTTGATGTATATTCGTATAATATATAATATGGAGGTAGGACATAAACCCAAATAAAAGGTTTCCATTTTCTAAAACCACGCAAATGGCTACTAAAAGAAATGCAATTTTAAAAATTTTAGATGACAATTTCTTCCCAGATCGTAATTCTAAAGCTTTCATTTTAATATTGTACATTTTGATCAAATTCCAAGGTAGCTGAAATTGAATGAGTTTTCTCCTTTTTAATACAAATTTGTATAATATTAGAATTTTACTTAGGGAAAGTGATTACCTAATTGGAAAGAATTTTGAACTAAATTTTAGTGGATTTCTCGCTGCGATTAAGAATACAAAAAATGAGAAGAAAAAGTAAAAACTTTTTCAAGACTCGATACGCAAGCTAGTTAGAGCCGCAACAAATAATTTATTTTGTACATTTTTGTCTGAATTTTAATGAAGTCTAATTGAATATTCTCTCTCTATATATCGAGTATCGTTTTGGTCCGAGTGAAAAATCCAATTCCTAGAATAATAGAAATTAAGAAATTAATTCCTAATAGTCTGAAACAGGTTAAAACTTGTTTTTGGCATCGTTTCAATACACGTTAGCTCTAAAGAATGATAAATGATATTCTATCCTTGCTCTTTGTAGTTATTTTCATCCATCAGATTCTAATGAAAGAATCGCTAAACCGTACATTAAATAATAAAAAAATGAAAACTTTTTCAAGACTCAGTACACTAGAGCTGATCTAGTAATTTAGTAATTATTAATAAACTCTAATATAAATTGTTCATTTATGGCTATACTATAACTTCCTCTTAAAATCTCAATAGAATAATTGAAAAAATAATATTTTCTACATTTTGAACGAGATATTCAAAAATCTAATCAGTCCTACTATGTATTGATACAAATGAACTTATTGATCTTGGGTTATTGTGGGTATCGGAATTCAGACACACAAAGAGAAAAAATCAGTTGAAAAATAATTTTCTCCTCGTTTTAGACATTTTAAAGCACAATGAGCAAATATTTATTTTTATACCTGATTTAAAAAATGTAGAAGGCGAAAATAGTAGAGAAAGATTAAAAGACATAAAGGAAATATAAGTAAGGAATATCAGTTATTGGATGCATAAAGAAAGAAGACCTGAGAGCGGGAGTGCATAAAATTTGGCTGAAAGTTCATTCCAAAGCCTTGCACCGGCCAATTTGAAGGAATGAAAGAAATTCTTTGTTTTATGGTTTTATGGTGCACCTGTACTAAGGTTGACTTCCTGGCGGAGCGAAAGACGACAAATAGATTTTCTAAATATAAAGGGCAATTGAATTGATCAAAATTTAATAGCTTATAAACAGTGGCGTAGCCAGACTTTTGGGGCGGATGAGGCAAAACTTCTCTGACCAAAATTATTACCCCGACCTACATTATTTAAATTAAACGATTTTTTCTTTTTCCTGCACTTTTAAAAATTGTCTTATATAATTTTACTATAAAAAAATGGGAAGTCCGGCCTCAAAACTTTTTAATAATATTACATACCAGTATTGTAATCTTACAACATATTTATTAGTAATACATATCTAATTTAATACAAGAAAAAAGTAAAGTTACAATTTATTTTTCTATTTTTGCAATGAGTTAAGTAATGTGATTTTACTAATATAATATAGTATTTTTTTTTACTATACGCAATCTTGTAAATTTCCTATCTATTTGTATTGTAAACATATAGTAAATTTACAATTTACAAGTGTGGGTAGGCATGGTGTGCATTAAAATAAACAAACTGCGTTACTTTCTCTTTGATTAAACCATTTACCGACTTAAACAGCGGTCCACCAAACATACCATATAAATAAAAAAAAACCTTAAAAGGTACTCATTTTCCCAAGTTACTTGTTTTTTCCCCTTTTGATTTTGTTTAGAAGGAGGACGACGCCCCTCCCCCCTACGCCACTGCTTATAAATAACCAGACAACATCGCCAAGCGTAAAATTGAGATATAGATGGGAGTTTAGAATCAGTTTTTGATCTTGATCATTGTGATATGATTATAATTATATTAATATTAATTATATAATGTTTAACATAGTTTTACAATTTATATATTTTTCAAAATAAATATAAAAATAAACATAAACAATAAAATGTAGGTATTTTAGATCCCTCAGATGCCGGGCGTCTTCCTGATTGTAAAAGCCTGGCGGGTTGCATATGCAGACCCAATAAAAGGCGTTCTAACAATCTTCGCATTTGATTAACGAAGGATGGTGTATTTATTTTTACCATAGACCGAAATGATCGTAACAGGTCAAGCGTGAATTTTTAATCAAACATTCCATTTGCTTAATTGTAGATTCTATAATTAAAAGTTTAGAATAATTAATTATACAATCATCAAGCAAGTGCTGAACAACTAATGTATTTTGTGTCAATTTTATTTTGAATTATAATCATTTTCAACAAAGAATGTCTATTTATTAATAGTATAAATTTAAGAGCTTGAGAAAGTCTCAAAAGAGAGCATCGAAATGTCGCAGTAAAAATTAAGTTTTGTTTTGATTTGACTTTAGGTTCAAATATCTGCAAGTAAATATTTAGAATTTAAAAAGAATAACAGAGGGAAGTGCCGTAATATGATAGAGAGAGGCGATCGCATCAGTCGGCACTGTAAGTGCGCGGAATAAGTAGTCAAAAAGCCAATCAAAACTTAGAAATCTGTCAGTAATTGAATCTACATTGGCTGCCACTCTAGACTATACATTCCTAATTAACGAATTTGCTAAAGTTAGAACGATAAAACTATAGAAGAATTTTCTAGTTGATAGAGAGTTAATATGATTATTTTAAAATAGTTTATATTTTCAAAATTAAATTAGTATTGGTAGATTTTGTGCATTTTTTTACTTTACCATACAGGGTATGATCAAGTATGATCGTGTATGAAAAAAGTGGTTTTTTTCTCTTCTTTTTTTTCGAAATATCTCAAAAACGGCTGAAACTATTTTGATTCAAAAAATTAAGCAAAACCATGCCATAGCCTTTCGGTCTACAAAAAAGCCCAAATAAATAAACATCGAAAAAATTATTTTTTGAGATAATAATTGTTTTGTCCAAATGTCTGTTAGTCTGCCCGTCTGTTAATTGGTCTGTGCGTTACAAAATTTTTGTGGACGACCTAGCTCAAAAACTAGTGGGAATAAAAATGAAAATCTAGGCTCTTGTACCAAACTCAACCAAATTTTGTATACATAATCAGTGGACCCACAGTAATCTAAAAATGCAAAAACTAACCGCCCAAAATGGGGGGGGGGGTCAAAAATGAAAATCTAGGCTCTTGTACCAAACTCAACCAAATTTTGTATATATAATCAGTGGGCCCCCAGGAGTCTAAAAATGCAAAAACTAACCCCCCTCCCCTACATGATTATAAATAATTTTATTAAATATTAAATATAAGTGAGGGGCCAGGTTGTATGGTAAAGTCAAGTAGATGGCCACATCAGAGAACACGTCAGCTTATTTTTTTAAATCACAATCGAAGGTTATTTTAAAGAAAAAACATTTAAGGGGCGGCACTTTGAAGACTAGCATCATACTAAGAAAATTTATCACACAGCCCTGGGATAACATAAATAGAATTATGAATTAATGTTCGCAAACCTAAAAATTTTTAATATAAATATGTATATAATAAAAATGTACTTGAACAAAATCGCCGTCAATTTGAAATCCGAAATTCTAAACATGACTGAGAAATGTTACTCCTATTGAAACTTATTGAGTGTTTTAAATTTATTGATATCCTTTTCCGTTTAGTTTTATCTTGTTGAACAGGAAACCTACCTACCTGCCTACTTGTGACACTTTATTATTATTACAATGGGTTAAATTTATATCATGTGCAATAAATAATCTCGAACATGATCGGTTTAAAAAGTCTTTTATCATTTTTTACAAGAGGCTTGTATTTTTATGTTTTCGTATATGAACTAAGTTGTGGATGGAGAGGAAATCAAATCTTTTTTCTGCAAATGATTGCCAACTGCGAGTGCGTATATTTCTTTCTAGGCACTCTCTCCTTTCCACTGGCGTTCAAATGCTGACTCATAAGGTTACAGGAGTCATTTCTCGCTCAGAATGGCAAAAATAAACGATGGTGGCTACAGCCGGCCCATTTGGACAGCAACCTTTTATTTATTCGCGGTTCAATCGATCCATGGTTGCCTATGCATGAGCAAACCCACTGCATTAATTGTAAAATGGAAATGGAAACAAACGCTGTACCTGAGTATACAATTGCGCATTGACTCATCTAAGAATGACCCAGTTCTTTCTTACCAGACTTTCTTAACGCAGTTGGAATTGGAATAAAAAGAAAAAAGAACTGAGATTGAGATAAACACCGTCATCTTTTAAGATCGAACGTGATGATTGATGATATTTCATATATTCCAAATAAAAATATTATCTAGGAAAATAGATGTTTTTAAAATTTTCAAATTATCTATCTCAATTAAATGATTCCTAAAATTGAACGTTCTGTCTTGCCCAAAGCACAATGCAAGTGATGCACGGCATCAGGGCTCCAGCATAAGAGGATCTTACAAGATTATTAAAAAAATATATATATATAATTCGAGTAAATCCGTGTTGTTTTATGTATACTACTTAGTACTTATGTAGTGTTTTGTGTAATTAATTAAATTATATCTTAAACTCCATGACAAAGAAAAAATATTTTGATCCCCACTAACCTAATCATTCGAATAACAATTTAATTTAATTTCGGAGAAAATGAAAACATATAATTTGTAAAATTCAAGTATGGTAGTTATCTTATTTTATGAGCTACACTGCTCGCTCTGATAGATAGACAGAAATTGTAGCGACACCAAAATAATCCAGTTTTACTTTGGAATGGAACCCTAATAAAAATAAATTTTAAAGCCCAAGTATATTTTAAGTCATTTTAAAAAGTAAAATAAATAATTTATGTTTGGAAATTTGGCAATTAATACTATTAAAATGAATTAGAATGGACTGGAAAGATATGGATTAAATATAAAATTATTACAAATATGGAGAATTGATGGAAAGAAGCCCAAGGATAATGAAAAAATACAATTCCGAATAAAATAAATTTATTGGAAAGTAATTTTCATCTTCTTATAAAGCCAGGTTTTGGACGATCTTCCCTAATTTTTCAGTGTTTAAAATGGTCAATGAAGGAAACATACAGAATACTTATTTTTATTATTTATGTCCATCGATTAAATTAATAAGTTGTTGTAGGGAAATATGGACAATAGCTTATGCAAATATTTTTTATTTTATACCAACGTTTCGTAAACTTTGTTGACTTCCTCAGGATTCAAACAAATTAACTTCTTTGCATATTTGTCATTTTATAAATATGCAAAGAAGTTCATTTCTATGAGCCCTGAGGAAGTCAACAAAGTTGACGAAACGTTGGCATAAAATAAAAAATATTTGCATAAGCTATTGTCCTTATTTCCTTACAATAACCTATTAATACAGGATACTTTCTTCTTCTAAAGGTACTCGAAATTTGCTATTTCTTAACAGAAGCATCAATATTTTCTTTTCCTTATTTCCATTTCCTTGGACTGCCTTCCACCAATTCTCCAATAAAGTTCTACCAGTCCGTCTCTCCAAAGAGAAAATACTTCCAATTTATATATGAAAATATGAAAGAAATTAATATGGTAATTTTCACGTAATTAGGTGATTAAGCAAAAGATAAAAGAATATAAGATAAATTATTATCTCCAATGGCGTAAGTAAATAGATATTTCGAAAATCATAGCGCACAGAGTCCGCAAGTCAAGTCTGCAATCAATTGAGCTCAAACCCGGCTTAGAAGTGCAAATTATCGTTAGAAACTTGAGTGAAAAATTTCAGTTCAGTAACTACAATCTTTCAAGAGTTACCCATTTAATGAATCAATTTTCTATGATATTCTGCATTTTTCATCTGGACGTTTTTGAATTAGAATCGCAATGGGAATAAAAAAAAGCAACACCATTGGCAGAAAATCGAATTTTTTACGAGCTTTTTTTTGTTCTTGCGTTATTGTGGAATCGTAACAGAGAAAAAAATTATGGTGGGAAATGATTTGTCGCCATGTTTCAGATACTCCAAAAATACTCCAAAAAAATCGTTGGTGTTCTGAGAAATAATGTAAGCTACAAAATTTCTTTCGAGGCTCTGGATACGTGCTTCATGCACTTTATAATTCCGATTTGATAGTAAATTTAAAAATAAAAAATATTGACAAAAAATCAATTCTTGGTTTATATTATAAATATACATATAAAATTGCAAGATGGCTGCCCCCCCCCCCCCCCAAAAAAAAAATATTCTTGAATATGCCACTCATTTAATTTATTACAAAAAATTTCTTGATTGAATATCTAGAATGAACTGGAAAAACGCTAATAAGTAATAAACAATCCTTGAAGCTGGTCAACGCAAATATGGAATCTAAGAGGTAAGAAAAAACGCCTGGAATGTATACAGTTATTATTCATATATCAATTTAATTAATTGCAGTGCAAATCGAATTATAAATAATTTATAAATCAATAATCAAATAATCTATATTGAGATTGAGTTTGATATTTTATGAATTTTAATTTGAATAGAAAACTGGTATTTGATATAAAAACAATAAACTGATTGGTTCATTTGGGGATAATAAAAATAACTTGCATGTAATTTCGCCCTTATTCCATAAATATAAACAATAAAAGATTTTATAAATTCACTTGGAAAAGTAATACACTTCATTAAACAAATATAATTCACTTAATACACAATAGAGGATTTAAAATAAAACTATTAGTTTCAGGACTTGTTTTTATATCAGCCACCGAGCCACGATAGAAATAAATTTTCCTTATATATATATACTAGCATTTATGTAAATAATTTTTATGCGATTTTTGTGCAAATTAATGCAATTCAAAAATTAATAAAAACACACCCGTTTCCATAAGATCATCAAAATTTAACAACATAGTAAATGTTATTCAGTGACCACTTGGAAATTATTTTAATTTATTAGAGTCAAATCCCTTTCATGTTGCTTTTATTAACCCGAAATATCTTGCATTATAATTAAAATTATTAAAAATCTCAAACATAGACATCTTTAAATTTATATCAAAAATAAAAACTTATAAATTTGTGGTTCAATATATCACTATGTCGCAGTACAATATTCACCCTTAAACTTTATAGTTTTAAGGAATTTGGTGTTGGTACTTAGTGAAACATTTTTTAAAATTATTGGATGAAACCTACCAAGTATTTTTTATCAAATAATTTTAAACTTTATAAATGAATATAAATTGGAATCATGTCAGTCTCTCGCCATCTCCCTCGCAAAGAGCCAGTCCTCTGAAAAACATTTCTGTACAGACCACTCTTAGATGAATTGCTCAAGAATCTAATATCTCATCAATTAAATTACTCTATGTATTGTTATATTTGATAATTATTAGTATTAAAATTATTTTTTCAAATTTTAATTTTATTTTCTGTGAGCTTAAACTTATATTTAGGTCTCTTTGCAAGACTTTGGTACTATATTCAACAATGTTCTTGTATTAAGAATCATTTTATGATCGAAAAGTTAAATATAGATACTAAATTTAAATAAATAAATAAAAATAAAAAGTAATTTTCAAAAATATGAAAACCACTCAACTTTATAAGAAATTCTGTGCCTACTCAAAACGACTTTCATTCCAGTCACCGGATCAACCCCAGGGGCGCCAGTAAAGATGTTTGCAATTAAAACAGTTAAATATACAGGAATAATTATTTATTTATAAGACATTTATGATTTCATCTTAAAGATCAGCTAATTTAAGTTAAAAATGAGAGCTAGTAATAAATTTAGAGCAGGGTTTTCGTTATATTCAGAGATTGAAATATTTGGCATTTTGATAATAAAAGTAAACTAAAGAATCAGAATAACTGATAGAAGGAATAAGCAGTAATATAACTATCGGCAGATATATAAATAATGAACATATTTTGATCAGTGATTCCCAAAGTTTGTGTTGAGAGCCAATTTGAGTTACGGCCATCCGCTATCCACTGATAATACATTCACATGTGTACTCGTGTGAATCACTACACTCGCCTTACGGATCGTGCGTTAGATTCACACTCGTACTCAGGTGAATGTATAATAGGCCAAAGCGAATTCCATAATCTTGATTGTCGGGTGTTTCTCACTGCTACTAGCTGAGAAAGAACTATGTGAGAGATAAAATAAGCCATAACTTTTTCAATAAGATTTGACGGTGTAAGAGTTATTTCTAAATTTTGATCCATTATTTTAGCCACTGAGTAATGATCATTTTAATATAAATAATACTTAATGTCGACAGATTACATGGATTGAAGTTGTTTACCAGAATATACTATATGTCGCTTTGAATGTATAAATAAATAAGATAATAATAAAACTTGAGCAAGATGCGAGGTAGGTTTCACAAAAAAGAAATAAAACAAAATTGAGTTTTGAATTCGACATATTTCGGGGATTAATTCTTAGAACACCTTCTCCTCTTCCCCCTACTTTCCCCTCACCACATACATTTCAAAAAAATAAAAAATTGTTATTTGTAAAATTATTTTTCCAATGTACAATCAGTTTTCTTTGACTCCTGATGATGGGATCATCCCCAAAATATATCGAATTCAAAACTCAATTTTGTTTTATTTCTCCTTTGTGAAACCTACCTCGCATCTTGCTCAAGTTTTATTATTATATTAAAATGTTTCACCTAGAACCAACACCTAACTCATTAAAAGTTATAAATAAATAAGAAACGTCCGGGAAAGTAGAGGATGTTATAAAGAAAAGTGATACTTTACTTACATCGTGCAAGAAAAGAGTATGTATTATAGTCAGTCAGAAATCAGTTGGTTTACCCCGGCTTATCCCCACTAAACGTCTTTTAAAAATTACACTTTCGTGACTGGTATTACAAAAAGAAAAAAAATATTTTCTTCTTTTTATGAGTCCCGCCTTCACTCTGTCACTCAGGCTGTTAATTATACTGACATTTTCATCCTTTGACTGCCACCATAACTACTTGGAATGTAATAATGAAAATCTTATGGGTTTTTTTTCGTTATCAGGATTTCAACAGGCTTTTACAAATGGAGCAGATTTTTCACTGGAATTTATATTTCTACTTTTTCATAAAAGTCAGCGGCTAAGCCTTATGTTTGAGATTCATATTCTAACCATCTATATATCTGATAAGACCATTATGATTAAGTCAAGCTTTTGGCCTGGAGCAAGTCAATTGTGAATAAGGATATATTGTTTTTAGATTAACAATGGAGCTATATATAATATAATTCTATTCATCGCACTTTCTGTTTCATAAAACCTGACAGCAAAATGCTTACATCTACTCTTCGATAGCAAGTAAAATATTAACTATTATAAAGCTATAGACAAAAAATTAACTTTTGTTATATATGAATATATTTTGCTCAGTAATGCGAATTTAACCAGCTAAATTCACCCGAAAATTTTCATTTTTTTTATTTTTATTTTTATTTTTTTTTTTTATTCTGAAACGTAAAGAAAAATCATTTAAACATTATTTATCCTTTGTCTTTCTTGCTCTGTGTCTGTCTAGATTGTGAAACACGATAATTCAAGAACGGAAGGTAGAAAGCTTTTGTTTTGATGGCAAAAACTACATTGGCACTGGAAAAATGTTCAAGAAATCGTTAATAAATAAAAAATTATATAAACTGAAGGTAGAGAGAATTCGGACAATTGAACCAGCTTAACTCCACGTTTTTCACAAAATAAATTTAATGTGTAAAACATTTAACTCTAAATTTTGACTACCTTAAATTTATATAAATAATAATTATTGATGAAAACAATTTAATGCAAAAATAATGTTTTTAATATTAATATTAATTTTGTAATGTACTTTATATGAATCGGTATGTAGTGAATGTTTTAAATTAGAATTTCAACACCTTTTTATCAGTGGTATCTACATTGGATACCACTATAAGCTACAAACATTCAAAATATTTGAAATATAACAACTAGAATAAAATAATATGACTGGAAATAAGCAAAACATTTATTAACTCCCTTCATTCCAATTTGATTTTGTAATTTATAAACAAAAAGAGAAATGCTCAAATATTTTGTAATCACAATAATAACAGGGTAGAAATAGTAATCTAGACATCAAGCAATACACACATAGGTATAGCTATAGTGCATATTAATCCATCAGAGAAACTCGACACTGCGACTACAAGATCATGTTTATCTCATAGATATTCTTGACACCCGTTTCGCAGGTAATAATAACAGCCTGAATACGTGTTTAGATATATAGATAATATTTATTAGATATATATCTTAGATATTCCATACATTACAAAACAAGTTGCATTTGTAATTCGTAAAATTGAGAGATTTTCTTAAGATATACTACCTTGATCAAAAAGTTTCAGGAATTTATTCAGAAAATCAAAAATACAAATTTATTCATCAAAATCGATATTGTCACCTTCAAAGTACTTCCAACGACTGCAGCGCACTTAGGCCAGCGCTTGATCCAATCCTCGAAACATTTTTAATATTCTATTTTCGGTATGGCTTTCAGAACTGTCTGAGATTTTTACGATTTTAAAAATGAAATTGTATTTGCATCAACGAGTTTGTATTAAATTTTGAGTAAAAACGATGCGAAAATGTTGAAGAAGTGTTAATCTATCGAAAACAAACTTTTATGTGTGGCACAAGTTTTCGTGAGTCCGTCGAGGATGACGAACGCAGTAATGTCATCGAAAACCGACGAAAACGTCGATAAAATCAAAAAAATCATGGCCGAAAACTGTAAATTGACCATTGGAGAGATGGCAGCAAACTTGAACATCGCTTATGAATCCGTTCTTAGTACATTTATTACACTGACTTTTAGAAGATACACAACTAAAAAGGGGACCAAGTGGAGATCGTTCATTTTGTAGAAAGAAAGTCTTATAAACATTTTCAAAAATGGACTTTGTTCAGACCAAAATAGTAGGAGTAAGTATGGTAGTGATGAGCGGAATGTCTTGCTGGGTTGATCGTGGCGCTATAAATTCTGCAAAATCAAGATCGTGTCTGCAAGATTTAGGCAAGCATGATTTCCTCCGTCTTGCAATTTAAAAAAAAAACATTGTGTTTTTGGTCTTACAGAAAGAATTTGCAAGAACAAAACTTATTTTGCTAATCACAAAACATAGGTAAAATAGTATAATAAGAAACGCCGAAATAAATAAATTTCTAAAATAGGATCCAAAATGATTAATCCATGATCTTTAGTGAAGTAATTTATAAATCAAATCCTTATTACTATATATATCAATTTTTTTTATTTTAATAATGTCAATTTAATTGCTATGGCGAAAACTTCATATTCCTTCACCAACTCAAGATCATCATGCATGAGTCATACACTCTATACTCTTTAGCAACGGAGGTCAGAAATCATTAATTTTAGAGTAAAAAGATTTTATTACGTTCAAAGAATGACTCACAGTCGGATATACAGTAGAAATCCTTTAAAGAGCTAAAGGGAATATCTAAATAAATAAAAGAGAGAAAAAAAATCAAACGAGACAGCAGAAGCACGAGAGCGACCTCATTACTCAAATTGTCGTTTGCAAAGACCTTCGAAAATAAAATAGAAAATAAAAATTACACTAAATTTTATAAGTTTAGATAATTCACTGGTCGACGAAGATTTGGAACCGTAAACCTAACAATGGATTCCAGTAGTTTAATACCCTGATTATCATGAAATTTCTTGATTTTTTACAACAGGTCAGAGTTTCGAGGTATTATCGGTCAAGACGACGAAAAAGGCCATTTTGACCTATTTTAGAGTCCCATTTGATATTAAAAAGCAATATCGATCGAAGCACTTAAAAAAACTTACTAAATTGGATTGTATCTAGCTTTCTGAGATTTGGCTTGTGATCCCGGCTTCTTTCCTTCTACTCTGTTCTTTTCACTATGGAGGGGCCAGCCCATACATGACCTTTAGGGGATGCATCTTCTGGTGTATCTCCTTCTCACATCAATATCATAAAAAAAAAAAAATATTTGAAATCAAAATATTTTATTAACGTAATAAAAAAAATTTGGAGAGGTGCCGACGCCCGTTTCGGGTATGGCACTCGAAGAAGAAGAATAGAAAACAGCTTCCTTTTTGATTTTCAAATTACCTCTTGTTTGTAGTTCAATTAGAACTCGAGTTATAACTACTAAAAAACCAAGACCAAATGTTTTTATCTATGTTTATTATACTTTATAACCACGTAGTTTTAGTTTTTTAGTTATAACTCGGTTAAAAACAAGTAGTAATTTGAAAATCAAAGAGGAAGCTGTTTTCTATTACGTCAACAAAATGGATCAAAATGGCCTTTTTCGTCGTTTTGGTCAATAATATCTCGAAACTCTAACCGGTTGTAAAAAATCAGGAAATTGCATGATAATCAGAGGGTGTAAAACTACTGGAATCCATTGTTAGGTTTAAGATTACAAATTTTTGTTTAATTTTTGTCGTGTTATGTTTTCTCTAAATAAGATCTAATATTTCTTAAATTAAAATTAATAGAAACAAAATATTAAAATATAATGTTATAAAATATAAATAATCAGGCGTAAGTACTTATTTCATAAAGTATTATTTCGTGCCTACTCGCTTTCTAAAAAGATGTTTTCCAAAATAATTATTAGAAATTAGTTTCGTTAGCCATTTGGTTTCTTATAATAATGTTTCTATAATTATATATTTTAAAACAAACTATTGTTTCATTATAATAAATAAATACAGTTATTTTATATTTATATATTAAAGAATAGACAATGAGATCCGTAGATTTTTAACTTTTTCCTTAAAAACTTTTAACTTAAGGCCTGGTAAAATTGTTCATAATCTCTGAAACAATTTTGATTCCTAAGCATACTACGACGATAATGAGATTATTTCACCTAGCATCAGCATCCATGTATGAGGCACGACCCGAAAAATTTTCTGGGAGGTGGGAGCTCAAGCTTTACTTATAATTAAAAAAAATTTCAGAAATTTTTTAAAAATAATTTTTTGAAATTCTTGAAACTTTATTAAAATAATAATAATAAAACCACCTGGGTTCAAGTAACTGCTGTCTTTCATAATAAATAGATAAATAAATAATAAAATAGATTTTTGTGGATTTACACTGATATACATAGTGTAAGACAGAGGTTCTTAACCTTTTTTATTCGTGCCCCCCTCCATTCGCCATATCAAATTCAACTGAACTCTTCTAAAAACTACAAAGCAGAGTTCTTTCCCTTCTTTATTTATAGATGTGAAATGAAAAAAATTCACATAAAAATTAGAAATTATATGGTCTACCTTATACCTTATAATAACAAAGAAAATTCCTCATTGTCACCATTTAGCTTTTAGTATTTAACCCTTTGCACTCCGAACAATTTTTAATATGATCTATCAGCAAATCCGACTCAAACTAATAATAATGACTTATATTATGAGTGAAAATATACAAATACAATATATTTTATAAAAATTAAGAGTAGGTATAGAACTTGATGAAGAACCAAAGAATATTTGAATTAAATATATATTTTTATTAAAATAAAAACATTGTTTCTTTTATATCTTGCAGCTGCGGCGACAACAGAGTAGAAGCTTATCATACAAAGTTACCTCAGCGGCGATTAACTTACATGTCGCCGCAGCGGCGACAACGGAGTGATAAGGGTTTATTTTAAAGTTTTTATATGGAATTAATGAACAAAAGGATAGTTTGAGAAAATTCTCCTAAGCAAGATGCAACAATAAATTATATAATTCCGTCATATGATAGAATAGATGAAAATTTTCCATCATCATTAATCAATGCTGAATTTCAAATACGAATGATATTTCTTGAGATCCAGATGACTACAAGGATTCCTTTTCAATTATGATTTATTTTGTACTTCATTGTTAAAAATATAAAATAATCTTTGACAAAATTTGAAGATTTTTTCCTTTACCTACTACAGAAAAGCGAATTATTGTGAATTTATTTAAATAAATTCCGCAGAGTAATGTCGAAGACATAAAAAAAGATATAATAAGACGCAATAAAAAAGTTTCTAGTTGAGTTCATTTATTTTTCTATTACTGTGCTTATAAGAAGCTTGTTGTCAGTTGATTATAAAAAACTAATTTAGACGAACATTAAATTCCATGACTACAAACAAGATAAAGTACAACTACATGTGGTAATTATTAAAATAAGTGGTTCAAATTAATTTCGTTAAGTATTATTTAATGAATCTTTTCTCTACATCTAATCTAATGGCAAAGAAATAGTGAATCGCTCAAGTGAATAGGCTTGTCAAGACTAAACAAAAGTGAAACAAAAATAAATTAAATGTTTAAACGAGGTTCTTAATGGAAAATTTATTACGAAATAAAGTACTATAAAATTTAAAAAATATTGAAATTGTTTAGTAATGAAATGTTTAGAATCAGCAATTATAATAAATGCATATTGTAATTACAAAAGTAAATTAGATAATAACTAGTTAAATCAAATTGGAAAGATAAAAGAACATGCAAAAAATGTATGGTATTAATTATAATGTGTATAAGCACTTTGATCTATTAGAGATTTTTAAATTATTTTATACATTTTTTTAAAATTCAAAGTATTTGTTTAATTCTCTATTAAGTGAAAAGTGTTATTCATAACATAAATAAAAACTATAGATTTTGCTAATTAAAGTTTAAAATTCAAGCATCCTGAAATTTACTAGATAATAAGGAGCTGATACATAGGGCCGGTTGCATGTCGCAAAGTAAATGCTTTTTACCACTAACCAAGGTAGATGGTAAATGGAGGGACTGGGATGGCCAATCAGATGACAGGCACTGAAAGTAAAAAGCATTTACTTTGCGACATGCAACCGGCCCTTAATGTTTGTAGATGAGTAGCTATAAGCTTTGGAATACAACGGATGAATTCAAAAATATTTCGGTCTCGATCAGAGTTTCAAATAACTTTATTTGATTTTTATTCTATTTTGTGATTTAATATAAAAATAAAATTATATTATTACGACCCGCAAATTAAAAAAAACAATAAATATAAATATTTTTTTTAAATACGGTATCTTAAGATTTTTTGCTTTATTGAAAATGATAGCGCTTTAGTTTTTCAAAAATTTAATAAATTTTAACATTTAACTATTCAATTTAATTATTACTAAACTATCTATGGTATAGCCCCAAAATTTCTATTAAGGATAACGAAATCTTTAATTTATTTCATAATTATTTAAAAATTTATTTAAAACCCCAGAAATCATCTGTAAAATATCATTCTCATTCTTTAAATAATTTTTGAAAATTAATATTAATAAATTAAACAATTATTGAAAATTTTGAAAAAAAGAGAATTTTTCAAAATTTCACCATCGCACAGATAGCGATAAATTATTAATGCTGCAATTTTTTTTTATTTGAGCTAGGAGACGTTTTCAGATTTTAAGGGGAGCACATTCATTTTATATTTTAATCTTTTAAACGATTTTTAATCAAATCAATTCTTAATATGCTATTATTATCATAAAATATATATCTTAGCTAAATCATGTTTCGAAATGATCATATTATTAATAGAATGATTTAATATAATAATTATTTATTTCTACATATCATTGCCGATATATATCTTATTATTTTGTAGCAACGTGAACAATGAAATTTGCTTTTACGATTTAAAATATATTGAATCTCCTAAGGAAAGATCTTATAAAGAAATTATTTTAAATTTTCAAGTTTTATGAATAAAAGTGGAAAAATATCTTTGGTTAGATTGTTATCAAAAGGGTATTTTTTCTCAAATTCCAAAAACGGTCAGCGACGTGTGAAGATATTTGCGAAATGCAACAGAGATTAATACACTTCTTTTATTTAGATATGTATTTTCAAGATGTTGTTATAGATGGATGTTGGTATGTGAGAACAAAATTATATCATGAATGTGTAGGGCTTTAAATAAATTGATTATTGGTCTAAAAATCATCAATATTCAATAAGATATATATTTTATAAAAAATAATCAATGAGGATGTCCTCTGGTTGATGAAAATAAACACATATATATAGTGGCGGGTATGCGGCGCATCCGTAAAATATCAGAACGTCAAGAGTATCTTCATACCGTATATGCATCTCGTTTAGCTTTATTTTGCTTAGCTTTAATTTAAAATTTATGGAACTTTTTAGAATATGAATAGGATTTTCAAGATTTCATATTTGAATAATTTTCGCCATCTTATGGAAAATACTTTGAATTTAAGAGGTTGAAAATAAATTAGTTTACATGTATACTTGACGTCTGACTTTCATTCAAGATTTTAGAGAAAATATTCTTACATTGCATATCAGAAAGGTTCGTCCCCTTATGAACCGAACCCAAACCCAAACCCAAGGGGACGAACCTCTCTGATATCCAATGTAAGAATATTTTCTCTAAAATCTTTGATTGGTCCTTAAAGTAAATTAATTTATTAATATTATAGGTCTGGGTTGATTTTTGAAATAATTTCCATCTTTTTTCAAAAAAAGATGCTTAAATCTTTGCATTCATTAAAAAATTAATAGTAAATGATGTGGTAAAAGATGTTTTGGCAGAAGTACCTATTTGATTGCACTTAGCCGCTTTTTTAATTAATTTTTTGTCTACCTAATTATAAAATTGTTTCACAGACAAACTGACGCAAAGGCTTGACTAGCGAGCAGAGGGTTGGGGAAGCTAAAAAAATATTTATTGAAAGTACCAGACAGAATCATGTTCAAACCTGTCGCGGCACGCTCGCTGTTTGGCATCAGTCTAGCCATTTAAGACCAACACCTAAATTCTGGGAGCCCCTGGTATTTAGACAACTATATTGGCAGATCAGTTAAGGGTATGACTATCGCACGACCGGACGGGGCGTCGGTCCCTGCCTAGCATCTATTTGTACACTCAACATAAAAAACTGGATACTCGAAAATTAAAAAAATTAAAAAATAAATAAATAAATAAAAATAAAACGAATAAGTTCATTTTTTTTAATACATTAATATGAGACCGTCAAAACCATTTTATAATTAGCTAGACAAATTATTAATAAAAACAAAGAGGCAAACCGTACTCGCAAACCATAGGTATCGTAATTTTTTACATTCAAACTAATTATTTTATAGCAGCTAAAAAATATTTATTGAAAGTACTCAGGCAGAGCAACTAAGATAGAAAGGTGGATTATTTTTACTTACCCCTAGAAATAGTCTCAAAGAGAAGATAGTGTCCAGCCTGTCTTTAATATCAAATGAAATAAATCTAATATTAAATTTAAAAAATTATATTAAGCGGTTATAGATGAATTTTGAGAAAGAATAAAATAACATTTTCAAAAATGAAGGGTCCTTTTTTGAACAGCATCCTCTGGCTGAAAAGTCACCGCCCGCCCTTGATATATAACCATCAATCTTTTAATTATAAATATTTTATCTGTTAGGTTTGATGTTATACCAGTAATAGTTATGTGATAGTTGTTATACCACTTTGCTACTGTAGGCAAAAAATCTTTTCAATATAATTTTTCACATAATTTTACCTCCTCTATAACAATATCTTAGAAAAATATATTTATATATAATTAAAAAGGTCTATGTTTCAACTAATATTTTTCTTTTATCTATGTCGAATCCATTTAATTGCTACTGAAAAATAATATGTATTTCAAACTTCCAAAAGAGTACTAAGATTGTAATGCTTTAATCAACAAACAGTAATAATACATAATTTAGAAGAAAATGTAAATTAAGGAGTGATTTTTGGATTATATGGACCTAAAAAATTAAAAACATTTTAATTGAAAAGTTTTTGTTTTGCCGAGAGTAGCAGAGTTGTTGATTCACAAAGAGAAACAAAGAGGTTGTCCTCTGCTTGATGAAAATAAACATACACACATATATATCGAGATGATATATCTGTATATATATTATTTATTAGTTCCTAGCCCTCCAGCAGTGACGAAAGAACACCAAGTTTTCAATATCCATATGATATTGACTCCATGAAAAACATTTATAATTGAAGAAAGACTGATGATGAAGACCAAGTCTTCGAAACTATAGTCTCAAACAAATAAATAATATATATACAGATATATCATCTCGATATATATGTATGTATGTTTATTTGCATCAAGCAGAGGACAACCTCTTTGTTTCTCTTTGTAAAAACATTTTAACGTTTTAGCAATTAGAGCCGAGTTGCATTTTCTAAAAATATGACTTTATTTAACGATATGGGAAAATTAAAGTGAACAAGCTCCAAAGCTCTGAAGAGGATCAACTAAAAAACTAAATGATCGCAAGCTTTGAAAAAAAAAATAATGGTTTTTTGGATAAAAAACCTGATACTTCCCTCAACAATTATTATTATATTAAACGTTGTTTTCTCTTCTTAGGTAATTGCAGACTTGCTGCAAAGCTTACGTGTTTTAAGTATTCTTTTTTCAGTCGCAAATATACACATCTAAATGGAATTGCTTGTTGCGAATTCGCGCAAAAAGAAGACAGTTATACTAAAAATAATCGTTTTATTATAAATCATTTCTTTCTTTGAGGATGATTTCTAACTATCCTCGTGTAAATTTTTGTCGGCTTGGCTGTGACAAAATTTGTTGAGGAAGAGACGCTCACTACACGGTAGAGTCGTTTCATGATGGACAAGGTCTGACGTCTATCTATGGAAATGATTAGGCTCTCATGCATGTTCATAAATGGCAAATTCAGCTTCCATTAGATATAGCAGCTTCTAACAAGTACTTCATTTCTTTTAAAACAGGAATTTTTTATTTCTAGAAACATTTCAAGTTAAGCTATCTTAAGTTTGCCGACAGAGAGGCACTTTGTGGGATTTAATTAATCAGTTTGGATGATATAAATTTTTGTCATTATCTGTTACATATTAATTAGAGGATGATTTTACCGAAAGCTTTAAACTGCTTGATCTTTTTTTTCTCCCACTTTCTTAGTCGATTTCTAAATACTTGGAACCAGAATAACTCACATCGAGTAAATCAACCAAAGCAAAGAAAAGGAAAAAAATAGATATATTCAACTGAATGAAAGCTCCATTTTGTATTCATGATACGAGACCGGGCGAACCGGAGCAACCTGAAGAGATACCGGTCACTCATCATAAAGTAGAGTCTTGATTACTTCCAAGTTCAACAAACAATCGAAGATGACTTGATTATAAATTGGAAACTATTGGACTAAGTCTTATGGAAAAAAATGATTTCCGGGATGACGGTGAAATAGGGTTTCTAAATTTAAGGGCTAAATTTTTGAATATTATTAAATTATTATATTCCCAAGGAAATCTCCCCCAAGTGATGAAAAAACATTTAGTAACATTATTTGGATCTCAGTAAGCGTAGAGAATATCCTACCATAAGAATAATTATTTTTAATAGAAGTAAATCTAGCCCAGATAAAAATACAAAATTTATTACAAATTTTATACTTGTGAATTATTGAAACCATCTACACAATACTCTCGTGTTCCGATACTTAGAAATACCTACAATAAATCACCACACCTCAGTTTTTACAAAGTCATTTCATCCCACGATCCTTAATCACTTTGATATATTTATTAGTGTATATCAATCGGATCATTTGAACTTATCCACAGAAATTGCAGAATGACGCGGTTCGTTTATTCAATTCACATGGTGGGTTTCTTTATTTTTAACCAAAATGGAAAAAAATCTGTTTTCGTTTTGTTATACAAAATAAACAAAATGTTCACAGCAAATCAGGTGAGTCTGTTTAGCTATCAAGTGTTGTGTGTGTGTCAAATTTCAGCTAATTAGTTAAAATCGTTTGATAAATAATTCAATCTTTTTAAAATTTTGAACATTTTTAAACGGAAAGTTCTGGAATTTGAATTTTAGGAACCAGGTAATCGCGTGCTACGCTCAAATAAAGTTTTTGAGTAAATTATTGACTTTGTTTATTGAAGTATACTAGTACGTCATGGTAGTATCTAAAATAAATAATGGAAACGGCAGAGATGATTCTACGATGGATCAGAGCGAGTCGGATTAATTTATATAAAATATCAATAATCAGATCTTCATTAATGATAGAAAAATTTTAACTAGAACAAAAATAAATAATAGTTGATCATTATCATACATTAGAAGAAATCTTTTTACACAGTGGCGGAATAAAAATTATAATAAAGATTATAATAATAAATTATGATTTTTTTTTTTAAATTCATAAATTTACTATCAAATTCAAAGTATATACATTTAGTAATGTAGGTACATTAGCTTATAGTCAGAAATTTAGGGAGGAAAATGCGATCTTAATCGTATCATTCGTATTATGAATGAATTATCTGGTATTGTTATGTTTTTATTATTTGTTTTTTAGAGAGGATATATAAAATGAATTAATAATTGAACGTGGAATACATATTAGTAAATTTTATTGGTATTTTGTATTGTATTTTATTTATCGCTAAGATGAAGAATAAGTAAAAAACATATTATTCGGGAAAGTGCAATATTTTTTTTTTAATGATATTGATGTGAGAAGGAGATACACCAGAAGGTCCATCCCCTAATGGCCTGTATGGGCTGGGCCCTCCATCGTGAAAAGAACAGAGTAGAAGGAAAGAAGCCGGGATCACGAGCCAAATCTCAGAAAGTTAGATACAATCCAATATCCAATTTACTAAGTTTTTAGAGGCTTCGAGCAGTGGTAAATTCTCCGATCGATAAATTAGGTTTTTAAATTTATCTCCCACTTAATAAATAGCTAATAATATACTTTTTGGTACCTAAATCTGCATATTATTTTAGAATTTTAATTTGTCTTTAATCTTGAAGATACGAAAAATATTCTATTTGTGCTACTAGCGTAAAAAGATTTGTAATAGTAACAATATTAAAATTATAAAAATTTTTATTGATTTTATAATAAATCTTGAATTGTTTAATTTATGTTAGTTTCTTAAATAACAAAATAATTGTTGTTTTTAATATTGACCTAAATGTTGTGCAAATTATTTTATTATTGGCAAAAATCACAATAGGGATAATACTTATTCGAAGTACCTATATAGAATTAATAATTTAGTCTAAATTAACCCCTAATATCTACTGATAGCCGCTTGGGCGCTAGTTAAAAAAAGGTTTAAAAAAATAAACAAACACATCCTTATGGATGAGATGTTTGTGATCCCCGTTAAAGCTGTTGCTGATTTAGGAATATACCATAAAACCTATATTATTGTATAATTATTTTAATTTTTAAAAATAAATTCAGACATTGTTGTAGGTCCTCCAGAAAATTCTTGAGAAATTCAATCCAGATCGAGTAAAAAAGTCATGAGTTATAAAATAAGAAAACATTGATATTTGTAAAAGTATTGTTATTGATCTGATATTATTACTAATTACTAATCTCTTTTAAGCAGAGAGTACGAATGCCTATGGTCTGTTAATATAAAATAATAAAAAAAATTCAATCGATTAATAAATGTAATAATAATACCTCAGGTTGTTCTTTTTCGGAAGTTTGTTTTCTTAGAGATAAATAAATAAATATTATTTACCTTGTTATCGTGACTGTCAAGTGAATGCTGGCTCGATTCACAATTTAAAGGTCCGATGACGTAATGACAAATCGGTAATGCTCACAAACAAAAAGAACACCTGAACAATCAGCCATGGTTATTTGTACATTTCGCTGGCGATTTATTTATTTATTTATTGGTCCTACACTAGCGGTGAACGTAAACGAGGCAGCTGTGCGCGTCGGTCCTGAACGGCAACTGAAAGCCGACGTCGTCGACGTTCTGCGAGGAGAGACCCCCCTGGAGTCCCCGCTCGATTACCTGGTGGGGACGGAGAATGCTCAAGGGCCAGCCGCAGGAAAGGGCCGTATCTTGTCATATGGCCATTGACCATACGTTCAGGTACGCAGCCTGTGTGCGTGAGGAGGGATACCGCTAACCAAGATATACACGGACCTGTTACACAGGCCATTGATCTCCTTAGAAATCCAAAATATTTGAACACTAATTCGTTTAATTATCCGAACATCTGATAGGAAATATTTCATTTGTAGAAATATTCATCCAGAAAAGGGAAGAGAAATTCACTTAAACGAAAGATTTGCCGATAAATATTCTTGTTCAAGAAGTTGAAACACTGAAGTTTGACAATTCACTGAATTATATCTTTTGATTTTAGAGCCTGTTTGTCTAGCTCCAGTTAAACTCTCGGGTTAAACTTTTTGACTGCCAGCAAAATTAGCCTACCAATAGATATATTTACATCCATTGAAAGTCAAAGAGATAGAAAGCAGCAAACTAAGTTGAAACTATTATAGGCGATTCCGTCATTCTCTAGGTTGCATCGGAAATCTGAATAAATACAATGCTAAAGTTATTAGAGCTATAACGACAGCACCTCGTAGAGGGTGTATTTGAGTCCAATAGAAAACGCTATAAATTTAACTGTTTAGGTGAACAACCAACTTATGGTAGGTTAGTTCTAATAGCCGAACAATTGAAATATTGAAGGTTTTATAATTTTTAAAATTGGTTTCTACTTTTCTGATTTAGTGTAAAAGGTCTTTATTTAGTCAGGCCTATTACTTATAAATTTATCTTTAAACGACAAATTGGGCATCCGTAGGGGACAAAGAAGAGCTCGTCTTACAGTGTCTCTTTCTGAGTTTTCAAAAACATTAGTATAACCCTATAATAATAATTATTAATAGTTGATATAATAATTCCAAATTTTCTCCTACAGTTTGATAAATAAATAATCCTTTATTCATATGTATTTTTTTATATTTTCTTAAATAATTATATATTTCAGTGGCGGTTGGTGAATTTTCAACCAGGGGATGATGTCCAAAAAAGTACCTTTCATTTTTTGAAATTTAATTTTAATCTTCATTTATTTGCAAATTTCCTCGAATATGGGCATCATTTTTATTATTTTTCAAATTTAACATTAGATTTTTAAAAAAATATATTTTGGGACCTACTGCTTTGTGTGAGGTAGGAGTCAGAAATTAAATCTTGTGACTTGAACTCCACAGTCCCTGAGATGAAAATCGACCATCTTCTACAATGAATGAGCCTTTCTTATAAAAAAATATTAAATTTCTCCTAATTCTATTGCTATAAGCAAGCTATGACATGTCTATATCACTCTTAGTTATTTTCAACCTTAAATATTGAGTTCTTAAAAATGGATTATTCCAAAAATTCTCTAATCATCTTTTATCTATTCCTTTTTTGTATTATTTCTATTTTAATAGTTCCTCAGTGAGAACAATTTTTATTCTACTAAAACTCGACTGGAATTGTCTTTGACATCCTGAACTGGAAGATATACCAGACAAGGACTTCAAACCTTCTATGCGCACCCTTTTCGGAAAAATCATTCATTTTAATTTCCCTTTAAAACTAAGCAACAATTTTATTTTGAGAACCAATATACTTTTCAAAACAAAAAAATATTTTTTATAGAAATATTTGAAATAACGGATAATTTGAAAATTTAAAGATTCTCCAGAATTTATGAAAATACTCTAAATGTTTGAAAATTTAGGAATGCGCCGCATCCACAGGCATATATGGACCACACGCCACTGATATATTTCTATATTTAGATATATTAAAAAAAATACAGACGCATAGACGTAAATCGTAGATATATGAATGTGATTCCTGTTTTTTAAATTTATTCATTTTCTTTGAAGGTGCCTGGGCAATAAATTAACACTCCAGATTTCTAGATCATTTTTGGTTATGTTGAAATAGAAAATTCTATTTCTTTGTCAATTTTTTTAATGATTATATTTTTCTCTTACATAAAACACTCACTTAGAAATTAAAGAAATGACTCTAGTTTTAATTGGAAATACATGTTTTGTGAAGCTCTTTAAATCCAATATGTGTCAATTTTAAGCAATTATTTCTGTCAATCTGTTTGTCTTTAAGGAGGATTCTTATAAAGATAAATCTCAGGAAGATTAAATTTAAAATTTGATTTAAGTATCTGCCTGTGATAGTATAGATGTTTTTATTAGTATCGATCGATTGTAAATTGTAACTAGAATTTTTTTACTTTGATGTTTTTAATCATTTTCAAAGATTGCTCTAAAGATTTTTTAGAATTTGGTGTATTGATTTCAAATCGTTTTTTTTTGTTGTCAGTAAATTTTATAAAAATTGCATATCTGTCAAGGAATTTTGTTTGCTAAACGCATTGAGTTCAATCCTATGTAGGTACAATTTTTTTTTTAATTTGTGAAACCTACATAGTAATTTATTTTTAAAGTTATTATGTGTTTCACCTTAAACCTCCGCAATTCTCCCTGAAAAATTATAGCTATTTTTTGATAAATTTTACTTTTAATTCTAATATTAGTTTATGATTGAAAATAATGTTTTTTTTTTGTTTTGTTTTTTAATAATCCTTTCTTGGATGTTAAATTCAACATCTCGAGTCGGAGGTTTAAGATTCCTTCTTTCCCGCACGGGCGATGATGAATAAAAAGTCAGTAGCCAATTCAAAGAAATACGAGTTAAGTTCACGGAAAAGTGAACGGCCTGTTGGAAGTTGACTTAACCAGATTCTGTTGTATTCGGCGCTTTTGTTTTACTTCCGATTAAAAAAATCAAAAGATAGCGATTAAGTGGCTTGTCGAAGATAAATTTGGATAAATTTATAATTTGAGAGTTATTTAAATTAACTTGAAATTTCAAGAGGCATCGGAACATTTCAATGATTCATCCACTTAACAGAAACATCTGTTTTAATTTGAAACTTAAAACGAGTTGTAAAGATTCTCTCTCTCTCTCTTTGTCTCTCTTTCTGAGATAAATTTTATTTTTAATAAGTATTTTTAATAAGCATAAAATAGTAATAATTTAAACATATAATTATATGAAAACGTTAAAGTTTTAATCCAAGATAAAGGCATTTCTTTTGATTAGATCCAATTTTCTTAATTGAATTAAAAAGCGGTGACCGAGAGCCTGGCTTGAAAAAAAATCGCATCACTTCCCTTGGGAATGTAGCTTTTAATTTTTTTTAACACTATCTATTAGAAAGCGGATCGTCCTGAGAACATCCAATATTCCTTCCTATCTCTCTCATTTAAATATTTAACTTTTTACCTCGATGAATGTTTGTATTTCATTTAAAGTGTACGCGGATCTATTATCTTAATGACGATTAAATATTCGCAAGGACTAGGTAATCAGAAAATAAGAAGCAGATCTCATTAGCATCATTGGCTTCCGTCGGGCATATCTTGGTTCATTCATGCCAGCTGTCAGGACCTATCGTCGGAAATGTTCAAAGAATTCCGGAATTCCGTGGCGATATCGCATATACATTTCTCTAGGTAGATATTATGATGTAAACTTTGCACGAAATAACCTTTGCGACCCGAAGAATACAATTCAAAGAAAAAGATTCAAATGAGAAGGTGGAGAAGTCGATTTCTTTTTCTCAACAAACTTGTTCTAAATAAAATTCAATTAAGTGTTAGAATTGGTGGAATCCATTTCCAATTAACATTTTCCTACTTTACGATAATTTACTAGCTAGCTCACAACAAACACTCTTCTCTCTATCTCATCTGATAACGATCAATGGAAAAATTTTAAAATCAGTGAATATTTTAGAAAAGAAAAATTTACTTTGACCCATGGATTGCTTAATCTTTACATTAACATATTAAATAAATCTTTAAAGAATTCTGAAGTAAACAAGAATGGAGGTAAAACCGGGCTCTCAGCCTCCCCTTTGGCTTCTTTCCAAATGATAAACGGCATTTCGGTAAGATTATCATTAAATACAACATGCGAATGGAATATTTTTGTTGTTCACGATAAACTCAGTAGCATATGTACTTAAATCCTTAAATTTTTGAGGATAATAGTAATTATATGCGATATTAAGAATGTGCGATATGAAGAGAAGCATAAAACGTATTTTTGATTAAAACACGCTCTAACAATCTCTCTCTTCTCTGATAAATTCAAATCATAATTCCCCCCAAAGCATGCTTTGCGCGTAGCACACATTTTGCAGATTCCCAACCCCACCCTTTCGCGGTTAAATTTGAAAAGTGCCAGGGCATTTCATTCGCCAATACGTTTGCCCCCATGGCTCCAAGGAACTGGAACTCTCTCCTGGCCTCCATCTTTCCTGACACTTATAATCTTCAAAACTTCAAAACCCGAGTGCACAAACACCTACGCCTCCACCATTTTACTTAATAATTAATAGAGATTGTGGTGTTGGCACAAGGTGAAACATCTTTAATAAAGATAAAAGTAAATAAATATTTTATGAGATATTAATTTACTATAAGTTTTTTTCTAGATCACTTTTTTCACGTTAAAAATTTAAGGAGTAAATTTTTTCAATATATATATTTCGGGCTATCAACCCATCTCCAGGAATTACAGAAAATAACTGAAGATCGGTTGATAGTCCGAAATACTATATATACCTATATTGAAAAGAAAAAAAAATTACTCCTTTTATTTTTTTAATTTTTATCATGAAACAAGTGACCTAGAAAACTAACTTATAGTTAATTAATATCTCATTAAATATTTATTTACATTTATCTCCATTTCACTTAATCAATTTTCCATTTTCATTGGTAATGAAAGGATCGATCGATTGAATTTTTAATAAAAAAAAAGTTTTGTTTTTTCTTGAGGTTTTTCTTTTAATGATAAATATAGATATATTAGAATCAATCTAACTCATAAAAATAACCAGCCGGGTTATTAGGGTGTTAATTTTACAGGATATAAATAAACGTTCAATAAAAATATAATATAAAAAAATACTCTGATAAAAGAAGCAATCTAGGCTTCGATGGCTTACTCCCATCTTTAGTCGATGTTTGTTGGTTTACTTCCAACTTAGTCAGGAAAATGTGATTTACTAGCCAGGTATTTATTATTCTTTATAATAATAAGTTGTAATTCAATTTCTATCAAGATAAGGCGTTAAGTATCTGATTTCAATTTGATTAAGTACAATATATTTTATTTAATTATCTCGCAAGCAAATTAGAGAGTGAGATAATTTGTACTTAAATAATCAAGTGTTTTAAAATCATTTATCTATTGTTTGAAGCCATCAGAGTTGAGGTGTTTAACCAAAGAAAAGTTTTAAGACAACTAGATTGTACATTTTTAGTGAGAAAATATCATCGGAATTCACGACGTTTTGACAGCTATTTCTGAAGCCGTTTTCAAATGCTCTGGGAAATTTTTTTTGAATGATGAGATTTTTTCATTAAAAATGTGCAATCTAGGTAGTTTAGGCTGAAACTTTTCTTTACAATTTGCCTTTTATTGGATATTTCTTTAATTTCACCTCACCAAATAAGCAACGGCCAATTAAAAGATTCTAATATAATTTTTCTCACTAGTATACTTTTTTTTTATAAAATTTATAATTTGATTTGTGTTTAATACTGAAAATTAAAAATAGATCCATATTATATAGTTGGTCAAGAAAAAGAACAGAAACGAATGGGGACTCCCGGTTAAGTGAATGAAGAAATAAAAACTGCTGAAATATCTCGAGTTAGTATCTACTATCTACATGATAATATATTCTTCTCGTATTTAGGTAGAAATAATAACAAGTTTAATTTATAATAAAAAATGTTCTAGAATTTATTTTTCACTGAGAAAATATAAAAATTATTTATTAGTGTAAATTAAGCCATTGGACATTATAGAAAACTTCCAATGCCAATTTTAAAGCTATAATTTGTATATAGAAATAGATGAATTTTTACGCATAGAAATGTATAGTTTCTTTAGAAAAATTGAATAAATACATTTTCTAAAACCCTCGAGGCCGCTTTGCCAGCTATTTATTTTTTTACCATATGTAATTTTAAGGAATGGATCAATTTAATTACGAATCGATAATATTTCGCAGCAGAAAATATGTTAAAAAAGCTATTCAGAAGAAAAATAACCGGAACAAAAAATATAAACATACAGTTTTTATTGATATTTATCTAATTAGCTCTTTTAATGACTGCAATCACCACAAAACCGCATACATTCACAAAAAATATAATCGCTACTTCATTGACCACACTCTACATAAACATTATCAAGTTTATCTGACCCATCGAGGATATCCTTAAGTCTCAAGCTATAATTTACTATTTTTAAAATACTTAAGTACGCGCCCCAAGTGGGCGAATTGGGTTATCAGAGGTACAATAAATAAGTGGGGGGCAATTTGGGGGCGATGAGTATTCAAAGGGGGGGGGAATTAAAATAATTATTTCAATTCTTTGTTGTTGAAAAAAATCAGTAATAAATTTTAATTTTTTTTTTCTATTTTATTTAAGGCTCTCAGACCATTATTTAAGGAGATAGAGACGTTTAAAGATTTTAAAAACAAAATTTTTTGGAAATTTTTTTCAAAATTTTATGAATTTGATTGTTTTAAGGCCCTCAGACCATTATTTACGGAGATAGAGACGTTTAAAGATTTTAAAGACAAACAATTTTCAGAAATTAAAAAAAAAAATTATGAATTCGATTGTTTTAAGAGTGACCGGATAAAACTGTTTAGGTTGTTTTTATATACGGTAATAAAATTGTTGAAAATAATAAAACTGCTTTATTATGTATACTTTACTTGAAATTAAAATTAGCCATACAATCAAAATGAAAAGGGGGCGATAGGTCTTAGTCAACCTCCAGAAAGGGGAGATTGGTCACAAAAGGTTGGGAACCACTGAGTTAACTCATATATTAGATTAGATTGAGAGATTCCTGTAGAACAGAATGAAGCTTGCAATAAGCCATCATCCGGGCGCAATTTTGAATTTTAAAAGCCTCAGTTGCCAGTTTGCGGAAGCTTGTGACAGTAGCTGCCAACTTTCCCCTGGTAAGTATATCTTTTTATATTTTCTCGTTACGTATTATTTATTTTGTAAAAAGCAACAATTTTTGTGCAAAGGTGACATGAATTACATTTAATTTTGGTAACAACTACGAATGTAGCTACATTTCGAGATTATGTACGATTTTCTATAAATACTTCTCTGGCGTCACTTCCATGGCAGTTTTTATGCCAGTGGAAATACATATAACCCAGGGGAGTTAGAAAAATTAACATAATCTGGAATTTATTATTTTAATGCTTTATTTTCTTTTGTTATAGTTACTGGCGATAAATATTATTAAGCAGGTATCTAAAGTTATCATTCTAGTACAAGAAGGCGCAAGGAATTGGGGTTTCCTAGAACAATCACAATTAATTGATAATTTCTTCCCTGGGCTAGAACTTGTCAGGACATGTCTTTAAGATGTTTTCACGTTCTTAAATGTCAATAGATAATGGATAGTCAGGAATTATTATATCAGTGACCCTTTTAAAAAATAAATTATCATTCCTCATATCCATTTAATCCCATTCGATTTAAACCAAGACTGTCCACCCGTGGCCCAATATAAAGTCATAAATTCCTTAAAACATTGAGTTTCTATGTAGATACTGGAAAACACACAACAATTTGGCCTGATAATTTTTTTTCTCTAAAATAAGAAATCTGAAAATCTATTGTGAAGTTTTCAAAAAATAAAAGTGTTAATTTTAAACTTTGAATTTGTAACTAGATTTCAAGATTTCCGAAAAAATAATTATCATTTTGGTCTATTTTCGACTCCATTTTCATTAGAAATAAATTTTCTACTTGCAAACTTTCTGAGTGAATGTTCTAGAATAACAATTAGATACCGATCTGAAAGAAAAATTAAATATTATCTCTATTAGAATTTTATAATAATTATCTACCCAGGAAAAAATATAAACAATACTAATATTTAATATCACTTTTTGTACGTATGTAGGTATATATTTACATAAACGAGAAGCTATTTTCAAGTTTAAAATTTACGAAAAGAAAAATTATAAGCTCACTATGAGCTAATAAAATAATAATGTTCTTATTTCTACATTATTAACGATCTTTTTTGAATAACAAATATCAATCGAATTATAATATTTTATTCGAGGTCCGAGACAATTTTTTTCTTCAAATGTGGCCAAAGGTTGGACACCCCTGTTCTAGACCAAGAAAACACTAGAAAAAATTTGTAGCAACTTAAAAAAGTGGCGTAACTAAAACTTGAGTAAACTCTCTCCCCCAGGTCTCTATATTTTGCAATAGGTATTAAACATATTTTTAATGAATATTTTATATAGAGATGAAAAAATACAATGTCGTTAAAATATCTTAAGAAAAATCTCTTTTCGCGCCAAAAGAGTAAATTTTGCAAAGGGTCCCTTCCGCACAGGCCTGTGCCTGGCGGGTGTTCTGCGTGCGCAGCACGCAGGCGTTCAAATATCCAGGGATTTTTTTTATACAAATTTCATATTTTGATCCCATAAAAAACAAAAGAAATCCCTGGCGATATGAACGCCTGCGTGCGGCGCACGCAATGAACACCCGCCAGGCACGGGCCTGCTTCCCCAGCACCTTAGACGGGTTTCTCCCTCTAGACATCTATATTAAATTTTTCGGCTGAGCAATTTTTCAATTTTGAATAGAAAATAAAATTCATTTTCACCAAAATTTATTTATATAAGTATTTTATATAGAGATCGAAAAATATAATTTCATTAAAATACCTTGAAAAAAATATATTCCTTCGTCAAGGGAAAAAACTATCCAAAGCATCCCTTCCCTAGCACCTTAGACCAGTTTCTCCCTAGATCTCAATAATAAATTTTTTGGCTTGTTCTAACTGTGCCCCTGAAGCCCTTGAGTCTATCGCATCGTATGGATTGCCAGGGGTGTTATTTATGCCAATGCTATTCTATATTAAAATATATGCTAGAAGAATTAGCCTTTAAAACGTAAGAAGTTCTTATATAACACAGTGAACTAATTTTCTGTTTCTTATTTTCAATTTATTTGTGCGTGAGTGAAACCAATTTAGCTTAAAAGCCAAAAGGTGTATAGGTTATCTTTTGCAAAAATCACTTTACTTTAAAATCTCCTAATGGTCTGGAGAGATTATTCTAAAGTACCACTAATTTATATTTGAAATATATAAATACATACTAAATGATCCATATATTCCTAATTTATTCAAGATTATTTGCAAAAGGAGTCATTTTTGGTTTTATTTTTATCTACCTACGGTCCTTTTTAGTCAAAAATGATAAAATATCGTTCTATTTTTCTCAACTTGTAAAATCTTTTCATAAGTTGTTTTTTTTAATGTATACTGGATTATATAAAAGGTGATTTTCAATTCAATCCACTCATAATCTTATAAAAATATAATTGGTATAATCATTTAGTCTTTTAACAATCTATATTGGACTTGTACATTCTTATAAAATATAAATAATGATAAAAAAAAAATTGTTGGAATGACTCACCTGTAGGTATGGTTTGGTTGGCTAATTGAATTTTTCTTTTTGCTTATCGATAAAAAATAAATAAATATTAATTCAATACGAGAAACTTGTAAAATTTTTTACATAATATCTAAGCGGGATTGTTTTCTGCAAGTTTTCAACAGCATTTCTCTTGAACCATTTTCAATTAGGATGAGGAAACTGGTTAGCATAAAGACATAAACACTTTATACTTACTAAGAATTGACTCGAATGAGAAAGTAGCGAAGCGAAAATGATAGGTTCGATTTAATGCTGAACTTAAGATTGCCTCTTTAAACGAGGAGTGAGGATTCCAGAGCAAAAGTCATTAAGAACTAGAGTCACCGACTTGTTCCTTCTTTAATGGTAAAGTAATTAGAAAACTATTTCATTCTTAAACATCAACACATTCAATTTTAAATTTATTATATAGTTATTAAATCTAAATATTTATTAAACATACATAATTTATTGCTATTTTTTTGAGTAATATAATATTTTTTCAACAGTAAACTCTCAAAAATGATCTTACTGAGACTAACACGTTTATATTCTTTCAGACTCTAATCCATTGCAAAAAAATTTCAAAAGCTTCTTTTATTGATTCCACCCTCCGTTTTTTTTTATTTTTCTTTGGATTAAAAAATTAGTGCACCTTCTTTCATATTTTTCTTTATCCTCTGAGATATAAGAGTATAAAATTGAAGTAGTTTTTGGAGACGGACTGAATTGAAGTGGATTTTGATGAGGCAGTCCTAAGTTCAAAAAAGAGATTTAATTATAACTATCTTTTTTATTCAAAGCCGACGTTTTGGAAGTTTATTCCCAACATCTTCAGGGTTTCGAAAGGTCGGTGTTTGTGATAATTCCCTCTGTCTCCACTCTCAGTGGCAGTAACAATATTATACATTATTTAATTCTCCGCATAATTTTGAGTAGTACACTGCCATTTAGAGAGGAGACAGAGGGAATTATCACATTGGATTTCCTTCAGTAACCTTTCAAAACCCTGAAGAAGTAGGGAATAAACCTCCCAAAAGTCGGCTTTGAATAAAAAAGATAGTTATAATTATCTCTCTTTTTTTAACTTTGAACTATACCTCATCAAAATCCACTTCAGTATACGAGAATGAATTAATTGCAACATATATAGGTATTATTTATCTAAAACAGTAATGGCGAACTTATGACACGCGTGTCAATGGTGACGGGTTAAGACATTTTGGGTGACACGCATCATTTTAAGGATGGTCTTCGCTCAAGAAGATTCAAAGGAGGTTGCGGTTAATTAACTAAATCAATAAATTAAAGAATAATTAGGTTTTGTTTTTGAATAAATAAATATGTATATAAAAAATATGTTTGTTTTGTTGATTTTTGTTTTTTTACTAGGGCTGCAACTATCACCAAATTATGAATATTTCTTGATGTGACACATCAGCCGAGTTAAGTCAGGTTTTTTCTGAATTTTGACATACCAAATTCAAAAGGTCCGCCATCCCTGGTCTAAAATATAATAAAAAATAAGAATTTTGATAATATATTTAAAATTAAAATAACTAAAGAAAGAAAAATATGATATTTGAAATTGATAGTGTAGTAAAATAAATAGTAGAAAAAAAATGAAGATTGGAGATTATCCTAAGAATAAATACTGAACGGTGAATGGTTGGGAAGGATTGGCTACCATATAAAGATTAGAACCAATTCCAAAAATAGGCAAAGTAAGATGATCATTCATGTTCTAAGTTTAAACTTTCGATGAAGTTGACGTAGGTCAGTAAAAGTGAGCAGCCATAATTCCTTATCTCCTATATAAAGATATACAGCTAAGTCAAGTATGGAAGGAATTATATACAGATTTTAAAGAGCCTATAATTTTTGTATTGATGAATTTTTTTTAAATAGCCAAATAAATATCAGAATGTGATTGATTTACATTTATACACCTTGAAGGAATGATTTGATGTTTGTTAAAGATTGAAATTTTGTTTAAATCACACATAATCAATTATAATTATTTATTGAATACAAACAACAAATAACACAATATAACTACGACGTTTCGGTCATTCTCAAGTATGAGCAAGTGCATATAGTCCGATTTTAGGTTAAATGAATTGGCCAGGTCGTTGACCAGCTATATATAGGTTGTAAGTACAGTCCAGTCAAAAACTCAGGACACTAACTAGCTCAGCACCACCTATGTAAGATTGAGCATTACATGTTTTTAAAACCATAAAGTGAAAAATATTGAATATTGAATTAATTCAATATTGAAATATTAAATCTCTGCACTATTATTATGTCAGAATCATAATAAATGATGAAAAATAATTATAATTTATTATGTCATAAGTTAAACATTTAAGGACCATTTATTTATTATCCTAGCAAAAATTATGTGATGTTTGTGTAAAATGATTTTTTACTCTGTTCACTCATCATATCAAAAAACATTCAATTTTATAAAAATTATCGATAACTTTTAATATATTTCTGATTATTCAGATGCCTTTATAACTTCTGGAAATGGAAAGAAAGTCAGAAATATATTAAAATATTAGTGATTTTTTGTAACCACCAAGTATTGTTCAATGTTCTACAAAGAACCAATGTCCCATTACCCTAAGCAAAATAGTTTTAATTATTTTGGAATTATTATGATTATTTTCAAACCGCTGCGCTTCTTTAATAGCTATACGCAGGATCGAATTTGCAAACACTTAATAATATATTTAACGAATAGTCGAATAGACATAATTGTCATATCCATCATTAAGATACTTGCATTGTTTAATATAATATAATCATTTATAAATTGATATATAAGTATATATGGAGAAAAAATAAAAAATCTAATAAATATGAGAATGAGCTATTTGTTAAATAATTTACTTTAAAGGGCAAGTAGACTATTTTAATTTTTATTAATCACGAAGAAATGCATTACTATATATTTATATGAATTCTTATTATTTGATAATAGCTTTGAGGTTGTTCACGACTACAATAAAATATAATATTGCCAATACATTTCTATTAAGCAATTGCAATTGTATTATTTCAATTAATTAAAGAAGGAGATTAGAACGTCCAGAAGACGGACTCGTGTTAAATTTTCTGACCAAATAAGAAAAAATAATTAGTCTCAAAGCATTTTATTGTCACGACTGGTGCTGATGTTTTATTGGTTTTCGATCGATGCAGGTGGCTGGAGAAGATGGCGTAAAAGTCATTAATTAGCGACGAGCTTATTTAGATAGAGTTCTTCAAAGAATGATTGTAATTTGCAGAAAATACTTTTCTTATAGTAATGAGCAATATCTCAAATTTCGTTTTCTTGAAGGGCACTTAAGGTAGTTGCCCGTGATTGGGAAATTTTAAGTGTTTAAAATTTGGACTATAAATAATTGAATGCATAATACATACAATATTAATATTTGGAGACGAATGACCACACCAAACAGAGATAATTGCAATTAAAATGATACTTTTTGTACATACAGCATGGGAGAAGAGTAGGGAAATTAAATTTTTTTATTTTTTCTGGATTGAAGGAATATTAGGTACTTTATGAAAAACTGATATTTATTAGAATTATATACCTAGTTGTAATAAAACTCTAAGAAAATTGGAAATTATTTACCTAATAGTTTTGATGAAGAATTAGAAATAATAACATATTTAGACGATTATTTTTCGTTTGTTAAATAATAATAAAGCCTTTTAAAGAATTATCGCAGGGAGCTTCTGGAATTTAAAGTTATTTTTGCCTTTCATATTTTATAATAATAAGTACCTGGAGTAACCGAGCGATGCTCGGTAACTTCTTCCTTCAGTTAAAAGCTTTATTTTAATATTATTTTTAATTTAAAATTCTGATAAAAAGGTCGATTTTTATTTGAAAGCCGTTTTCAAATTAAAAAAAAATACAAATATATATAATGTATTCGACCACTGTGTTATTTTTTCAGAAAATTGAGACCTGCTTATGCGAAAGATATTTTTAAATAAATTCTTGATTATTTTTTATTCTATTAAATAAATAAGGTTCTTTATAAAAACAATTATAAAACGTTTATTAATAATTCTAACGTTTAGGGAGAACAACAAACCACAAACACAATACTTCTTCAAGGCCTTTGAGAATAAAGGATTTACCCGACCCATTGTCTGCCTGAGCACAAAAGGAAAAGGGAAACCTTTTTTTAAAACCCTAAGAATGGGATTTGTCTACCTGAGAATAATTAATTTGATTACGAAAAAACCCATCAAAAACAATTTTGTCGAAGGTGAGACCGTGACAGATCGAATTGTCACCCCAAAAACCCCCTAACCCGTGAATTTCATCAAAATCGGTAAAGCCGTTTTCAAAATAGGACTAAGATACAAATATATAAACAAACAAATATATATACAAATAAATATACAATTTTTGCTCGTTTAATAAGAGTAGATAATGTTTTAAGTTCTTGTTTTTGAATTATGCTTTTTATGAGTTTTCGACTTAAGCTCCCAATACTTTCCAAGTTGCTAATGAAGTAGAATCGTGTTTTAGAAATTTGTCTTTCGTTCATTTAAACTCAAAAAATATGTATTAAAATAAAAAAATATTAAATATATAATTAAATAAAATTGATTATATAATTTAAATAAGTAGTGTAATTATTTATCTATTTGCTATACAAATAATAAAATAATTAAGCAAATTTCAATGAAAATACAAGAAAAGAGAAAATCTTCGGAAAATTAGTATGTAGCTACTTAGTAATAAAAAATAATATTGCTCAAATAAATGAGAGGTTTGTTGCAGGTTGTTATAGTTAATAGCCTCCTAAAGCTATTCATTTAATTATTTCTTTAACTGTTAGTAAATTGTTTTTAGCAAATTGAAAGAAAAGAAATCTACGATTTGTGGTTTAAGTAAAAAAATTATAATTGTAATTTTAGAAATTTTATGGGACACGTATATCGTAGAGTTTGAGAACAAGTGTGTTTGTCATTAAGTACCTAAGCATATATTTTTATTTCACTCGTGAGATACAGCAGCGAGTCCTGACCCAAAACAAATCACAGTTTTTAAAAATTATTTAGCTGTTCATACAAGTTTATAATTCTGGACTATAACAATGCTCGACAAAAATTAAGCAAAAATTTGTATCCGTAAACATAACAATAGATTCCAGTAGAGTTTTATACGCTGATTATCATACAATTTCCCGATTTTTTATAATAGGTCAGAGTTTTGAGATATTATCGGTCAAAACGACGAAAAAGGCCATTTTGACCTATTTTCGAGTCCCATTAGATATTAAACAGCAATATTTGAAATCAAAATATTTTATTGATGTAATAGAAAACAGCTTCCTCTTTGATTTCCAAATTACAACCTGTTTGTAACTCAATTAGAACTCGAGTTATAACTACTAAAAAACTAAGATCATATGTTTTTATCGGTTTTTATAATAACGTAGTTTTAGATTTTTAGTTATAACTTGAGTTCTAATTTAACTAAAAACAAATGGTAATTTGAAAATCAAAGAGGAAGCTGTTTTCTATTACATCAATAAAATATTTTGATTTCAAATATTGCTGTTTAATATTTAACTCGAAAATGGGTCGAAAATGCATTTTTTCGTCGTTTTGATCGATAATATCTCCAAAACAAGAGCGAATGGGTAATTTTTATGGTGATTTTTGAATTCAGCATGTGGAAATACATAAGAATCAGCTATTTTTGAGACCCGAAACATTTTCATTTTTAAACAGTGTAATTTGTAAATATGTCCTAATTAATGTAAATAGATTTTGAATTAAATTTTAAAAATAAAAAAATTTACCTTTTTAACATTTTTTCTGAATAAGTTGTAAAATTTTGTCCCAAGATGACAATTTATTTGGCGAAACAGAAAAAAGTTCTAATAAGGTCAAACATTTATTGGACTAAAACCACGAAAACCATAAAATCATAAAGACATCAACTCTGAACTATTCAAACAAATACTGTCCAATAAATCCTTTAAGCATCATGGTAATATAAATTTAATTATTTTTTCCTGTGACAAAATAATAGACAAAGAGGTTAACTTAACCATCCAAGATTAATATTTACACTGACGAAAACTGGGACATGTGATTCAACAAATATTTCTAAGTTTATTTTTATTTTTTACTTGATTTATTAAGCGATTAAAAAAAAGTTCAATCTTTTGTTGGACAAGGATCTTGGTGTTGACTGTGTCACTAGTAGCTGTGATGTCAGTAGGAATAGAATACAAAACGTTTTTCGAACGGCGCCAGTCGGGCGGTCGTTTGGCCTCCCAAATTTGGAAAAAATCCTCTCGTCATGGCTTGGCCCAATTGGCACGTGGCTGCCAGCCAATAACACGCTCATGCAACTTAACTTGACCTTTTGCCTTTTCTTCAAGGTTCATCACTATTCCGCGATCTCTGGTATCACTTACTTTTATTTCTGATACAATTGTATACATCTACATTTAAAAACATTAAAATAAATCTTTTGAATAATCATTTGTTTACCATTATGTAGAAATGTATTATTGAATTAAATTTGACATGGATGATAATCAAATTAATCTTAAAAAGAGATTTGAAAGGTAATTATGCAAATTTCTCGAGGCGCTTGCCTGCTACTTTAGCAAACTCTGCAAATGTGGGCGGCTTAATTAGAATCGCTCTCAGCTGGCAAGACAGCGGATGAAAAAAATCAATCACAAGCAATGCCTTCAAACAAGAATTGATATCAGATAATCGGCAGTTGAGACAGCGTTTAATTAGAAATCAAAACAGAGAAAATAGTCTATAAATCACTAACTACAATGTTTAGTTAAGATTTTAAAAATATTTTTCTTAGAGAAGAAGTGAAGGAGACTTAAACTCTTTCATTTGTATTTCACAAGCTAAAAGAACGTAACGCTAAAAGTCGATTATTTAGATCAAATTTGTCAAGTGATATTTCAGATGGTTGTCAACGAAGTAAACTTGTTTTAATTGAAAATGTTTTGTTTTCAGAGTAGCAGAGTTGTTGATTGATGAAAAGAAATCACTCAGGTTGTCCTCTGCTTGATGCAAATAAACATATACCTACTCCCTCCGTCTCAAATTACTTGCTACATTTGACTATTTTTTTACTGATTATTGGTACTGATGATTTCATAATTTTATTTTAATATTTTTCAGAGATTTTAGGTTGATATGGTATCAATCATTAATATTAGCTTGACAAGTACTCCCTCCTCCTTAAGTACAGCATCCATGCCAAATTAGTTAAAATGTTGCTTTGAAAAATTTGTCCCAAAATAAATGCTACATTTATAAAAGTAGAAAAAAATATTGAAATGCAGCATTTAAATTGGAACTCAATTCTCGAACCAAATGTAGCAACTTATTTGGGACAAAATTTTCAAACCAAATGTAGCAACTAATTTGGAACGGATGGAGTATATAATATGTTTGTTAGAAGCTATAGTTTCGAAGGTTTTGCCTTCATCATAAGTCCTTTTTATATTAAATTGAAAGTTTTTGCCGAGAGTAGCAGAATTTTTATATATTGAAGGAGACAATAAAAGAGTGTGTCTTCTGCTGGAATTATAAATTTTATTTATTTATAACGAGACTATAGTCCCAGAAAAGAATCCACAATGTCCAAGATTATATTCTCTTCCAAAAATTCACAAGTCTGAAAAATTGGAAGATATTCCAATTAGACCTGTAGTTAGTTATACAAATTCATCAATTACAAAACTAGCTAAACATTTAAACAAAATATTTAGAGAAAAAACTAAATTCATTCCCAAAAACTCAATTAAAAACTCACTTGAATTAATAAATAAAATCAAAGATGTTGAAATTCCCGATAATGGTAAATTAATCTCTTTGGACATCACTAGCCTTTTTACAAATATTCCACCAGAAGAAACTCAAGAATTAGTTAACAAAATCATTTTTAAATCCCCTAATTTACAAGCCAGAGAAAAACAAAATTTAAGCGAATTGATGAACCTCTGTATAAATCACAATTTCTTTCAATTTAATAATAAAATATATAAACAAAAGAATGGATTAGCAATAGGTAGCCCCCTATCAACCCTACTCGCCGAAATATTTTTAGACAATTTCGAAACAAAATTTCTTAACGTAGAATACAAATATTTCAAATACATTCACTATTACTACCGGTATGTAGATGCTATTATTTTACTCTGGACAGGTACAAAGCGCGTTCTGGGTGAATTTATCAACAATATAAATTCTATCCATGACAAAATTAAATTTACCAGCGAAATCGAAAAAGATAAAACACTAAATTATTTAGATGTAGAAATCAAAATTTCAAATAAAAAACATACTTTTGGAATATTTAGGAAACCCACGACCACAGACACAGCTATAAATAATAATTCCTGCAGACCTATCACACACAAATTAGCAGGATTCCACTCAATGATTCATAGATTAACCAACATCCCTTTAGATAAAACAAATTTCAATAAAGAATTAGAAATAATAAAACAAATAGCCACTAAAAACGGTTACGAGAAAACTCTTATTGACAAACTATTAAAAAAGAAAATTGAAAAGTCAACTCTGAATCTGATTTATTCCCAAATGTCCGAGCCAGAATCAAAACCAAAATTAATAATCCCATACTATGGAAAAATTTCGGAAACTTTAAAATTAAAATTCAAAACTTTAGGATATCAAACTATTTTCAAATCCTTTAGAACATTGGGATCTGATATTAGCAATAATAAGAAAGACAAAATTCAAAAAATGGACAAAAAAGGTGTCTATTCCATAACATGTGGAGAATGTGATTCGACCTATATAGGAAAAACAGGACGAAATTTAAACACACGCATTTCGGAACACAAAAGAGTTTTTAAAGGGGGTTCGGGGCATAGTGCATTTGCAGACCATTTAATCTCCGAGAAACATTGTTTTCCAGATGAAACAAATATTAAAGTAATTAGATCAGAATTAGATCCCTTAAAAATTAGTATTTTCGAATCGTTGAAAATTTTAAAATCATACAATAATTCACCAAAAAAATTCCTAAATCGGAAAATAGAAATTCCCGAAAGCTTTATTTTAAAAATAGCCGCTAAAATATAAACTTCACGAACGCCACCTACAGCCAAAATAATAAAACAAGTATAAATTTCAATTCTTAACTTGCCCACCCTTTATAATTTCTTTACCTAAACTCATGAAAGATTTTAACCTTTCATTCATAAATTAATTCCTGTGAATCCATTGTAATAGACTGATGAAGAGAGAAAAGCCCTCGAAACTATAGTCTCGTTATAAATAAATAAAATTTATAATTCCAGCAGAAGACACACTCTTTTATTGTCTCCTTCAATAAGTCCTTTTAATTAGAAATATTTTATTTGTTATTTCTCACCGGTTCAAATACTTGATTGAATCTAGGTAACAAACGAATTCGTGACCTAACTGCTATTACGACGAAGCAAATCCATATATTCGATATATATATAATTTCGTCGCCTTAGAGTGTAAACCTCCTAAATCCATTTTTTTCATATATGACATATTAATACCGTTCGAAAGAAAAAGAGATGGAACATAGTCCAAGTAAAACTGCTACTTAAAATTAGAATCGTAAGTTCTAGAAAAAAATGTGAAAAATAGTTTCTTTCCATAACAACAATATTAAATGTTGTTTGTTTTTTCTCTGTCCTGTAAAATTTCCTTCTTGTGAGTTAGCATTTTTACACTCTATTTACTTATATATGTTTATTTGCATCAAGCAGAGGCAACTTCATTGATTTCCCATTATAAACGTGTTTTTCTATCTCGTATGCTCATTAAGACATCGTTTTTATTTGGTTTTATTTTAGCATTATTTTAGTAGTTTTTATTATATGTTATTTTCAATAAAATACCTCCAAATTTTGCTAAAAAAATAATAATGAAAAATCACAAAATTAAAAAAAAAAAATTGTATAAAATACACAATTTAAAAGTGATTGTCGAACTCATCTTTTGCTTATCTCCCTGCCTATTTCATAAACCGAAGCACATAAAAATATTTATTATTCGCAAAATATTTTCTTTTAATTAATTTGCCCACAGTCTCATAATATAAGCAAAATGTTAAGATCTGAATGCTTGAACAATTCAGACAGTGTGCTTTTGGACTATTATATTATATTATTTACCCAGTTGAGATGTAATATGAGACATGGGTGTGACCCTGTAACTCAACAACTATAAATGCCCTTTACGACAGGTTTGTCGACCTCTTGCTGGATATCATTGTTTATCTACTAAATCTGCAATATAAGTGCAACCACCAAAAATAGCTACCATATGACAGCTAGTTTGACTCTTAGGGCCGGTTATATGTCGCAAAGTAAATGCTTTTTACCACTAACACAGGGTAGATGGTAAATGGAGAGATTGGGATGGCCAATCAGATGCCAGGAACTTTCAGTGCCTGGCATCTGATTGGCCATCCCAATCCCTCCATTTACCATCTACCCTGTGTTAGTGGTAAAAAGCATTTACTTTGCGACATACAACCGGGCCTTAGTCTAAGTGACCTTCAGCCAGGTTTAAGCAGAGGTGAATAAACCGGTGTAGAGATAAAAGAGAGCTGGCCATTAAAAGTTAATAAAAGTCTTAATAAAATGAGACAAAGAATTATTATACGATACTCGTAACACGTATTCTTTAAAGATTAAAATATACACTTTGCAATTAAGTAAATATGTAGATGAAAAATCTTAAAGAATGTAAAATGTTATCAAAATTTATCAATGAACACCGTTCACTATCTCAAAGTGAATTATTTGACTGCATTTCAGCTTGTTTTATTTTAAATTTGAAATCCTGATTGCCATTAGTTATTAATGAGATTACTGATGTGTTTAATTTACAATACATATCACAACTTGATTACAGCTTCAAAAATCCAAATCAAATTATTGTATAATAAAAAAGTCGAAGTTGAAGAGGAGTATAAAAGATAAACAAAAATGAATGTACGGTATGATAACATCTCTGGTTATACCTTTCAATCAATGAATAATTAGTAAGCCAATGAAAGCTGACATTGATTAGCACTAAGCATTGTTGGTGAATAAGAAATTCATTAACAATATCACTTTTTCCAAATGTTTCTACTCATTCTCAGATAAGCTCCTTAGAGGTAGACAACCACACCTACATACATTTACTTTTCCCATACTAATTCTAACAGAAAGTCTCTAGTCAAAATTTAAAACCCATCAAAAAATATCATAAGGCCATTTTTATCTAAAAATTTAGCTGATAAAGGGAGTTCATTCTGGTGCCAAAATATTAGCATTTTTCAAAAAGAAGAATTAATTATATTTTGGGGTTTCTAGCTTGAAAGAAAATGAAAGAAAATCAGACTAAAAATCGAATTGTCATATGTGCAAATATTGAATAACTAATAAGCTGAAATTTGCCAAATACTTGTATAAATACATTTCGCTAAAATTTTTTTAGGAAAGTTGACCGAGTCTTGAAAATATTTTCAACCCCCCCCCCCCCCCCCCCCCGTATATACGCCACTGGATTTAGAAAAATTAAGTGAGTGAAAATAAATGCAAATATCAGACAGAAAAAAAGAAAAAGTCATTCAAATTTGTTTGTTATTTTAAAATAAAATTTGAAATATTGTTTGGTTTTTCGACGTAACTAATAATTTTGATATTTTATGTTTATTTTACCATACAAATATATTTTGCTGTTGGATCAATGTGTGTTTTCATTTCATATCTGGTTGTAGTATCTATTTTTTTTCCACATTTACACTGATTGAACACTTTCAATGTATTGCTACATTCAAATTAATATTAATAAATAATAACTTCAATAAAAATTGATAAGTACCAAATCCGTTGTAAATGTAGATTAGAAGAAAAAAACATTAAGAAAATTGTAATTATTCTTATTTATTATGTGCGGCCCTCAGAAATTTTTAAGTCGTCATTGGTCAGGTCTGCATTAGATAATATTAGTATTCAATTGTTCTAGAATAGTCCGTTTTGCTTATTTCCAATTACAAATATTTAATAATGAAAACTCAAACGAGTCGAGACACACATAGACAAGTTGAGACGTGTTGAAGGATTAGAAAAAAAATGTTTTCTCGAATATTTCGAATTACAATTTATTTTCTCTGACAAAAATGAAAAAATATCAATTACGTAAAAAATAAATATCGATTTATAAGATACAAATTATTTTCATTTGTGTTTACCTGAAAACCTTTCCTAAGAGTACAAAATGCCAATCTTGAAAGGTTTTAGTTAATGAACTGAAAATTGGTACGCAAATATTTTACAATGCACCAAATTTTAGCTGTTTATCTAAAAACGGTTCCTGAGAGTACATAATGCCAATCTTGTAGGGTTTTAGTTAATGAGCTGAAAATTGGTTAGATAATATCTTACAATGAACCAAATTTTAGCTTTTAACCTGAAAACGTTTTATGAACGTATAAAATGCACATCTTAAAAGGTTTTAATTAATGAGCTGAAAATTGGTACGCAAATATCTTACAATGCACCAAATTTTAGCTCTTTACCTGAAAACTTTTTCTGAAAGTTTAAAATGCCAATCTTGAAAGGTTAATGAGATGAAAATGGTACGCCACTATGTATTTTGCATTACAATGTACCAAATTTTAACTTTTTATCTGAAAACGTTTCCTGATTATATAGGTATACATTTTTTGCATGACTGTAATATTTTTCATGATTATTTTTTTTTATAATTTGATTGAAGAGTAAAATATATAATTATAAAATAAACCGATGAAATAATAAAATTTCAATTAATAAACACATTTATTAGCTAGTCTTAGTTGAAAATTTTCCATTGAGAAAGGGAGAAATTCTCCCGAAATTTTTGTGTTTGATCAAACTTTTAAAGATTGTTTTATAAAAGATTTGTATTTATTTTAACAATCAATAATTTTTTTTTTAGTATTATCAACTATCTTTTTTAATCAACAAAATCGGTAGAAATAGTATATTTTATCTGCGGCCCAGGACAATTTTTTCATTCAAATGTGGCCCGTGTAAGCCAAAAGGTTGGACATCCCCTGCATTAGAGGATTAGATTCGCATTAGAAGTTATTTACTTTATCCATTGCGAAGCATGGGGAAAGTATTGTAATCGGTCTCGCGGCAAGCGCGACTTCAAAGGGTCCTCAGGCAAAGACTACGGAACCCATGGTCTCAATTAAGGTCACAAATTGTAGTATTCAATTAGATTGAATTTTAGCACGTGACGGTTTTGCCAAAAATTACATAGGGTCTCGTCGAGAGGCCAAAAAGTGCCATTTTTTTGGAAGTGCGTGGGGATGGATGTATGTAAGTTTTCGTTTTTTTCGTCCACGATTTTTTCCACGCCTTTGCACTGATTGAAATGAAATTGAAAACCTACCATTATTTTAACAAAATGAAGCGCTGCTTAATTTTTGGTACATATCGACCAACAAACATTAGTACTTTATTTCAGTAGTTTTTTAGTTTTTTCTAAATATCTTGAAAATGACTAAACCAATTTTGATGAAATTTAATATCCTAATTAAGTACCTTGGGGACAACAAAAAAGGTTAAATAAAGTTTTTAATAAACGTGTATTTTAAAGTACTTTACTCTAGAGTAAGTTAGTACTTTTTTAATTTCTTGATTAGTTTTTAAACTTTTAACTTTTTTAACTTTTTTAAATTCTTTAAAATTTATTCATTTGATCATTTTAATATAGGACTCATTTAACCTAACTAAGTAAGAATGGTTAGGCTTTTCTCTGTGAAATGCTAAAAATTTGGGAGGAAAGTTTATAAGTAACTATAGCAACTGCGTTGTTTTCTTATCCGTTACCTTTGCTGAAGACATAGAGGAATTGGCTTTAATCAATAATAACGATCGATTCTTAACTAATACTAGAGGAATAACCTTATTGAATTCCATTTTTGAAAAAGACTAAATTATTTTTTGGTAAACAACTCAAGCTGGTTATTCCTCGACTATTAAATGAGAATCGATCATTAGTTTTTAATTAAAGTCAACATGAACTGCAAGTGATATCTGATTAATAATAAAGAAATAAACATATTAATATTTCAAATGAATTTGGATAAAGTTTAGCAACGATCCGTTGCAGTTTATTTATTATCACTGAATTCAAAAAGCCAGGAATATCTAATTAATATAATAATGGAATAAACATATTGATATTTCAAACGATTATATGGATAAAGTCTAGCAACGAACAATTGCAGTTTAATTGATATTGAATCTATATTTATGACAAAGATAATAAGTAAAAATGACTTCTTTTAAACTTCTTTATCAATATTGAAAAACACTTTTTAGTTAGGTAGTCCCACCCGGATGCTTACAAATTTCAAACATGATTAATGATCAAATATCTCCTCAGAGTCTGACCGCTGAAGTTTGACTGTCTATTGAACACAAAACATAATTCATTTACGTTTGGATGGTGATTATTAATTAATAATTATTTAAATCTTCTTTAATACATCGAATCTCGACAAGCAATTAATAAACCTAGTATCAGTAAAAAATGTTTTTAAATACTTTTAATTAATAAGTGACAAATGAGGTTCTTTAAAATTTTGTCCTATCAATGAATTCTTAAAACCGGGGTCTTTAAAATCAGATCATATATTTTAAGAAATACTTTCTTGAATTTTAATATTAGGACAACTCTGATGAAAGAAGTGAGTGAAGTCAGGAAGTGATATTTAAGATGATTGGAATTAAAAACATCCATGAGCTAGCAAAAAACCTTCTAGAAGATGATTGGGATCGTAATAAGAAAAAAGAACTGACAAACCACATAAATTATAAAACATGTATGTAAGACTTGGAAGAGGTTTGCTGAGCCTACCTTTAGCCAATCCCTGAGCCACATAACCTCGGGTTTCGGGTCTCCGATCACCTCACATTGAATGATGACTGTGTCTCCTTCGCAAGCCTCCGTAGACCTAGGCTTCGTTAAGAACCTAGGCTCCTTCGAATACCTGGAAACACATTTCATATTTCAAGATATATATATTATTATAGGAGTTAGTGGTTTTAAGGTAAATATTTTCAAATTACTGCAGTAAGAATCATTTCATTCTTTGTTGCTAGTTTCATATGAAAATCAAATGAGTAAATCCAACTTATTTTGCATTTTTTTTAGCTAAAAATCTAGAAATATAACTTTATCCCACCCCAACAATAATAATCTCAACAAAAACACTTCTGTAAAAAAAGGCCAAGTTCGATTAATAAAATCCGTTTGCCAAAAAAAGTAGTGAGATCTAATGTGCTGCCAAGTTCAACATCATCAATTTATTAAATGAGTCGAGAATATATTAGTAACTTCAATTAAAACGCATGTTTTTCATTTCACATGTCCCTCTATATTTTTTATTGATTTCACATTTTTAGTTGAAATTATTTTCCTAAAACTTGGCTTTTACGCATTAAATTATTATTATTATTGTTTGATAGGGCCTCCACCACTCCCCTCTTATTAAGATCCCATGATATGGTAACTAGTAATTCGTGACATACATAATAATGCGTAAAAGCCAAGTTTTATGAAAATAATTTCAACTAAAAATGTGAAATCAATAAAAAATATAGAGGGACATGTGAAATGAAAAACATGCGTTTTAATTGAAGTTACTAATATATTCTCGACTCATTTAATAAATTGATGATGTTGAACTTGGCAGCACATTAGATCTCACTACTTTTTTTGGCAAACGGATTTTATTAATCGAACTTGGCCTTTTTTACACAAGTGTTTTTGTTGAGATTTCACTTCTTTTTGTAAGTTGGATTTATCCTATAAATTTAACCCCTTCATTTCGGGCCCTGAAGAAGGAAAAGTTTCGATTTTTCAATTTCGTCCTTTATTAATGTGTCAAGCTTTACCAGTATGCCAAATTTCAGCATTCTAGGTTCATTGAATTTTTAGTTTATGTTAATTAAGCCTATAACTTTCACCCCTTCATTTCGGGCCTTGAAGAAGGAAAAGTTTCGATTTTTCAATTTCCTCCTTTATTAATGTGTCAAGCTATACCAGTATGCCAAATTTCAGCATTCTAGGTTCATTGAATTTTTAGTTTATGTTAATTAAGCCTATAACTTTCACCCCTTCATTTCGGGCCTTGAAGAAGGAAAAGTTTCGATTTTTCAATTTCCTCCTTTATTAATGTGTCAAGCTATACCAGTATGCCAAATTTCAGCATTCTAGGTTCATTGAATTTTTAGTATATGTTAATTAAGTCTATAACATTCACCCCTTCATTTTAGGTCCTGAAGAAGGGAAAGTTTCGATTTTTGGATTTTTCCCATTAATTGTACCCAAACTCTACCTGCCTGCCAAATTTCAGCATTCTAGAGTTAGCGGAAGTACCCTAGAATTTTGATGAGTGAGTCAGTCAGTGAGTGAGTGACGAAAAAGCCTATCTTTGGCTTCTTGTAACTTGGATGGTATAAACAGTAGAAATATGAAATTTTGTAATTTAGTTAAGCTTATGGACCAGTATTCTGGAAAAAAATTTCAGCGATGTAGAGGTTTCCATTACGAAGTTACAGAGGCGTCAAAATGGCCTGAGTTGTTTCCCGTAAAGGGTAGTCTGGCAGTGCACACATCCGCTCGAATCGAACTTGGCAGGGGCATTGCCGTGCCCCAGATATACGAACATGAATTTAGGTCATTTATCAAAGATTTTAATAGATATGTTTATATTCCATGTAGGAGGGTCTTGTCCCCTCTGGCGAAGTATTTAGGCCCGGACTCGAAAATTTTCAATTTTATTATCGAGTTTAAAATGTCTGATGATTGTTGGATGATTTCGACCCAGATCCAAAAAAGTTTGCCCATTCTTAGATTAAATGAAGATGTTCTTCTTTAAATAAAAATTTCTTTATATCAAGAAATATGAATAAAATTTAGTCTTGAACTCTTATTAATAAAGAGCTTTAGTAGCTGAAAATAATCTCTTTCCTTTATCTCAAGAAATATTGAGCCTGAGATGTCTAGCCACTTGGAATTGAACGTTATCGACATGGGCTCGTAGTTAATAGGGTTAAATATGTGCTATAGATATATTAGATATGTAACTACCTAATAATGATTTAGTTAGGGCATATATTTTAATTTATTTTTATTTTTAATAACAATAATTTAATAAATATAAGCATTTTTATAGTTAAAATTTTTGCCGTAGAGTAGCTTGTTTTGTTTTCAAATACTATTAAATATTACAAATTTAAAATGAGTGAAATCATCAAAACTAAAATGTTTACCAGAAATATAATGATCTTTAAATGAAATTAAAAAAAAAACTTTAAACGAGATTTAATCTACATTTAGATTATTTAGACTCAAAATATTCTCGATTGTTCAAATTATTAGGTTGATGCATAATTATGGAACGTTTTTTAAAATATTTTTATTCAGCAAAAACAATAATAAAATTTAACAAAAACATGTTTAAATGATTATTCGGAAACGTATTCACCATCTACTTCAATAACTGCTTCCCATTTGCTTGGCAGTCGGTCGATTTCACGGGCGAAGAAGTCACGATTCTTGGAGGCAATCCACTAATCGTCGTAGATCTTAGCCTTTTGCCAGTTTTTCAAAGAGCGGTTGATGTGGTAGTCCGTCGGTGCTTCTGTCGGTGAGTACGGCGGATGTGGGAGTAGATCCCAGCCCTTATTGGCGATGAATTCGACGACCCGGCGCTCAACATGTGGTCGTGCGTTATCCTGATGGAACACGATGTGGTTCTTTTTGCGCGGTCTTTTCGCCTCGATTGCACCGTGAAGACGGTCAAGCTGTGACAGGTAGACATCGCTGTTTATGTTGAATTGCCGCTTGCCGTTTTTGTCCAGGATTCGCCATTGTTGCTGTCCATCCCCGTCGTTAAACCAATAACTTTCATCTTCTTTCATCCTCTTCCACGGCTGTCAGAAGTGCCTGATCATCAAAATCCGATGCCCGACCTCTTCCTTCTTTATCCTCCAAACTAGTGTCACCTGATTTGATACGGGCAAACCACTTCCGTACTGCACTATCAGTAATTGTTCCTTCGCCAAAAAGTTCGTTAAGATCGCGAAATGACTGTGCTGCCTTCCATCCTTTCTCGTAGAGGTAGAGCATAATATGACGATATGAATATGGTTTTCGACACACATTTTTATTAACTATAAATAGAGAAGATTGTTTTTATAAAAAAATAAACAAAACACCATTTTTGGCTAAAGAAAAACGCGCCAATACAAACGTTCCATAATTATGCATCAACCTAATATTAATATAACTTCCCTATTCTTCTTTTTAATTTTGAAGATGGGCTCGACTAGGCCCGAAACATGTATTACCTAACAAAAATAAATTTTTCAAAAATTAAGAAGATTTTTCTTTCTCTTTTAATAATACAAGATTGATAAGAAGAATATGGAACTTATATTTTAGATTACTAAAACTTCATTGTAATAAAAACGAAGTTTTAAAACAATAAAAAAATAGCTTACGGTATATCTGGCTTTCTCAGCTCTGGTATGGTGGATGAAGTTCCTCCAATTGGTATTACTGAAACTTTGGTTTTAGTCTCGGTTCTACCAACTGCATTCGAAGCACAACAAGAGTAGATGCCAGTGTCGCGGATTGTTGCACCACTAAGGGTAAGTTCCACGCGCCCCTCATGGGAAAGTGTCATGATAGTTCGACGACTTGGTCTCAATCGTACACCATCTCTGTGCCTAAAAAAGAAACAAATATAATAATATTTTAATTATTTGAGAAATTATTGATACAAAATAAATAACTTTAGATTCTCGTGAGATAAATGAGGTATCAGCAAATGATATCAATTAAGATAATTGGTCATTTCCTTTTCTATCTTATCTTGATAATTAAAGATAAAATTATTAAACCTACACACTTTGTAAATTCCTTGAGCATAGAAGATTCTATATGATTGATTCACTTCATCTAAATTCTACTAAAAATATAAATCTCTTTAAGAAATTCAAAATATTTTCACAAAGGACCTAAGTAACAAATTCTAGAACATTTTGATGTCATGGCACAACTGATTATATTCTATACCAATACCTAAACTATGGAGAGTGGCATTATTCTTTTCCAGATTCGATGCTCTGGTAGTTGGGTTGCTTATCGAAAGAAAGGTTTCGACTAAAACCACCTGAATTGAACATTTTTAATGAGAAAATCTAGAATTTCACACATCAATTCCATGAATCAATTGTAATGTAATGAAGGTGGCAAAGCCCTCGAAACTAAAGTCTCGTTATAAATAAATTAAAAAAATTATTTTTCCAGAACAAGACACACTCTTTTATTATCTCTTTTAATTTTTAAAAATTCTGCTACTCTCGGCAAAAAGAAACTTTCAATTTAAGAGAAAATCTAGATTATTCATTTTTTTCTATACTCATTCCACTTTTCCCTTATTAGAGTTCTGTACCAATAATAGTAAAAAAGGAAACCCTGAGAATATATTATTTATCTGTTGATCCTCTATGTAATAGGTGTTTAACTTCTAAGATATTACGACTAGAAACTTGAAATTCGGCAAGTCGTTATGTATGATGTTATACTATGTATACTTATCGTTATACTATGTATGATTATTTCAGAAAATCCGATTGTGAAAGTCTAAAAAAACTCAGACACCTCCATTAATTTAAAAGTCCTGATGAAAAAAAAATACCCTACCCTATCGAATGAGATACTATATCTTTAAACATGTCATTAAACTTTGTTACTTTATCCATAGCGTAGCATGGATAAGGTATCGTAATCGGACTCGCGGCAAGCGCGACTTCAAAGGGTCATCAGATAAGGACTACGTAACCCATGGCCTCAACCTAACTCACAAATTGTAGTATTCATTTAGGTTGAATTTTAACACGTGACGGTTTTGTCAAAAATTACATGGGGTCTCGTCCATAAGCCAAAAAGTGCGATTTTTTCATTTATTGCTTGCGGGTCTATTTATGTATGTGTGTTTGTGGTCGTTTTTTTTCGTCCTAGATTTTTTCCACACCGTTGAACCGATTGAAATGAAATTGAAAACCTACCATTAATTTAACAAAATGAAGCGCTGATTAGTTTTTAATACAAATCGATCCACAAACATTAGTACTTTATTTTATTTGAAATTTTATTGTAAAACCACAATTACTAGCTATTGGTTCAATTTATTCGAAAAATATGTAAATATTCACAAAAATAGATATCTTAGTGTAAGTTTTTAGAAGAAAATTATTTTAATTAATATTAAATAATTAGTTTAGATGACAGATGAAAAAAATGATGAGCCTACTTAGTTAGTCCTCTAATTAGTGCTTTCTTAACCTCTTACCACTAGCGGCATCTTAGTTTTCACTAACATAATAATTATTATGGTTAATTTTAAAATAATGCAGAAGTTGTTTATAAATATATATTTTTAATGGCTTTAACTAATAAGCAAATTATGTTTTTAATTAATTTTCGATGTCCATCCCCCGAATCAAAAACCACTGCTCTAAGAGATCATTGACCAGGCTCGCACCTTATACTTTTAAATTCTATATAATTTCTTACTAATCCCTGGATTGAAAAATTCATAGCCATTATAGTAATTAGTTTATGTAATCAACCCAGGTAGCACAGTCGCTCTAGAAGATGTCTTATCTAGATCATATTGACTCTAAGATGTGCAGAAGATTTCCCAGTGTATAGAAAACAAGACCAAGTGTGCTAACAGAGAGCGTGTAAAGATAATTACTTTATGTTCTTAAAATTCATTCTTCAATATTTTTTTTTAGGGGTTAATCATAAACCAGGGAGAAGTTTTAATCAAAATAACTCCCAGCAATGTTCTATCAGTCATTTATCATTTGTTTAAATAATGTCATTCGTGCAGTGAAGTCCTGTTGTTTTAAGATGAGCGATAGTGAATTATTTATTTTCAATATCCAGTTGATAACATTCTTGTAGCTCTGTTTTGCCTGGAATAATTCCTATTAAGATTTCACATGCGGCTAAGCTAATGAGGCTTAACATGTTGATCTCTTAACTCTTCATGTAATCATCCGTTCAGAAACTGTATGGCCGAGCTCATTAATCATGGTGAAGCAAATGCATGAAACATCGCAAAAGTCATTCCGTCTTAGATCAACATACTGACTCATCTTTAATTTATCATTTTGCTGGACACATTACGTTTATTGGACTACATTTTTGAAATTCTAAAAAAAAAACGATGCTCAAAACTGAAGTAAATTTACGTTTTTTTTTATTTTCTACTTAATCAACCCTGGAGTATAATTTCTTTAACATCAATATATTTTCTTCGTATAATTTTAATTAAGTAATTCCAATTAGTTATGTTTATTCAAACCACACGTTAACTGCAACTGAATATCCAATTAGCATTTGAGATTTTATAAAGATTAAAATTGATAGGTACTTCTAAGATTATATTTATGAATTAAATATTTTAATAAAAACTATAAAATTTGTTGAGAAAGTTTGTATCATTTCAAAAGGAATGTGCTATATTCAGGTCTAATAACTTGAATTCCATTGAGCTATAGAAATAGTAGGTTAAGTAGTTGAAACCAAAATGACATATTTTCTTTCTATTCCAAAATGCTAGGAAGAATTTCAAAATATCGATTTTTAAATCTCTATTTTAAAAGATTTTCTTTATTTAATGATATAATATTACGTATAGATATTTAGGGATTACTTTGAAAATATTTTTGTTATTGAATTGGGAAATATTAGACTTTTCGATCTTTCCATCTTTTGTATTGTAGTTTTTATTATTCTAATATTCTGAAAATTATTATTAATAATTTAGAATTTTGCACCTTGATATTAATGAAACTGATAAAATATTTCTTTCAGTAAGTGGGTTGAATTAAGTTTAATTTTTAAAGAAAGACAAATATTTTAAAAAATTAAAAAAATAATAATAAGTTATAGGAACCAGGAGTAGTCGAGCGGATTTTGTTTTTAAATTAAATTGATGAGAGGAGTTACACCAAAGAGGTGCAACCCATAAAGGCTTGGGTTGGTCCCTCCATTGTGAAAAGAAGAAGAGGGATTTTATGGGCTGGTTAGGAGTCGAAGGTATCTGTGGGTGCGGGTCTTAAACACCTGAATGTTATAAGTCGAGGGGAAGACGGTAGCTGAAAGCGAGTTCCAGTCTCTGGAGGTCATAGGGATAAAAGAATTGGCGAAAGCCCTGGTTCGATTTTTATCAAATTTGACCGCCAAGGGTGCCGCGTGTTTCTCGCAAAGAGGGCTTTAGGGGGAATAATTGATTTCAGCTCAACTGAACAGACACCAGGATTTGATTTAACCGATAGTTTTTAAGGAATTTGATGTTGGTACTTAGTGAAACATTTTTTTAAAATTAATGTGAAACCTACCAAGTATTTTTTTATCCAATAATTTGATTTAACTATTTGAGTTGATGGTAAGAGCAGGAATTAAGAAATGTAAAGGGCTCCAGAATCATTCAATGGTCCTGATCTATATACAAAATTATTGCTAGCAGATTAAAATAGAAATAACCTTCCATGTAGAAATTACTAGGACTTATTTTAACTCGATTAAATAATTAAAGCCAAAGCGAAATCCTAGAAGTTTGAAATATGTCAGGAGTAGGTACAACCCATATGGAGTGTAATGCATCATACTACCATTATACATCGGCATAATCCTTTTAAATATATCATATTGATAATGATCACTATTTGGAGAGCAATTTCTTCGTGAGGGTCAACATGGGAAGTATTCTTTCTATAGTAATTTTCTTGGGAAAATTATTAACGGGGGTAATTTCTATTTGCCTTCCTATAAGTTTTTGCTAGGCGTGAAAAGAAGTCGATAGGTTTCGACTCTAAGCTTGTGGCGCTTTCAAAAAAACAAAACTTTAGCTATTCAAATAATAATTATATAACTTTATTAAGGATTATGCTTATAAACTAGGGTAGTATAATGAATTATATCCCTAGTTACGCCCCTTAGGCCAAACAATTGTTACGTATTTTAATGATATATTTATGTTCATATGAGTTTAGGAGAGCAAGAAAAAATTAAATTGAACAAGAAAATCTCTCTTTTGACATTTACAGACCAAGGAGAATATGAATAATCTCTGTGCACTATATTAAAGAAATAGGATTTATTTATTCCAGCCCACACAACATTCTAGAGGCATATAATAAAAATGTCATAAAGCATGGAACGAAATTCAGGCTTCACCAAAGCTTTCACAAAGAGCTATGGACCTCTATTATAAACCACACTGAACTATTGTTCTGTAAAGTATTATAGTGTATAAAAATTATCGGTTTTAACTTAACATACATTCGATGAATAATACAAAAAAATGTATCTATTCTGAATGTAGGTACATTAATAAACAAAACCTATATGTATGCAAAGCCGGTTATCTATATCCAGGGGCTAAGAGCAATTTCAATTTCGCAACCATGTACTTTTATAGATTTGCCAATTGTAAGTACAGTACGCACCCTAGGCTGATAACTAATAGAGCTAATGTCAGAAAAAGACATACTGCTCTATTCGCTTTACACTTCTACATTTGATTTTAATTTTTTCTATAAATAAATTTATTTTGTTCATGGACCAAAGTGGAGAAATAATAAATATTTATTTCAAATAAAAAATATAAAAAATATATTATTTACCTAGAATTTAAAGTCAGAGAATCAAACAACTTTTTAGATTTGTTTTATTTATGTCAGAATTGAAGAATCAAATCCAAGAGTCAGACTTGGTTCCCGCGGGCATTTGGAAAGCAATTGTGGTTCTTGGGTTCGACTCTTGAGGAGGCGATCCCTTCTGACATGAATGGAATATACCTAATAAGATCTTTGATACTCGGCCTTTAAATTCTTGGTAACAACTTGGAGAAATATTGTCACTATAGTGACGTTAGATTTTTAAAAGACACCATCTTTTTAAAAAATTGGCAAACTCACTCGATTTTATTCAAATATTTTTTACATATGTTAAGAGGAGTTTAATCTACTCCAGGATATCTAGGTCTCTATTTTATTTATCAGATTTTCGATTTTTGATATAAAAGGAAGCTTTTATTTTAATTTTTTTTTCTATCATCCTAATTATGTATAGTTCATGCAAAAAATACAATTAGCAGCACAGGTGTTAAGTTATTTAGTGGTCTTGAGTAATAGTGGAGCCAACGATATCAGGCTTACACATATTATTTTGCACAGTAAAAAAGTCCTTATTACCCAAAATAATTAAATAATGATTTCGAAAACTTTTGAAAAAAAAATTCAAGTTCGTTAATTATTTTTTTTTACTATTATTTTCTGTATTTGACTGGAATCTGATTCCATAATAGCCCGAGAAAGAAAAGTCGTAGAATGTTCGTTCTGGTGCCAAAAGTTGATATTTTTCAATTCAGGGACCGATTACATTTTGGGATTCCTTACGTTAGGACTTTCGGGTCAAAAATTCAGAAAATATATTTTTTGAATGATTTTATTAAAGGTGGAATTATACCTAAGTAATGTTGTATTGTCTGGCTAGAACGGTATCTAACCTATGCATTTTCAATGGGGTTAATTATACTACTCTCTTGTGCTGTGGTATGTGAAAATGTTTTGAGGAGATGGAGCTCGTCACGTCACAACACCCCTTACCAGTATATTTCCGGCTTAAGATGAATGGGAAAGAAATTTGGTAAATTAACTAAAAAATAAATATTTTGAATGGTTTATTATATTTATATTTAGGGCTTTACTCTCTAACTACTTGTGACAGCAATCCCCCAAAGTTTCCACTTTTTCCTGAAATGTGTATTAATTGAAGGAGACAATAAAAGAGTGTGTCTTCTGCTGGAATTATAAATTTTATTTATTTATAACGATTTATAATTCCTGCAGAAGACACACTATTTTATTGTCTCCTTCAATATATAAAAATTCTGCTACTCTCGGCAAAAAAACTTTCAATTTAATTTGTATTAAAATAAATAAATAATTTAATTAACTTAGATTCAAAATTTTTGTTTATATTTCAATATTAGCTAAATACATTTCACACATTAGTCACCGCTTCCATTTTTTTTAAATTCAGCCCAGATGTACCTATATAAAGCCAATTGGGATTTAGAGCATTCATTCAACCCACTCACTAAACCTTTTTTTATCTATTATTGATATTTAATGAAAGAATTTGATTATCAAAAACTAAATGTTATTTACTAAAATACTTCTCACGAAACAGAATTGACATTTAAAATTGATTGCTTGAATGGATAAATTTGTCTTGCCAATTAAACCGAAAAATCATCTTTCAAAAAATATAATGAACTGAATGGTTTGCTATTCATATTTAATTGGACCAGTCTAGCATAAATAAAATGGATTTATTTAGTGTTATAAATTTGTAGATTGATTTTATATATCTATGCAATATAACATACTTTACAAATAAATGGTTCACTGATGCTGATTGGAAATATCTCTTTCTGTTGTTTATATAAATAAGTATATATAAAACCCACACACTGGATCTTTAAACAATAAATATGAGTATATCTTCTTACATAAATCAGAAAGGAACACCTGCTCGTGAAACAATCTGATTCTCAATACATATAAATTATATAATAATTAAGTAATTAAATATTCGTGATGATAATTCAACCTATACAAATGAAAAATAATTAATTCTATATATTAAATATTGTAAAGTCGGACAAATAAATAAGGTAAAAATAACAAAGAGAAAGTATTCTGGTGATTTACAATAGAACGTGTTTGTACTAATTGAATAAATAAGAAAAAAAGGGAAAAGATTTTAATATTTAGCTTTTTAATAGGAGTAATAAGGGGAAGTCCATAAATTACATCACACACTATGGGGGAGGGGCATCTCAGATTTGTGACAAGGGGCCCCGAGGATCTTAAAAATTGTGATGTCTCAAAAGTCAAATTAAAAAATTTAAATAATTTTCAAATATATTTTTTAGATTTCAGGTTATTTGGTTAAAAAAAATTTCTATGCTTCTGCTAAGGAAAAAAAAAATTTAAACACTTGGGCTGCCTTCCATTACTTTCAATACAAAAAGAAATTTTTTGCATGAATTCAATATTAGGGTAGCCCAGGAGGCAGGCCTGCTGGGCGTACCGAGTAATACAAATATTTCATACTGGCTGATTGAGTGGATATAGTGAGGGCTCGAGGTAGACCCACATAAGCAAAGAATATCCCAAATAAATTATTTATTTGCCTACAGCAATAAAATAAGTTTGAGAAGGCTGTTGGAAATAATTAAAACTTTGATGAAGAGGTTTGCATCCTGTTGGGTGCTCAATTTCAATCTTTCTTTTTCAAAAATAATAAATTAATAATTTCTAGATCTTTACAATTAACAGTAAGAAATTATTGAATAAATTACTATTTAACTTTCGCGATTCACTTACATACTTAAAAATTAAAACTAATGTTTAAAGTAAATTTATCTAAAAACAAAGTAGGTAAACTATGGTTTTATAGAAAAGCCGCCAAAAGGAAAATGGACATTCTATCTTAGAGCCATCTTCAAAGAATCATCATCTGTGGCGTCAGGGCCGGATTTAAGCACAGGCTACGCATGATGCCTATGGGCCCGCACCACAAAGGGTCTACATTTTTAAAATATATTCAACTAGGTTTCAATAAAGAGTCATTCATGTACGTTTATTTTTATGCTTTTAAAAGGATAATTGCTGAAAATGCAGTTTTTTAGGTTAATTAAAAAAAAATATTTTCCCTGGTAGGGCCCGCGCATCAGGTTCAGCCTAGGGGCCCATAGATCCTAAATCCGGCCCTGCGTGGCGTAGATAGTAAACGCATTCTTCGTCTTTAGAAGAAAGATCACGGGTTCGTATCACCTGTCGAGTGTTCAATTTTTCATTTTTCCTTTTTCAAAAATAATAAATAATTTCTAGATCTGTAGAACAACAATCTGAAATTATTATTTAGCTTTCGCGGCTTAATTCCTTACAAATTAAAATTTAAAAGTAATGTTTAAAGTAAAATCCAAATAATTTTGATGTTTTGTTTTTTTAATAGCTTATTTGTAATTGATGATGATGATTTTTATTTTTTGAACTTTAAAGAAATAAAAATTAATTAAAGAATTTCAAGAACTCGGATTCTGCTCTAAAATTACTAAATATTAAATTTATGGAGGCTTATTTAAAATATTTATATCGTCAATAAAATCTTTCTGGAAGTAGATTGACTAAATTCCAAAGGAATAGGGTCACTTACCACATGACACCGACCGCAGGGTAAGCCTCGATATGAGCGTAGAGGCGCAATTCTCCTCCCTCGCGAACGTCATATTCGTCTTCGAGTTCGCGGATAAATTCCGGAGCAATATACGCTCTGATTCCCTTGTCAACGACCAAAGAACACCGACAAGATACAGCCCCAAGAGGACTCCTCGCCGTGGCGGCATAGAGTCCAGCATCCTCCAGCGTCGTTTGACTAATTTCCAGTGTATGAAAATGCTCCTCGTTGCTGAACGTGTGTCGTTCTAAAGGAAAAAAAAGAGAGGTAAAACATTTTCTTCATTATTCTACATCAAAAAATCATTAATATTTTATCAAAGCATGATCGATGATAAAGTAATCGATAAACTAAACTTGTCAAACATAAAACACGCGAATGGAATCAAGAATGAAGTTAGAAATCGTTATTCGATTAATACATAAAGTATGTTTTCCTTCATTAGATTCAATCAGTTTCGCCTATTGGGTTAATATAATGAGTGAAAAGCTGTACTTAGGGCCTAATAAAAGAAGATACGAAAAAAAATTAATATGAAAAAATTTAATTCTAAATCGAGAAAAAAGTAAAAAAAAAAAAAAAACAAGGGTACATATTAAATGATATAAGTATTTAAGTATTTTTGAAAATTGAGTTATTGTTACACGAATCATCTTTTGGTTTCATCTGTGACATAAATTTATATGAAATGCTGGTTGTCAGGACAATATATGATGAGAACAAATTGTCCGGTTTTGTGTTTTTAGCAGTTTACTCGAGTCAATATTGCCCAAATGATAATCAAGAATATTAGATGGTATTAGGATGACTATTCCTATAATATAATACTATGCTAATATAATAGCATTTTTAATAATATCACTTGAATAATTTCCAAATCGCTAAATATGTTGTAAAATAAGTGTCCCTTTAACTTTTTACAAGTATTATTATATTAGTACTGCACTGACAGGGTGACAGATATACCTACAAACTAATTTCATTTAAGCGTCACACATAGGGGTATTATGCCTATTTAGCGGGCCAAAAGTCGATTTGGCAAAATCGCTCATATCAAAAAACTATTTACTACCTGTAACTCTTGATTAGTTGCCAGATAACGGGTCAGTCATTTTTGTCCCCTAGTGCCATCTGGAATTAGTTATCTCAGTCTGAATTTCAATATTTTTTCCTAAGCATCTGCATTCATTTCGTCAACATTCATACTTAACATTTCAAAGTGATTTTCTAAGTTTTTGTGAAACATCAACAAATTTTTTTAGCATGGATATTTCTGAAGCAGGTATGTACTAGTTATTTAAGTGTTTTTAATAGTGATAAATCATGATTTTATATTAGAAATGTCGTTTTGTAATACATAGTTTTAAAATCATTTTGCCGTTAAAATTTTTTTAAACTTTAGTGTTTTTGTTTTATTACCTGGCAAGGGGGGGGTTGATTTTATATTATAATTGTTGAACCAAGTCTCCTTTAATATTCCCAATAAATAGCTCTTCCCATTTCTTCCGATTCCTTCTGCGCACTTAAAAAATAGTAGGAATTTCTCAAATCGTCTGATTTTTTTTGTATGTCCAGTCGAACCGATTTTAAAATAATATAAAATAATTAGATAATTTGTTATTAATATTATATTAATAGGTAATTATTATTTTCCTAAAAAAACATAATACAGGGATTTAACATCGAATTTTGAAACACTTATTAACTTTTATGTAGTCAATTCTTATCTTCAAAGCGTATATGAACACTGAACAGTACAATATATATAGTACCTGGCCACCGAGCGATGCTCGGTAACTTTTTGCTTCAGTTAAAAACTATATATTAATCACCGAACCCCGCTGAAGTTAATTGCTCTATTTTATCAGTGGATGAAGACCTGGGAGAAGAGGCATCGAAGTCTTCAGATGAATATTGTATTTCATTATCAGAATGATAAAATTGTTTATTTTCACATTTATATTCATAGAATATAATGTGAAAGTATTCCGATGCTCTGTCTGGGTCCTGACTCTGATTTGTTTTGTAATGTTTTGATTTTTTTTTGTGTTAAATGTATTATTTTTAAATTATGTATTTTTTTTTTTTTGATTTTTGTGTTTTGTTATGAATTTTTTTTTTGATTTTTTGTTTTTAACAATAAATGTATTATTTTTTGTAATAATTGTATTTTTTGGTAGATTATGTATTATTATTATTATTAAACTTTAAGTTTTAAGCGCAATTTTGTCAGTTTTTTCCTATCTATGATCTAAAATAATTTTTACAGATTTTTAAATCAAAGGTTTGAAAAGATAGAGGCACAGCAAGGCACAAGCAACTTTGTAAGCTTTTAGCGCCGTACTGGGGAGTCAAAATTAAAATTACAAGATGACATTTATAGTTGGATTTTAAAAGACCTATTCAACGGTATCCCACTCAATGGGGTAGATAAAAATAAATTTTTCGTTAACTCTTTTTTGAAGGTCACTAATTTTTTTTTTATTTTTTACCAATGGTATATCTTTATATTATCAAACTTTAGCTACCTGCCAAATTTCAAGTTCCTAGCTATATTAGAACCCTTATAAATAATTTTGGCCCGCTAAATAGGCATAATACCCCTATGTGCGTCAGCCAAAACGTAAATCAAAATATTGCAGTTTTTTCTAGTCTGTCAACAGGGGTGCCCACTAGTTTCATGACCCCCCCCCCCTACCTTCCAGTTTCATGAAAAATACTCCCCCTCCCCCATTTTATTCAGCTCTACAAAATTAGAAGAGCTTTTTATTATCTTTTGTTGAAGTTATAAGATTTGATCGTTTTAATTTTAGCATATAATGCTAAAATGTAATAATTTTCAACCCCCCCCCCCCCTCAGAAATTTTACTCTGCGTTTTACGTTATATAAGAGTGAGTGTCAATAGATATCGAAAAGAAAAGAAAATTTGTTTTCTTAGTATTGTTATATAAATTTATTTTATTTTAGTTTTTAATTCAGCTATGAACTACAGGGTTAGAAACGTCTTAGAGAAATAGTTAGAACACACATGCTATATGCAGTTAGCTTTAAATGAAAAATATATTCTCCAAATAATCCAAAAATTTTATTCTATTTAGTATTCAATGAATTTAAATCTATACTCCTATATTTGATTAATATCATTTTAAATCCTTTAAATTTCAAATATGAAATAACAATAACTCGGGGTTTCCTGACTTCAAAAATCACGTTTTCTATGAAAATAACAAATCCATCTTTAAATTTAGTGAATTTGACATCTAAATTAAATATGTACATTTCGAAAAACAAAACAAAACAACAAAAATATTATTATAAAATTGCTTACCTCTAATTATGATCCAAAAAGAAATTTTTGTAAGAAAAAAAAATATTAATTGGATACAAATAAAGTATTTTTATAGAAATTAGAAAACTTATGCTTTTTGATAGTTTGGAGATGTAAAGGTGTTAAGTATAATATTTTACGAATTAGATTAAAATTTTAAGCTAAATATCCACAATTATTAAAACGAATAAAATACATATAATTATATTCAAATGTTTAACAAAAACAGAGGAATTTTTCGAGTAAAATAAAAATTAAATATTAAAAAATATTAGGATTTACCATCCCGAAGAACTTCGTGACCGTCTTTGCTCCAAACAACTTCGGGCTTGGGCCATCCTGCAACCTGGCAGGTCAACCTGACCGGATACGTCATCTGAACTCTTCTGTCTCGAAGACGCATGGTAAATTGAGGAGGCACTTCCTGGTTGTATGCTACACTACTTCCGCTTTCAACTTTGGTAATTCCCCTAAAATAATAAATTTTCATAGTAAATATTAAGTGACTTTAGTCTAAAATTGAAAAAAAAAATTAAATCTTTTTTAACATTCAGTTCGCTGAAGCAAATGTGAGTGGTTTGGTAATTTTTTCTCAGAGAATAGTTTGAGCTAGAAATAGTAAAATTTGGCCAAAAAGATGCAGTATATATATTAATTAGTTATGGTTGTGAAGCGTGGACCTTAACGAAGGCGCACGAAAACAAAATAAATGTCATCCAGGCGGCAATCGAAAGAAGATTGGTCGGCTTAAGCCTCCGCTGTCAACGCATGCTTGGGCTGCACAATCGGGATATACGCGAAATGTCGGGGGTAAGAGATATGCTACAATATTCTCTCAGGCGAAAACACGATTGGGCAGGTCATCTTGCCAGGAGAGAGGATGAAAGATGGAGCCTAGAAGTGCAGCTATGAATACCCCGTGAAAAGATAAGACCCCTCGGGAGACCGCCAATCCGCTGGGCCGACTCCGTGAATAGGAGCATTTCCCTTAGAGCGACAAATAGCCAAACTATCATGGAGCACTGGACTACGATAGCCAAAAACAGAGACAGATGGAAATATTTTTGGGACCCGCATGCAACGAATCGACGCATCGAATAACGGGTCGTCTAAGTATCTAAGTAAGTAAGTATATATATTAATAACAAATTCGTCGTCAGAATTTCTGCTCATTAACTACAACAGTTGGGTAGATAGATACCCATATAATTGAAAAGTTTTTGTTTTGCCGAGAGAAGCAGAGTTGTTGATTCACAAAGAGAAACAAAGAGGTTGTCCTCTGCTTGATGCAAATAAACATACACACATATTTATTTAATTTTAACTGGCTCCCAGCTAAGTAAAGATCGAAAATTTTCAATATCCATACGGTATTGACTCCATGAAAAAACAATATTTATAATTAAAAAAAGACTGATGATGAAGACCAAGTCTTCGAACTATAGTCTCAAACAAATAAATAATATATAAATACAGATATATAATTTCGATAAATGTGTGTTTATGTTTATTTGCATCAAGCAGAGGACAACCTCTTTGTTTCTCTTTGTGATACCCATATGCCTTAATAATTCGATTTTTTTCTGATATTTTGAATTTTGAACAGTAAGTTCTGTAGCTAGAAAGTCCAAAATTTAATTAGATTTTAGTTTTGGAAATACGAAATTTTTTACATTTATGACCTCCCGTTGTTGAGTTATTGTGAGAATCGGAATCCAGTAACACAGACAGATAAAAATATCGATTCTTGAAACTTTTTTTCCACGTTTCAGATATTTCTAAAGACCCATAAGAAAAAATTGAAAATATCCGATTGAATTCAATCACTAGGCCAAGAAAATGCTTGGAGGCCACTCTCCATTGAACGAATCTTATTCGAGCCTTTCGTTCCAGTAAATTCTTTACATCTTTCAAAGGTTAAAGACCCATAAGAAAAAATTGAAAATATCCGATTGAATTCAATCACTAGGCCAAGAAAATGCTTGGAGGCCACTCTCCATTGAACGAATCTTATTCGAGCCTTTCGTTCCAGTAAATTCTTTACATCTTTCAAAGGTTAATAAATTTATTCTTCTAATATTTACAACTTTTCGCACTTGATCGCAAAGGTGATGTGTTCTTGTGTATTAGAAATAAGAAGACCGTTAGATCACATCGTGGACCCCCACTTTTTAAAATCATGCAGAGGGGCCCTTTAGAGGCCGGGCCCCTGGTCTGTAGCTTTCCATTCTCGACGCCTAGGAGCGCGTGTCATCCTTGCACCGGCCTCTTAAGAGGATATAAGCTTTGAACGTTTTAATTATACAAAATAGTTTAAATGTAACAAAAATATGATTTATAAAAATAATTCATATCTAGGACTTTTCTATTGTTAGATCAAAAAGAAAAATGTTTATTTTTGAATAGGTGAAACTTGATAGAGGAATAGTAGACAGTGAGAAAAAATAAACGAAGACCTCAGTCATTGTGATGAAAGATAGGAAGATATTTTTAAATCTGGAATCTTTAAATATTTAATTATTTTAGTCGAAATTCATAATAAGGGGAAAATATTTATTAAAAATAGAATTTATTAAGGGTGAGTGGTAATTAATGCCATAAATTTGCTATTAAAAGAAAGAAATAATAATTCTCGTGTAGTTATAGAAGAATCTTTATATTTAATATATAGTATATAATAATTTGCCTTGAAATTTATACGTTTAATATTTAGGCCCGTCAACGTGAATTCATTTAAATTGTTTTTTTTTTTTTTATGGACTTAAAAATGTCTGAAAAGTAAAGAAAAATAATTTTCAAAAGGTTATTTAAGTTCTTTCTTGTGTCAAAAACTTCGTATTTTCACTTTATTTTTTATGATATTGAAGAAGGAGTTACACCAAGAAAAAACCTTCAAGTCCGGAATGGCCTCTACATTATGAAAAGGAGAAGAAGAGAAATTATAAGAATTTCAAGAGTGATTAGATTTTGGGCTCTGTTAATTGAAAAAATTTCCCAATGAAAAGATGGAAAAAATCAGAAATAATTCAAATCGTATAAAAGAGAGCTTTTGAAAAATTGTTTCTAATGATCTAAAATGTGTCATTAATTATAAATAAAGCTTTATTAAGTTTCAACTTTCTTAACTTAACAGCTTAAGCCAAGTCAAATCACCAAAATTCGCAAAGAGCGTTCCAAGACTTGGTAACGTTTCCAATTTTTGATTCCATTTTATATTTATAAAGGAATGGCAAGTCAATACAATCATAAATTTAAAATAATGCAAAACATACATTTGTAGAGAATTGTATTATAGAAAAGAAGTGGAAAATGTCCCATCTAAATTGCAAATTAAATCGCAATCCATGTAATCAGGGCATAATCTCGAAGTGGGTTGCTATAATTATATTACATTTTCAATGATACGCACTCCGAATCAACATCGGCCTACATTTCTTAATGGGCTCAGCATCTTTTTAAAATATAGTTTATACTTTAGCCCACTCTTAACAATTTCAAATGCTATGATCTGAATTGAACTTCAAACACAAAAAGATCATCGAAAAAATTTTATAATATACAATCAAGTATAAAAATTTTAATGTAGAATATAATAAGGAAATGCGATAAAAATAGAGAGAGACTGTAATTGAATAGAACATTATAGTACATAGAGTAAACAATCTACGGTTTAAAACTTGGGTAATTTTGGACAGCGTGATAATATAGGGGGAGGTTAAAAAAAAAAAAAAAACTAGCTCCTTTAATCTATCACTGCCAAATTTTGTAGATTTAGACTTTGGGCCCCCAAGATACTAATTACTGCTAAAACCATCTTCCCCAATGTTGTTCAAAAATTAAAAATTCCACCCCCTTAGACTTATCGCAACCAAATTTTAAACAGTTAGTCTGTGGTCACTTAGGATCACACACACGGTAAGACCTAGGCGGGTGGGGGGTCTGCATCTTTCTGGTGTGCCCCCTTCTTGTATTCGATTTAATTGAAAAAAAAAAGATTTGGATGTCCCCCTTTGAAAATAAAACAAATAATAGTATAATATAAATTAACGCATTTAAATTAGTTATTGACCACTTTGACTCCTCAGTCATGCTTAGACCTTATAAAGTCGTCTCGCGTCTTATATGCAAAGAGTCAGGCTCACCTGCTTTTTCGTTCATTTATTACAAACATAGAATAGGATCGGTTAAACTATAATATAGTAAGCTAATTTTAGATAAGTTTCCCCATGCCGAAAATTATACAGGAATTTAAATAAAGATATACATATTATTGCTGGCCTATAGGTTGTTCTTACCGTTTGAGTTCTGCGTCCGCCTGGAACACTCGATAATCGGATACCACCATCAAACGAGCAAAAGTTGATGATCTGCCTCCTTGGCTTCTTGCCTCACACATGTATCTACCGGAGTCACATTCGTGGATGTCAGTGATGGATAACGAGCACCGATTGTCTTGACGAGATGTGCAGAACCGTGAATAGGATTCATCCAAAGGACAGCCATCTCGAAACCATCGAATCTCAGAGGACGAAGCTTCCGATTGGAGCTACACAAAAATCAAAATTCACATTCTAAATACGTCGATAAATAGTGATTTGAATAAATTGTATCCTCTCAAGATGGTGAAAAAATGAATAATTAGAATAATTCTTACCTGGCATTCTAAAATGATGTTAGAACTTTCTAATGCTTTAAGCTGTCCCGGAAGTGGAATTTCAAACTCTGGCAGAAGATGACTTCTTCCGATGAAAATGCTTTCAGAATTGGTAACGGATTCTCCCCAGCCATATCTGTTACGAGGCGTTACTCGGAATTTGTATTCACCTCCTGCTTTCAGGTTAAAAGCATCGAAACTGTTGATGGGAGATATGCCCAGCTATAAAAATGAACAAAAACATTAAGATGGGAATGTCAGAAAAAATTAATAATTATTTCAGAAGAAAACTTTTTATAATATGGGTACAAATGGTCTTAAGATATCTAAAGTTTATTTTTAGTTTTCCATTCAGGAAAGATATTGTTTACACTGGTTTGATGAATTTCAGAGGTTTCTTTCTTTTGGGTGGTTTGCAATTTTAATATAATAATAAAGTTAAGGAAAACAAAAATTTGAGAGGGGATTTCAAATTCTAATAATCATAGGCAGTACAGTATCTAGACAAATACAACAGGTGCACCCGCACAGGGCCCAAAGAATTTCACAAGTTGTTTAAAAAAGGGAAGGGCGAATTTAACAGTTTGCACAGGGAGCTTAAATTGTTACTTACGGCAATGTTCATATGAGTTATCAATTTAATATTAATTGCTCGATTCGCTAAAACTTTTCATTCATTTTGACCTCTAATGAAACTTGTTTGTTCTAGAAAATCAAAAACGAAGAGTGGCCTTTAATTTAATAAATTAAAAAATGGGGGGAAAAGTAAAACCTTTTCCAAGACTCGGTACGCAGTAATTAATTCCTTTTTTGTATTTTGTCCAATTGAATATTCGTTCTCTGTATATAACGAGTATCGTTTTGGTCCAATGCAAAAGGCAAAAGGCCATTCTTAGAATAATAGAAATTAATAACTTAATCTCTAATATTTTTTTTGCATTTGACATGCTTTAGCTCTTAATGAAGAGAGAGATGATTCTATCCTTGCCCTTTTTAGTCATTTTTCTCGATCAGATTCTAATGACAGAATCGCTCACCCGCACATTTATTAAATAATAAGAATGAAAACTTTTTAAAAACTCGGAACGCTAGAAAAGCTCAATTAATTAATAAAAAATTAAATATAAATTATTCATTTATGTCTAGATTATATTATAACATCGCCTTAAAATCTCAATAAGATCATTGAAAAAATGATATTTTCTGCATTTTTGGAAGTTCTAAAGCTAGAGAACTCAAAATCTACAGATAAAAAAAATCATGATATTTCGAATTTGATTTCCTAATTAAAAAGAACAGTAAATTTTCTATATAAACCACTATGTATAATATTTTAATTAGTTTAAAATCGGCAATGAGACTTGATTAGACAAAAGATTTATTGGTACATATATATACCTATTTTTTTTCTTCAAAATATTCATATATTTATAAAATATTTTATAAATGATGTTGCAGCTTGTCGTAATTCTGGTGGATATATTCTTATCTGACCTCAAAATTTAAATTTATAATTGAATTAGGATGTGGGAATATAAATTCTAAGTTTGAATGCCGACGAAGCTGATCAATTAAAGAATGCAAGAGATAGCTTATCAACAGATTTTATCAACCTTTCTGGCTTCTTTATTTAGACTTCTCTGTTAAGAGTCTTCCATCCTCATTCTTTAATAATGGCTCTATCACAGGCTGATCTATCGATGCTTTTTCTAATATTTATTCAAAGTGCAAGAAAGAAATGCAGTCAATCAAATCGAGAGGTATTGAAATTGAATGTATAATTCATTTTATTTACAATTTATAGTAGTATATAAATTATACCCAGTAAACTGTTAAAATAAAAAGTTTCGTTAATTATCACAGATTGTTTCATAAAATATGAGCTGAATTCAAATTGCTATATTTCTATGCCCACAAATCAAGCGTTAACGAGATACTTAGTAAATGAAACAGGGAATTTCAACATTTAGTAGGACATCGGTTGATTCCTTTTCCAGCTTCCAATCTCAATCTGTAAAAATGCACTATTGGCTTTTTCAGAAATTGAAAAAAAGTCGTCGATGACATGTTTCATTATTCAGTTTTTCGCTTCATTAAAAACATGAAAACAAATAAAAAACTTTTTTTCATTTGAGATCTAAAATTTTTATTGAATTTTATTTCTAAAGCTGGAATGGGTAGTCCAATCAATAAGAGATAATTTCAAGCTATAAAATACCATGGTCATAAAAATTTCATTAAGGTTTAATTAAGTGAGAATGCTTTTTAAAATTTTAATTCAAAAAAATCTAAATTCCTGAAAATTTTATTTATTTATATTTATTTGGGTAGAAACTGCATTTGGTGAATACATTAGTGCAGAGGTTCCCAAACTGTGCGACGAGGCCTCTTCTTAGGTGCGCTGCGAAGCTTGATAATTAATTGAAACAATAAATTATTTTGGCCTAACTAGACACAAAAGAAAGTGAGAAGCTAAATTTTACGATTAGACAAGGAAAAATTTTAATTGAAAAAAGGAGCCGCGACTCGGCAAAGTTTGGGAACCCCTGTTATAGAGCAATATACATTAGAATGGTGAATGGACCTATACTCATGTTTGCCCAGAGGCCCGGAATTATTAATTATAGATATATTAATTATATTAAATATAATATAATATTAGGTGAAAGTAATGGGATAGTGAAGAAAAAATTATCACATATCCAAATAAGGTATAATTTATTGGATTTTCATTCCCTTCTTTCCTTTCAAACAGACGTTTCGGATTCTTCCCTCCTTCTTCAGGGTCTACAAACCAATATTACAAAATTGTAAAAAATCGGGGATGATCATTTTTCATTTCATCAACAACAATACAATTATAAATACAAGTACCTACAAGACAAAACATCCAGATTATCAATAGAAAAAACTATTCACTCACTTCAAAGGGTCAATGAAGGAAATTAACAAAATGCTTCCTTCCTCTTTCAACAGCAGTGTTTAAAACTTTCTTCTTCCTTAGCAGAAGCAGTTTTAAGTGGAGAGAGGAAGGAAATATTTTGTTTGTTTCCTTCATTGATACTTTAGTAAGTGAATTGTTTTTTCTATTGATAATCTGGCTGTTTTAGTCTTGCACTTGTATTTATAATTGTATTATTGATGATGAAATGAATGATGACCAACCCCGATTTTTTATAATTTTATAATTTTTATTAACATATAAAACAAAAGAAAATAAAAATGTAACACACCTAGGGTCTGACTAGAGGCTAGTATCCGAGGACAAATTTAACTTTTACGTACCATTGCATATTTATTGTGTACTAGCTGACGCCTGGGCCTTCAGCACGGCGTCACCTAGCCCCTGGCGAGGAGCGTCTCGTTTTATGGTTAAAATTTATATAGATAATAGCTGACCTGACCACGCGTTGCTGTGACTAACTCTTATGCTTCACGCCTAAACCACTGGACGTATCGAAACTATATTCGCAACATATGCCCATTTGGTGCTCCGAACCAAAAATAATATTGACAGTTGAAAGATTTCCAAAAAGCTATTACCGGCCATCTTGTTCGTTTGCTTTTACCCCCAGAGAGGCGCTGGCGTTGTTTCCTCGAAAAGTTTTTTTTTAAACATGCCACAGGTGTGATATCTATAAAAACACTATATATAAAAACACTCGTGTATTTGAATGGAATGTTGTGTGAAAATTTCAAAGAAATCGGTGAAGAGCTTTCGGAGATCCTTAAACGTATCACTTAAGCGTAACAGTACATTTTTATTTATATAGATGATATGGCACTATATAAAGAGATAATATTAAGACCGAACGCAGATAATATTGTTATATCATCGGTTCTATGGTTTTGAATGAAATTCAGATAATCCTAGATAAACGAGCATCGATTACAAATGGTTTCATATAATAAGAATTGAAGTGGTTACCTCGTTCCAACGGGCGCCTCCGTCGTGACCAGCCAGCCAGGCATCCACCCGATAGGCGAGTACGGGGGCTCCGCCCCGGTGCTCACATCTCGGCCAGCTTAATGTTACCCAATTTCGACCTGAATCGGTAACACTGGGCTCACCAGCGATTGGGCCCGGCACATCTGTAACAAGAATATACATTAACAAAAAGAAACGCTCATCTTAAAAAATATTCTAGGAAGTACCTATAGACTATACTACATGACTTTCGCTTGCCTCGCATTATTAACAAACCAACATAAAATAAAATAAATAAAAGTTAATAAAATTAAAAATAATTAAATTTATTTATTTTCATTTTGATTAAAAAAAAAAAAAAAAACATCTCGGATCTTAAAATGTGATGGTGCAAGGGAAAATAAAATGATCTTCACCTACCAATTTTTTACAGGAATGGAAAAATGTGTTTCAGTGGCGGGCGGTGACTTTTCAACCAGGGGATGCTGTCTAAAAAGTACTCTTCATTTTTTGAAATTTTATTTTAATCTTCGATTTTTTTTTCATCGAATTCGGCATCATTTTCGTTATTTTTCAAATTTAACATTATATTTCTTAAAAATATATTTTAGGACTCTCGCACCAAACGGATATTTTTTTGTGTGAGTAAGAGAAGGAGTCATAAATTAAATCTTGTGACTTAAACTCCACAGTCTCTGAGATGGAAATCGACCATCTTACACAATGAATCAGCCTGTTCTAAATGAAAATCTTTAATTTCTCCTAATTCTATTGCTATAAGCAAGCTATGACTTGTCTCTAGCATTCTTAGTTATTTCCGAACTTATATATAGACATGGATTATTCCAAAGATTCTCAAATCATCTTTTTTAGAACCAAAACCTTGCTATACTATACCGAGAAATCTATCTAAGTTATAAATTTTGTTTCAACGAGGTTCACCAGAAGTTATCGTTGTTGACAGTCAGACCAATGGCTCTTAGGGCTCTTTTTGGGATCTAGAGGTCACGTGAATGTTAAATTTGAAATATTTGTAAAGAGAAATCAATGATATTGTCCATCCTCTGCTGGATGAAAATAATCATTTACATATTTGGAATATAGCAAATAGATAAATTTATATCTTTGCTATGTATAATCTATATTTGCATTTAAATATATATTATATATTTTGTATATATATGTATATCTTGATTTGCATCCAGCAAAGAATAGCCTCATTGATTTCTCTTTATGAATCAACATCTCTGCTACTCTCGGAAAAACAAAATCTTTTCGATTTAAATATCTGAAGAGTTCAAAAAATGCATTTCCTCAAATGCCATTTCAATAATTCACTTATTCTACATAAGGGGAAGTAAAAAATAAACAAAACAAAGTGTACACCCATATCCGATCTCTTTGAACCGCTTCTCACTGCGATTAAAGAAGGATGTGATTGTGGAATCCCGTCCCCGTGAGGGGATCGCAATGACAAATTACATTTTCAATCGATGAGAAGGGACGATGATAATTCTTCCCAGGATTGTAAATATTCTCAATCGACTGATCCTTTAAGAGCAAAATGCAACTCCTTCAATAAAATTTAAAATTAATATTAAAAACATTAATAAAATATATCTAAATTTAGAAGGTTGCTCCTCAAATGATTTACTTATTATGGCTTTTCAAACTGGAAATTTTAATTTATTCTAATATTTTATGATATGATAAACATCAATTCAGATCTCATCAACATAAAAATAATTTCAAAACATTTGTTAGAATCTAAATTACATGTGGCATGTAAACACCTATTTATTAAAGACATATATCTTCGGAAAATTCATTTGTATCAGGCAAAAGGAAAAATAAATATATTTTCTTTTACTTAAGAAAAAAAACAGCTAATGAATTTTACATTCACATTTTTCAAATAAAAGTGCAAACATTTTAATTAATTTTTTCAAATTCATTGAGCCGATATTAAAAGAAAAAAATCTATCAAACAGTAGTATTATTAATTGAGTGGATATTGATGAGGCAGTCCAAAAAAGAAGAAGAGATAATTTATACTATCTTTTTATTCATAAACCGACGTTTCCTGAAGAAGGAGGGAATAACCTAGGAAACGTCGGTTTATGAATAAAAATATAGTATAAATTATCTTCTTCTTTTTTGGACTGCCTCAACAATATCCACTCAATTCACTTACCAGTCCGTCTCGAAAAATTACTTCAATCTTAGTATTATTAATTAATTTTTATTCATAATGTGTTTTTCTGTTTAGTTTTCCTAGGGAGTTCATTTTAACATTGTTACATTATTTTTAGTCTGGAAATAGACTTTGATATCATTATTTTTAGTAATTTTTAATTAAATAATTTATTTAATATCATAACCTACAAGTTTTGCCAGCTTATGCTCGTTAATATATTAAAAAAAAATTTTAATAAAAAGCTAAAAACAAAAAAATAGGTATTATATAAATATCTATTTATTTCATTTAACTTTTCTCATTATGAATACACTCTCTGTTACCCACCACGTTTCATAAATTCGTTTGATAAAACAACTTGTACTATTTTTAAGACACCTACCTACTATTTTACTTAATCGAAATATTAAACAATTATTATTTGAGTTGAAGACGGGCGCAAAATTTAAGGGCATTTATTCAGTTAATTTATGTATTAAGCTTGATCGTACAATCAATACAAATAAAATTCAAGCCCCCAGACGTTATTAGAATAAATGTTCCTCTTTTAGGGTTCCGTTCTAAAGTAAAAAGGGACCCTATTAGTGTCGATACAATGTCATCCGTCTGTTTGAGGATTGTAACTTTTAAGCTAATAAGATACAAACTTAACATATAGAAGATATATGTTTTATTTTCCTCAAAATCAAAATTTCTATTAACATTTTAATCTGATGAATATTTTAGGAAGGTCGAATTTTTTGTGGGATCGAGAATAAAAAATATTTTTTATCATGTATGTTATCCGTCTGTTAGAAGATTGTAGCTTGCAAGCTAATAAGAAAAAAAACCTAATTCTACAGAATCAGGTTAATTTTTGTTGTATCTAATTCACTTTAAATTGACGGCATGAGAGTGCAGCATAGTCAGGCCCGTGGAGAACTCTTACGGACCTTGGCGCAAAATCAAACCAGCGGACCCCTCAATGCTGAGACAAATAAAAGTACTACATTTATAAATTTATAAAATATTTTATTATTTAACAAATAAATAAATCTTTAACTTAACTTTGTTACCTAATTTTTCTATTTTCTATTTTTATTTAAATTAAGTAATAGATTTTAGTAGTACAAAAATTTATTTAACAGTTAACAGTAGTAGTGCCAGGCCCCTTTCGATAACTATTCCCCTGCCCCCACACTCCCTCTCGTTGGGCCTGAGCAAAAATGCCATTTTTAGGCTTTTTGTACCTATCGGTGTTCAGAAGTGAATTAGCTTAAAATTATGAAATAATTTTACAAATTACTTCATGCTCCCCTTATCAACGCCTAAGAACATAATATAAGATATCAACGCCAACGTAACCCTCGGTATGTGAGTCCAAGCACTTGCTCTGCGATTTTATTTTTTAGCTGTGAACAATATCTCTTATTTCGGGACCAATTTTCTTTATTCAAAGAATATCTTATATATGCCCAAGCTCATAAATTAAGAGATTGTAATGTGGAGAATACAGCCAAATAATATGATCATTAAATCTTTTTTACATCTTTAACGGAGGAAGCATATTTTTGAATAACACATTTTTGAAAATGTTTTCCACATTATTGCATATCATTAACACAATAAATTTAATTCAATTATTTATTTTAATAGATACTTTAGTTTTTTTAAGAACATTTCACAAATTGAGATCAGCGTGATTTTAATTAATTTTATTGGCAGAGTTGAGACTTCGAGACGTTGTTTCACAGAGACCAATTTTCATTTCCTAGGGTTGGAGTTCTGTAAGGATACAGCCCTATAGGTATGATCAGGCCGAGAGGTGATCCGGGATTGGAAGTAGGTGTATATCTCTTTGGAAGTATTTTGGAAGTACGTGGAAATATTTGGAAGTACTTGGAAATATTTGGAAGTACTTGGAAATATTTGGAAGTACTTGAAAATATTTGAAAGTACTTGGGAATATTTGGAAGTGCTTGGAAATATTTGGAAGTGCTTGGAAATATTTGGAAGTGCTTGGGAATATTTGGAAGTACTTGGAAATATTTGGAATTACTTGGAAATATTTGGAAGTACTTGGAAATATTTGGAAGTACAAGTGGAAGTAGGTGTACAGCATATTAGGTTGCGGTTCACCCCTCGGATCAGGCTATCCGAGATTCTTAAATAGAATCGATACAGCTCAACTACAGCTGTTTCCATGATAACATAATGAAGATAAAGTACCGATTTGAATTCATTGAAATACTAATATATGTTTATTAATATATTTTATTTGGTTATATAAATATTAATTTAGTAAATTTATTAAGTGAGAAAACTTCCCATTGGCCCAGTTACATAAATAAAAATAACATTAAAATTTTAAAGTAGAATAGTAATAAAAAAAAAGATGAAATTTTGTGAAATGAAATAAAAATACGGATAGAATATTTAACGAGATAATGAAATAAACAAATAAATTATATCCATGTGATCTGGTTTAATCCTAAATAAATTAATTACTCGAATGGCCTTATAAAAAGAAGTTTAGGAAACTTTTTCTATTTCTGTGCCGTTTTACGTAAAGATTAAGTATTAATTAATTGGCAATAAATGGTAATAAAATCGATGTAAAAGTGCATGGATATAAATTGAAATGAAGTTTAAGAAGAGCTTCTGAAATCGGTTAAGAAATTAATCACAGTGATTATCGATAATTTATCCCTATGACCTCCAGAGACTGGAACTCACAACCAGCCACCGTCTTCCCCGCAACTTATAACCTTCAGCTGTTTAAGACCCGCATCCTCAGGTAGCTTCAACTCCTACCCAGCCCATAAAATCCCCTCTTCTTCTTTTCAGAGGGGCAACCTAGGCCTTTAGGGGATGCACCTTTTTGGTGTATCTCCCCTTCTTACATCAATATCATTAAAAAAAAGGACTCAGAAAGATTCAGATTTATACAAGAGGATAGAAATCGTTTATCGTTTTTAAAGTGAGAATTTTATAAATAATTCTTTAATTAATTTTATTAAAGGAGAATGGTGTAGGTTCTAGGTGAAACATATTTTAATAAAGTAATGAAAATTTGAAATTTTTTAAAAATATAAAATTCTAGGTAGGTTTCATAAAAATAAAAGACAATGTGCTTATTAGAATGACTAGTGCCCTTGAAATATATAGTCATGCTAATAAGCATCTTATTCTCTTTTATTTTTCTGAAACCTACCTAGAATTTTATATTTTTAAAATTTTTAAAATTTTCTTTAAAAAATTCATATATTATTTTACTCTAGTACTGAAATTTTTTTTTTTATTCCATTAAAATGATTCATATTAGAACTTGGAATGGGTGATAATATATTTTATGATTTTATGAAAGAGGAATTTTAGTATTTTATATCCATCTTAGCATAAAGTAATTTTCTTGAGTAATATAATAAATGATTCACTTTATACTTCGAGTTAATATAAAAAGAAAAGTATTTCAAATATATTAAATTGTTTTAAATTGGTATTCAGTGTTAACCTGGATACAAGAAATTTATAAGTTGGATAATAAGAAATTAATAGGAGGATTGAAGTGCCTCAACAAATTATTGTCTGGTATGACATGGAAGGGTGTTCACTGAGAGAACGTGGAAGATGTTTTCTATTTTATAGCAAACTATCTCATTTAATGGGAATTCCAATCCAGATATTTAAAGAAATAGTAATGAAGGTCAAAATATCTTTTTTTTTAAATTTCGGCATGATGTTTGTGAAAACTTGTCTTCTCTACATTTTTCAAAAGTGACGAAAGTGTCTAAACCAGTGGGCCCAAACTTGTTGAGAATGCGTACTACCAAAATCAAATTCAAAAATCAAAGTACCACCAAAAATATATTTGTTCGCTATAATTTGGACTAGTAACTTTTCCATTTAAAAACTATTTAAAATTAATTAATTATAAATTAATTTAATTCTAAAATATAATTTTTTTTTTATTTATTGTCACCGGGAACAAAGCCCATTTAGACAGCACATCAGCAAAGTGTTAGTAGTGTTAGTGAGGAAGCCGAGTTTTTAGCCGGTAGAAATTTTTATATGCCAGCCAGTATCGAACCCCGTCCTTCCGCTCCAACGTCGTCATCATTGATGCCGAAGCGGGGCTAGCGCCTTAGCCATCTCGGCTAACCCGACTCCCCCTAAAAACTTTAGTGAACGAAGAAAAAAATTAACTTTGGAAAAAGTCAAGAGACAAAGCGAAGATATAAATTTTTATACAAACATGGAATAAAACAATTTTGATGAAAAAAGAAAAAAAAAGTGTTTTTACTATAAGTACAATAATGAGAAACGAAGTTTCTATAAGTATGCAGTAATAATATACTATAGCCAATTGGGTTGAAATCGGAACACCGGAAGTTGACATTTACATGAAAGATTTTTCGTTTTTTGTGATTTTCTCAAAAACAGATCTAACGATTTTTTTTAATTGGTGTACTTATCTAGTGTCATAAGTTTTAATTCGATTGAAATAAAGGAAGAGGGTGTCAATTAGGAGTCGCTAAATAAATATTTTAATCGTTCATATTTCGCCTACGCTAAATCGAAGAACTGAAAGTTTATGTTTACTTGAAAATTTTTGGTATTTTTTAATAATCGGTACACTTTTCAAATATCTTAAGTTCTTCAAAGAGTCGATATAAATTGGAATCAAGTGAGGAGAGTGAATTAGTCATGTCGCAAAATAAATATTTTAATCGTTCATATCTTGTATATGCTAAGTCGCAGAGCTATGGGATTTGAAACTTAAAAGATATCTAGAGACTAGAAGAAGTACCTCAAGATTTTGGCTAATATTGAAGAACGATCTATGGCCTTTTTGTTTTTGTGGCAACCTAAGAAGACATGGATGACATCTCCTATGACTTGACTTGGTTATCGCAATAGCAATAAGGGCTGTCTCTCAAATTAAAAAGACATAATTTTGCCGGAGTTTCCAAATTACCAAGTCAGTCTAGTTATTAGTACAATGATACTTCTATAAAATGTACTGTCATTAAATCAAGGTCTTAATTCTATCTAGGCTATGATGGAGTGCAAATGAGATTCTCGTGAACTAAATGAAGGGTCCCCAAAACGTGAAGTAAATTTAATAACATGGGCTCCGGCAGGATTACTTTCAAGGGGTGCATCTGCATCTATACACTATACTAATAACGTAATAACTAATAAAATATAATTTATAATAGTGCATCCTTATATAATAATTATAGGTAGGCAGATAATATTAGACATTTATATTATGTCAATTAAGTTCATGTCAAATTCAAATCAATTCTTAATCTTTTTCCGTGTATTTTCTTTCATACCAGAGGGGTGCATGTGCACCCCCCTCCCGGCGCTCATTTTTTTTTTTTTGGGGGGGGGGGCTTTTCGTCTTTTCTAGCCATCAGCCAATTTATGATACTTATTTTTTTTTTTAATTTTGTCTTCTACCCAGTGATCAGATTTTAGCCGATTTCAGCAAGACGAATTCGAACCCGGGTCCAGTTGATTAGCAGGCTTGTACGCTATCGCCTCGGCCAACCCGACCCCTAAAGGCGACCATGTTTAATAATTTAAATAAATATTTTTTATTTATATGATTTTAGAAGATTAATATATAAATAAATAAAAATATGATCTATATTATTAAATTTATTTAAATATTGTACAAAGTAACCCTTGATGTTTGAAAAGAATGATTATTTTATATTACTTACTAATCAAGATGTTTTATTATCGTTGCCCTTTCTTTTTTTAATGTTCTAATATTATTATTAACCCCTTATAAATAAAAATAAATTAGAGCGATTTTTTTCTTATTCAAGAGAGATAAACCATTCTTGAGAAGCCTGCTTTGAGGTGGCTTAGTTATTTTGGCGGTTGTGTGAAACTCAACACCCGTTCGCTAGTAGCTATGCCAAAAAGTGCCGCTTCGCTCGCGAAAAACTCCTACACATTAACAGATTCACTCAGGGACATCGAAAGCGTGGCCTTCCCATCTCATCGAGCTCTTAGTCATTTTAGTTGAGTGATCCAACCAACATATTCCCTCAAATCCGCTTCCTCAAATATTATATTTAGGGCAAAGGACTTTCTTGTCGAAGGCCAAAATAGAGACAACTAGAGGCATTAGAATATTTGATTTTATGTCTTAATTGATAAATGTCTCTGTTTTGCACGTAATTTCTATCTCTCTAATGAATCACCAAGGTCCTATTTTATTTCAACATAAAGAATAATTTATTATCCGAGAAGGGATAAAAAAGAAATAATAGAAAATTGTAATGTTTTTCGAAAAATTTTTTTTAATAAAAATGCTAAGATCTACTAGGTATATATCTTTTTTTCAATCCGATAAAGTGAAATTGTTTGCCTCAAATGAAAGTCTCCGGAACATGTGTTGCCGATCGTGTAAGATAATAGCGCTGAAGAACTTGCACCTGTCAGTTGCTAATCCACTAGTTCGAGCCGGAAGCCTGCGATCACTTCGAGAAATTTGACTCAACGATCGATTATCGGCAATGACCCAGGCTCGACCCGATGGGAATGAATTCGATTGGGGATTTCGATAGAAGCTGAAGGCATATGGGAGCAAGTTTTTGGCATCCAAAGGGTCATTATTTGCCTGCTAGACAATCTCTACTTCACCATCTATGTCGATCCATTTGAAAGGTGATTATTAAAGATAGATGCAAACCTTTTGCTATTACCTATTTGGAAAACCACTAGTATTAGCGGAATCAATTATTAATGACAAAATATGCTACGTAATTTAAAACCAAATTCAAATTCGTTATTAGATTTTTTTGAATAACATCTAAGAGAAGAAATTACAAATATTTCCTGTTGGATGTTTTCATAGAGATTCATGTGACCTAATTCAGAAGCCGTTATAAAAATATAGAATTTAGACTTAAGAAGAATGGTCTAAAATGATGATTAAAATATGTAGGTATATAAAATTGTGAAAAAAACAATCCAAAACACGTTTTATTCAAAAGCCAAACGTTTCGGAAGAATTTCTCCCTTTTTCAATGGTCAAAATTTTTCAAAAAAGAACAAAGAAAAAAGTTGCTTTTTCTATAATTTAGAAATCAACACTAAGATATTAAATATTTTTATAAATAGACAATTGTACAGATTGTATTGCTGACTACATTACCTTTAAATAAAAATATAAATATTTATGAAAATTTACTTTTCTCTAAAATATTTCTAATTTGACTTTTCTAATCCTAAAATTTTAGATAAAGAATTTAACTTGGAAAAAGGAAATTTTGGAAATCATCAAAATTTTAAATAACAAAAGTGAGTCGGGTTGCTCGAGCTGGCTAAGGTGCTGGCTCCGCTTCAGCATCGTTGATGACGATGTTCAAGCTGGAGGCTTGGAGTTCGGAGACTGGGTAGCATATTAAATTTCTTCCGGCTAAAACTCGGCTCCCTCACTAACACTACTAACACTTTACTGATGTGTTGTCTAAATGGCCTTTGTTCCCGATGACAATCAAAAATAAATAAATAAATAAATAAAATAGATTAACAATAGGTCAGATATGGATTGTTTTTCGAATGTTATAAAAAAATTTTGAGAAAAATAAATTTTCATAAATATTTATATTTTTATTTAAAGGTAATCTGATCACACCAAGACAATCTGTACAATTGTCTATTTATAAAAACATTTAATATCTTAGTGTAGCTTTCTAAATTCTAGAGAAAGCAACTTTTTTTTCTATTTTCTTTTTAGAAAAAATTTGACCATTGAAAAAGGGAGAAATTCTCCCGAAACGTTTCGTTTGACTTTTGAATAAACGTGTGTTATTTTTTTTTTTTTGGCTTTTCGGCCTTTCTAGCCATAAGCCATTTACGATACTATTTATTTTATTAAATTTGTCTCTACCTCGGGGGTCAGATTTTAGCCGGATGCCTCGAGTCGGATTCGAACTCGGGTCCTCTTGGTTAGCTGGCTGACATGCTACCGCCTGGCCTACCCGACCCCCAAACGTGTGTTATGGACTGTTTTTTTATAAAAAATTTGTATTTTTTCATTTATATAAACAATCAATAAATTTTTTTTTCTATAAAATTGTTATTAGAAAACAAAAATTGTTTAAAGTTATGTATGGTATTTAGATGATGTATAGATGTTGCACTTTTATAAAAAATTTATAAAAATAATATTGAATATTATAAATAAAGACGAAAATGAAAATATGTATCTTTGATGCTTCATTGGTTTATAAGTTTATCAAAGTTTTTTTTTTTTTGCTTTTCGGCCATGGTAGCCATAAGACATTTACGATACTATTTATTTTTATTTTTAAATTTGTCTCTACCTCGGGGGTCAGATTTTAGCCGGATGCCTCGAGCCGGATTCGAACTCGGGTCCTCTTGGTTAGCTGGCTGACATGCTACCGCCTAGCCTACCCGACCGATTTATAATATTGAATATTATAAATAAAGATGAAAATGAAAATATGTATCTTTGATGCTTCAGTGGTTTATAAGTTTATCAAAGTTTCAAAGAGAAGTTTCGGCTGAAACAATTAAGGATTCTATGTTGATTTTATCTTTACCTTTTTGGAATATCGAGGTGGAATAATTGAATTTTAGAATATGGCTTCGTCTAGTCGCCTAAAGGTGAATAGCGAACCATCCCGAGATGCCAACGCACTCAGTCGTACTTTTGGAATGTATTCACAAGCATTTGAAAACGAATCCACCAAAATTAACTTACCTAACGTGGTGCAGTCTGATCAGAAATGTATTTTACATGTGGCTTGAGCCGAAACTTCACTTATGATAAAAATATATATTTTTTTTTGTTAAGTTGCTAAACCCACATAATTGTCGTGCTTGTATGTTAGGGTGAAACGAAAATGTCCTTTTTTAAATTTTTTTTTATTTTGTATTTATAATAGTGGCCAAAATTTGAATTTTAAGTTCATAAAGAAAGGACAAAAATTTGGTTGTCATATTTCATGAAACATATGAAACAATTATTTTTTGAAATTTTTTGAAAATGTTTTCTTCCGCATGTATTTGTATAAAATGTAGTTGTAAGACAAGAAAACGATATAAAAAAAAAAAAAAAATAGCAACTTAATGGAAAATTATTCTAAATAATGGTAAAAAATTGCACTTTTATCAAATCGTATCGTTCTTGCGGCACCTCAAGACATGCTACACTGTCTCAAAAAATTTTATTCCCTTTTTACATCAATTAACATTTACCTTCGTTGTGGTAGGTATTACAATAACAATTTATTGTTTTCACATACAAATAAAAAAAAAAAAAAAAAAAATAAGAACCTAGCCAAATCTATTAATTTATGAAAATTTATCGTTCTTGCGGCACCTCAAGACATGCTCCAATGACTTTTATATTTTGTCATCGTCTTTTCTACTACTAAAGGCAAATTTTCCACGCTATTACAAATAAAACATAATAATTTGTATTTTTCATTCCACCCTATTCTATATACAATTTTACATTTACACGAAACTAATTAGTCAAAAAATCTACCTGAGTATAACTCTACTATAGGTGCATCTATTGATTTTTTAACCTTTATAAAAACAATTTCACATGAATATATTTTCTTTATAATGCATTTATTTTAAATCATTTAAAAATAAGCTGACGTGTTCTGATGTGGCCATCTACTTGACTTTATCATACAACCTGGCCCCTAAAATTATTTATAATCATGTAGAGGAGGGGGTTAGTTTTTGCATTTTTATACTTCTGGGGTCCCAATGATTATGTATACAAAATTTGGTTGAGTTTGATATATGGCCAAGATATTCATTTTTTGACCCCCCCCCCAATTTGGGCGGTTAGTTTTTGCATTTTTAGACTTTTGGGGTCCACTGATTATGTATACAAAATTTGGTTGAGTTTTCTCAAACGGCCTAGATTTTTAATTTTTAACCCCCCTCCACCCCCCTTAATTTTGGGTCGATGTGCACCAAAATCTAATCAGCTCTTAATCTCAATGGACCAAAACTACGTATGAAATTTGGTTTCGATATTCACACTAGTTTTTGAGCTAGCTTGTCCACAAAAATTTGTTTTGTTTTTTTGTGGGGCCCGGGCCCGGTACCCACAGGTGCACTTGGGCCTCCTTGCGGGGGCTATGGTACCTATCAATAAACTAGAGAATCGAGCTCTTATTTTAAAACTTTTAAAGGTTCCACCTCAAAATGTGAACATGAAATTTATTTATCTTCTGATATTTGATATATAGTTGCCCTTTAAGAAATTCAATTGAAATTAATTGTGGCTGTTAGCATTTAGAATTCTCGATTCCGATGTATATGCTATAAAATAATAATACAGAAATAAAACCGAATTTATGTGAGCATAATTGGAAATCCAATCCCAGATCTTACGAGAATATAAATGCTCGATTCGAAAGTATTAAATCGCTATCATTAAATCTTTTAGTAAAGATAATATAAATTCTATCTTTCATTAAATCTTATATTTAGAACATACTACCACGGCTACGAATGTTGATAGAATAATATCATAGTGAGAGAACTGTGTCTCACGAAATTAATTTCAAAAAATATATTTAATTTGAAATAATTATGAATCATATATTTGTTTTATAAATAGTATGATTCTAGGGGTGAATCGCGACCTAATATCGTGTACACCTACTTCCACTTCCACTTTCATTTCCAAGTAGAAGACAATAGATGAAGGGGCATTTTCTAATGAATTCCAAAATAATAACAGATAATTCCAAAGACATGTACACCTAATTCCAATCGCGGTTCACCCCTCAGTATGATTATAGTAAGATTTCATGATAGTTTAAATCTATAAATCTATAGATTAGGCAAGGGCGTAGAGATGAGAAGTAAGAGAGCTTAAACTCCACCTTTATTATTATATATATTTTTAATTTTGTTTATATTAAATGATATTCATATCTATTTTTTCTTCTTCTTCTTCTTAAAAGAAATTGATTATAGTAAGATTTATTAATCTATAGTTTAGCTAGGGCTCTGGAATCAGAGTCGGAGTCGGGAAAAATGTGTCGACTGACTCAGAACCCGAGAAAATTTTTTCTATTTGTTCTATCTTGAAATTTGAAAATAAAATAATATATAATAAAAATGGTTGTAGCTTCAAAATTTGCAAAATTATGTTCATAAAAAGTCAATTTTAGATGATAATCCACATTTAATCTCTCTTATTGACTAAATAATAACTTAATCGAATAAACCTAAATAAAAAATTTGTAGAAAATTTTATTCTCTATAAAAAAGTCCTTTGAATAAAATCTCTCCGATTAATGGTTTTGAAGATAGAGGGGTTTAAAGATTTTCAACATAAAAAATTCCAAGTCCACATCCACTGCTTGCTTGAATGAATAGAAAAAGTGGATTTTTAATTTCTCGTGTCAATCGGTTAAGAATTAAACCGAAGCAATCCGAGAATCACAACGCAATAGAAATCAATGCAAAATATAAATATTATAAAATTATATTATTTATTTCCATGTTTTCTAATATAATAGAATTAAAAAAAAATCATCAGCAATTCCAAATCACTAAGTATGAATATAGCCTGAAATAAGTTTTCTGATCGATCTTTCATCCCCTTAAGGGGTGACTACCCTTAATTTAAAATTTCATTAAAAAATGATTTCTACTAGATTCTAGAGCAATTCCAAATCACTAAGCATGAATATGGCCTGAAATAAGTTTTCTAATTGACCCTTCATCCTCTAAAGGTGGTGACTACCCTTAATTTAAAATTTGGCTTAAAACATAATTTCTGCTATATTCTAGATAATAATAATAATAATAATATTGCTCAAATTTGATTAAAAAATACCTATGTTTTATTAAGTTTATTATGTATTTATTATTGTATATACTGCAAATATGACCTAGGCATAGTCAATGGGAATTGAATTTTCGGCCTGCTATTAGAAGAAACTTAGGTAATGTAAGAAGTGATTACCCTTATCTTCTCTTAACTTTTCTCTGTGTCTAGCAAAGGCTAAACAAACGACAAAATAGATCAAATAAATTATATAAATAAAATAAATAAGGTTATGACTTCCACACCCGAGTATCATAAGCTAAAGTTGTTGTTCTCCAAATATAAAATAGATCTAGTGCCAAAAATAGGCAATAATTTGTCTTTCATTTTCAATAACAAAGACAAAATAGAAAAAATCAATCAATGTAATGTAGTTTATAAAATATCTTGCATTGATTGTAATAAAATTTATATAGGCACAACACGTAGACATATGGAAAAAAAATTATATGAGCAAAAAATATCTGTGCTTAAAAAGAGAAAAACAACCAAACAGCATTAGCACAACATCCGCGGACTGAGAGTCATAATTTTGATTTTGAAAATTTTAATATAATTGACTATGAAAAAAATAAAACAAAACGTTTTTTCAAGGAATCGTGTTTCATCCAACAAAACCTGAAAAACACAGTAAATTACAAGGTAGACACGGGTTTTTAATGAGGGAATACAAAATTTTAATAGAAATGACAAAAAAATAAACATTTATGCTTTTTTTTTTATTAATTAATTCCGCGTGCCAAAAAGCGTAGACAATATTGTGGTTGTTGACCTTCCCTTGACTGGTCATTAACATTAATTAGTTCATGTTAAATTTAAACCAGCTCGAGTACTGATTAATTTTTGATTTTTTTAAATTTCATTCGGACTTCATTATAAAGAGATGTAAATAATTGTATATACTCGCATGTTATCTCATTTTGAATTTGTATATATATATATATATGTATGTGTGTGTTGTGTAATCAAGCTTTTATCAATGTTCTGTACAAACTGAGGGGCTCGGCACATTGGTGGGGGAGTGGGTGAATACCTTTTGACATCTGTAATTAATAATAACTCGCCTAGCCTATTGACTGACTTGCCTATTGTGTGGTCCCACAGTTTCCACTGAGGAAGAGATGCCGAGAGCGCTCTCGAAATATTTGGATTAACCATTTGAATAATAAAATAAATTACTGGAAAGAAGCAATTCAATTTATTTATCCTTAACAATAAAAAATAAATAAGAATTACTAAAATTTTCTGGATCAACTCTACCCTCAATGTCTTTAAATATTTAACATAATGAATGATCATTTTCGGAAGCAATTTTAAATCTACGGGTTTGTTTTTATGGTTTCTTAATCATCATTATTTATCTTTCTTCACTTCGAATTCCCCAGCAGCAATATATAATTGATTTTTTTTTTTATTTCGACGGAAACTTGCTAGAGAAAATCTAGTCGAAGATTTGAGACCTGCTGTTTATTTCAATCCCTAGCTAATTGCTCCCACAACAAGGCGCCACGCCGGCCATCGAACTAATTTGAGACACTGACCTCGTATCTAATTGCGTGCATTGTCAAGAAATTAATGGAGAAAACCACTGACAGCTGATTAGCATACAACCATTTAATTAAAATTTCAATGGCTTAACAGATTAGGAAACAAACAGAGCAACCTGTCTCTGAATAAAGATAGAGTCACTGACTCTTTGGAATATTGTCCTCTTATATAATAAGATGCTATTTATTTTAAAATATTATCAAACAAGTGAAATACAATCATTAAAATAAGGATAAACAAACTGATAAATGTGGCATTTCGATTCCCAGATTGTCTTCTGGTTAATCTAAGATTTTATAGATCATTGGGTTTTCATATCAGAAGGACTGTCATCGGGAATCGAACCCTCATGATAAAAAGCTATCCGGGTCGGCAATCCTTTGAGACGAACCTATCTGACATATTTAATCAGCTAGGTACTAAATTTCGGTCAAAAATCTTAACATCTTGATTTTAAAATTTCTCTGATTAAAATGATTCAAAATTTAAACATACAGTATTGACACACGGAATTTTAGTAACTAGTGTTTCACTAATTTTGAAAATTTTTATCTAGAGATATATTTATTACTTATTTCGAAATGTGAATTTACATTTGTACAATACGTGAAAATTTTTTCAAGAATAAAATTCATTAAAAGCAAAATTATAAGATCAACTATATAAGATAAAAAAAATAAGTTTCGAATATTTAAAAATTCTTCTTCTTTTCATTTTTTCGTTTTCTAAAATATTTATTATTTCAGTAATTTATATGCTACGACACGAACCAAGTCTATAGTTATCATTCTAGTACAAGGAGACAAGGAATTGGGATTTTCTAGAACAATCAAAATTAATTGATAATTTCTCTATTGAACTAAAACTTGTCAGGACTTGTCTTTTAGATCTTTGCACGTTCTAACGTGTCAATAGATAATGGATAGTCAGGGATTATTATATCCGTGACCTTTTTAAAAAATAAATTATCATTTCTCATATCGTCCCCTTAGAGAGTAAACCTGCTAACTCACAACAAGGAAATTTTACAGAGCAAAGAAAAAACAAATTTGTTGTTATGAAAAAAACTATTTTTAACATTTTTTTTCTACAACTTATGATCGTAATTTTAAGTAGCAGTTTCACTTGGACAATGCTGTATCTCTTTTTCTTTCGAACGGTATTAATATCTCATTTATGATAAAAAATGGAGTTAGCAGCTTTACATTCTAAACCGACGATATCCTTCTTTAATCTGATTCGATTTAAACCAGGGCTATCCAATCCTTGCCCCAATATAATATCATAAAATTTCTTAAAACATTGAGATTTATATGTAGATCCCGGAAAACACACAACAATTTGGCCTGATAATTTTTTCTCTAAAATAAGAAATGTGAAAATCTAATGTGAAGTTTTCAAAAAATAAAATTTCTAATTTTAAATTTTGAATCTGGAACTAGATTTCAACATTTCCGAAAAAATAATCATCATTTTGGTTTATTTTCGACTCCATTTTCATTAGAAATAAATTCTCTACTTGCATACCCTCTGATTGAATGTTCTAGACAACAATTAGATATCGATCTGAAAGAAAATTTAATATTGTCTCTCGGGGGAGTAGGGTAGGCGGTAGCATGTCAGCCAGTTAACCAAGAGGACCCGAATTCGAATCCGGCTCGAGGCATCCGGCTAAAATCTGACCCCCGAGGTAGAGACAAAATTTAAAAATAAAAATAAATAGTATCGCTTATGGCTACCATGGCCGAAAAGCCAAAAAAAAAAAAAAAAAAAAAAATATTGTCTCTTTATTAGAATTTTATATTAATTATCAAACCAGGAATAATATAAACAAATACTATTTTTGTAAGTATTTAGGTATGTATTTACATATTATACGAGAAGCTATTTTCAAGTATAAAATTTATGAAAAGTAAAATTAGAAGCTCACTAAGAGTTAAAAAAAAAATAAAGTTCTTATTTCTGTGATTATTAAGTATCTTTTTTGAATAACAAAAATCAATAGAATTATAATATTTTATCCCAGGTCCGAGACAATTTTTTTTATTCAAATGTGGCCCGTGTAAGCCAAAATGTTGGGCACTCCTGATCTAGACAATATATGAGGCTATGAGCGCAATAGTGAACTAACCCACAAAATTATAATTTTCTGGGTTAGTCCACTATTGCGCTCATAGCCTCATATATAGTATAAAAGGCCAAGTTGATGATGATGATCATTGCCTGAGCTAGTTAAAGCCGTTTACATGATATTATTGATTTTATCTCTTAGGACTTAGAACAAATGTTAAATCATAGAACCGTTTCCTTGATGGCCTTAGTTATCAACAGAACTGTATTAATATGATGGTTTAATGCATCGAAATCCGAAGAGGGGACAAGAGGGTCTACAATGCACAGGCCCCCCCCCCCCTTCCCTGTGATCGAATTAAAAATTTCTTTAACAGCCCTGACTACACAGGCCCAGACTCTCTAAACTATGTTTAATGCACTCTATGCGCTTTTATATTTAATCACTACTGTATTGGTGTATTCTATAATACTTGGGAAAAAATACTCAAAAAATTAAATCTTTAAATAAAAATGTAATTGACTCCAAACTTTCACCCCTATGAAGATTTTTCTCCGAACGCCTCTGGTTTACCCTATTACTTATTCATAATTATAAATATATCACTATTTTGGAATATATCTAATAAATAAAATAATTACAAGATAAATTTCTCAATGATAAATCTAAAAAAAAAATATTTTAATTTTTTTATTCTTGCTTAATACTTTACTAAAGTAGTTTTGAAATAATAGAACTTTGCTTTCCGTTATATTTTCGTCTTAATTGGAACAAGTGTTTTAACTTTATTTTATATCATATTCTTTGTTATTGGTTTCATAAATGGAAGTGTTTTTAATTTTCAACTCTATAATCACATTTTCACTTCATTATCTCAAACTGTTAACCTATTTATATAAATAAAAATAAAATTTATAAAATAATTATAATTTTTTATTATTTTTAATTAAATATTAATTTTAAAGTAATTTCCTTTTTAAGTAAAAAACTATTTAAAGTTACTAAATATCGTAATTAGAAGTCAACTGCCGGTTTAAATTCAAAATTCAACGAATTCTTTTCTTGGACAAGCGTATAAATCTAGATTTGTAATTGCAATATTTACCCAATGGAAAAGTAGCATTTGCCATGGGATAGACGGACAGGTGGCTCCAATCAGCCACTATTACATTAAATTTAACCCATCGTTTTTATATATAGAAAGAGGTAAATTATTCCACGTAAAAACAGAGTGTGGTTTTTGTGTGATAGCGATGGACGAGTCATTCCGGGACGATTTTAGATACGTTGTGGAAGAAGTTTACGTCATCGAAAGCGTGTGCGTCCGACTTGAAAGTCGGCCAAAGTCAAAGAGCATAATTTTCATATTTTTCAACAGATGATTAAATTCAATTTATGTAATAATGCCACAAAAACATTAATAATTATATTATAGCATTTGCTCTCAGTCTCAAATCAAAGGTTGGCTTTATTCAAATTAAAAACACTCCTGTGGTTAATCTAATTTCCATCATCATCAAGAAAAGAAATCATCGCAGTAAACTGTTTAAAAATTAATTATATGTATTCGATTTTTTTTTATCCAATAAGAGTGTGAACGGGTTTGGATGCTGATCATTTGGCCTTGCCCACTGCAAAAATTTGACCAGGTATAAGCCTCCTACTCTAACAAATAAAAAGTACAATACTACAGAGAATTTGGTTAAATGGACACTAGTTTTGAAGCCCAAAAAGTGTGAAATTATTATAATAGTTTTTTTCGGTTAAATTTATTCAAAGAATATAATACTCAATTTATTTTACGGTATGATAAAATTGTAGTAAACTGATAATGACTCGTTAAAAACAGAAGAATTTCTTTCATTTCTTATGGGAGAAGTACCCTGTGGCAACTAGAACTACATCCTAGTCAATGGTTTGACTTATATACCTCAGAGTATTATAGTGCTTAAATACTACTCAATGATCAGACAAGTTCTGAAGTTGATAGAATTGAGTTTTTAAACTAGATTAGATATCCTGAGAATGTTCTTGGGCCTTAAAACTTCTAAACCAGCGCTTCTTAAACTTTTTTGATTGGGGACCCCATTTTGACTGAGAAGTCATTGTTGCCCTATGTTTTCCTACACCAAAATTCAGTTTCGCGACCCATAGTGCCTGTTCTAAACCAAAGACAAGTTTTATTACTATTTAAGATACAAAAAGACATTATCAATGCATGTGTGGCTACATGTTGGAAAGAGCCATTAGTTCACATCTAATTATATGTTAGTCTTTTTGAAACTTTTGATTTAACTTTAAAGTTGTCGATGAATTCGAAACCGAATTTTGAAATTCATGACAGTATTTTTTTGGAATTTTGAGACCCAATTGTTTCTCGCTTACAAGTTTTAATCGATAAAAAATGTTTCCGAAAGTTTTATCCACTCATTCGGTGGAGACGTGGAGATGATTCTTCTTATTAAATAAGCTGACGTGTTCTGATGTGACCATCCACTTGATTTTACCATACAACCTGGCCCTTCACTTATATTTAATATTTAATAAAATTATTTATAATCATGTAGGGGAGGGGGGGTTAGTTTTTGAATTTTTAGATTACTGTGGGCCCACTGATTATGTACACAAAATTTGGTTGAGTTTGGTACAAGGGCCTAGAATTTCATTTTTTCACCCTACACCCCCTCCCCCCACGTTTTAGGCGCTTAGTTTTTGCATTTTTAGACTTCTGGGGTTTCACTGATTATGTATACAAAATTTGGTTGAGCTTGCTCAAATGGCCTAGATTTTAAATTTTTAACCTCCACCCCTGTATGGTAAAGTAAAAAGTAGAATTAACAATTGCCGAAAATGCTGATGGAGAAGTTCCATTCCAAGGCTTCTAAAAATGTGATTGTTTTCTGTTGTTTGCAAAACAAAAGATATCAAACTTAAATATTCTTAATCTTTAAATCTGATATCTTATAATTGAAATTCGAATTCGTTAGCTGAAAGAAACAAATAAAGCCCCTGATACTTAATTACACCATTTTATTTATATTTTTCACCTCATTCACCTCATTTTATATTTGTTACTGCTACATGTAGGCATTTCCATAAATTGTTTTAATTTTACTACACGCATTTGTTGGTGATATTTTACCTCATGAATTCTTCCTATATTTTATAATTTAATAAAATTTCCAAATATATATATAATTAAATGCATGATAAAATTAACATTTCGTTCGAAGATTAATTTGTATTTTTTTCTTTTTTTACGATTGAGTGTATTTGTGCTGAGAAAATTGTATACTGGTATAATTTAGTAAATTCTCTTGTCCAAAAATTTAATGAAAAATTTTTTGTCCTTGAAAATATTTTTTTTACCGAAGCAGAAATTGATCTTGGACACACATGATTGTTCATGTTGTGGAGCTTGTTTAAAGAAATATAATTTTATTTTAATTTCTATATCCCAAGTATCCATCATACTTTTCATGGGGTTTCTAAAAAACGGCTTTGACTAGATACTAATAGATTATAATTGACATTTTTTTTAATTTATGATTTTAATATTTTTTAAATATTATATATATTTATTTTTCTTGGTAAAAATGACTTTTTTCAAGTTCGATAAGATTGGGAATCAATTTGTTTTTAGCACACTGTATTAAGATACACTTATGTGCGGGGGTGGTGTGGGTTTTGGATGTCCAGATCGTCTCCGCGCTTGCAGGACTGGGTGTTGCCCACCGAAACAAAATAGAAAAATATAGGGGCAACTCCAGTCTGGTGGATAATATTGCGGAGCGATTTGGCGTCGGGGCGGTCTCGGTCAGGGTCGAGGCCATCACAGTGTCGTGGAAGGGAGTGTGGTGGCATAAAGCGGTGGAGTCCCTCATCGCCCTGGGTATATCCCAAAAAACAATAAACGATTTGACATATAGGGCGATGAGGAGATCTCTTCTTAATTTTTACACTTTCGGCAGAAGAACATGGAGAGCGTGTGGCGTATGATTATTTTTTGTGAATATAAAAAAAAAAGAAATGTGAAATATGAGCCAGGATTAATTCTGGCTCTCTCAGCCACCCGCTCTGAATCTGAATTAATTTGTTCTGAATCCGAAAGTGTGAAATATTTGTAAATAAATTTGTGTAATCATCTTTTTTCTTGTAAGAGGCGGCCCGCTCCTCGGAGGCCCAATAAATAAAATAAAATTAAAAAGAATCCGGATAAAATGGGGAAAAAAGGAAAATGTATAAAAATAGAAAAGAATAACAATTTTAGATGCGATTTTGATTGAATTCAAAAGAGAACTAAAACTCTTTAAACCGATATGATTAAAATTTAAAGAATTACGTAAGAGAAAAGTGACAGTCCATAGTGGAAACAGCTGCGTGAAGATGGAGAAAAGTAAAGTTAAGAGCTTCCTGAGATCAATAAATAATTAGATGAGTATAGATCAATATTATGTTATTTAATGTATTTAATAAGTGTTATGCCATTAAAGCTATAAAAAAGTACTTGGAGATTACTTTGTAAAAAGTAGAAACGTGTTAATATTAGTATCTATATATTTGCCTGAACTAAGTGTAGGTTGGCCCACCTCGAGTCAAATTATCGGATTGGATATCTTTGACATGTTAAGTGTCTAATATAAACATCCACTAAATAAATAAATTTGCTTTATTTATCGACTTTTCATACTATAATAAATATCACATAGATTTTTTTTTAAGCATAAAAGTACGGCTTTCTTAAATAAATTTTATTTTAATAAAATATTAGCTATAATCGTATAATATAATCGTATGTTGGGATTTTTCATACAATGTTGTCAAAAATTGCCCATAAAATTAAAAAAAAAATATTTTTACCGTTGAAAACAGTTCAAAAATCCCGAACTATAGGTCTATAGGTCTATACCAGAGTTCTTCAACCTTTGTCATCCTTCAGAATCCTTTGTTTGAGATAATTGTTTTATGGAACCCCTGTTCCGTAGCACATCTAGATTTGAATTTAGTGGGGAGGGGTGTCGTATTACTTATTACATGTTATGAACAAGGGGCCTTCCATAAATTACGTCACACAGAAAGGGCGAAGAGGCATTAAAGATTTGCGACAAAATGTGACAGAGGGGCCCGGGGATATTAAAAATTGTTATCTCATAAAAGTCAAATTAAATAAATTATATTTTAAAAAAACTAAAAAGTACAAAATAATGTAATACTTAATCAAAAAGCGTGGGGCTCAAAAACACTTTTTGTGTGGATTGTCGCGAAAGAACTACCTTAATTATTTTTATAGAGAAAAGTTTGCGGAATTTAACAGAATGAAATGTATTTATTTGTATTATTTTTATATAATTTTATTTAAATTGAGTAGGTAATTATTTTTATAGAGAAATGTTTTTCGGAATTTAACAGAACAAAAGTCACATTGATACATAGATACAAGAGAAGCTATTTTTTTTTTTTATTGCCCTCGGGAACCTAGATGCCCATTTAGCCAGAGAAGTTAATATAAAGCATGTAAAAATTAAAAAAATTTCAAATATATTTTTTAGATTTCATGATATGAATAAAAATAAAGTTAAACTTCAAATATATTAGATCCCTTTAGTTAGGTATAATTTATTAAAAAAAAATCTACAATTATTAAATTAGAGGGTATTCAAGTGATAGTGTGACGTCACAATACAGGGGGAGGCTCAATGAAAATGAGAAACAGAATGTGACACGGGGGGGGGGGTGTCCAAAAATCTTGAAATTCATGTGACGGCCACAAGGTGCGCTCCTGCCTATATATACCATATTTAAATATAAAGTATTTGTATTATTATACATTGAATTCAGCATTGACTCGCGGAACCCCTAAAGCGTTTGAGTGGAACCCCGGGGTTCCGCGTAACACAGATTGAAGAACACTGATCTACAGGGCCGAATATGTGCAAATTACACGGGCGGCCAAGTCAAAGGGCGGAAAAACAGTTAAACTGACACTAGTCTAACCGAGTGATTCTCAACCTTTTTAAAGCTGCTGCCCCCCTAAGGAAAGATTTTCAGCACCCCTTTGTGAATGTACCTAAATGTAAAAGTCAAAATTACATATAATTATTAGAATTTATTTCAATTTTATTTATTATATGTACCTATGTATCAATTTTAGCTAGAAGGGGTAAGGGATGATAATTTTTTATGGGTCAAATTTTAGTTACAATTTTAGAATGGGGCGCAAAATTATAGTTTGCACACGGGCGGTTCTCAATCTTGATTGCTAGGCAACCAATCTAGCTTTGTGGGTGAAAGTCTGCCTAACCTACAAGGTGCAGCATTACCTTGATATTCCGTGAGGTAGAGAAGGAAATCAGTGATGACACAATCCCTGGTGGCCCAAAGCTTGCGTATTTGTTGCAAACCACCCAGCTGGGAGGGCCCCCCGCCATCATCCCATTCGAGCACTACACGCATCCCAAACCCGAACCCATCCAACACTCATCCACAACGGGGAGCACACTGAGGCCTCGACCTCCTCTCCCGGCCAACCGATCCCTTCTCGCCTCAAGCCAACCCCCTCATCGTACTGCAAAAACAAACTACAGGTCAAGAGGAGGCCTTCGCCACCCTCTCCTTAGATTGGCAATAGCTTACGGATGTTTATAAACATTCTGACACTAATAGCCTAATGGGAAAAGCTTTTGTTTGCGTTTCTAATTCCTCCTTATTTATTGGAGTATCAATAGTTTCTAATAGAGATTTAGAAAAAGGTTTTATTTTATTAATTTATCATATTGCTAAATAAACATAAAAATTAGAGGAAAAAGTGAATTTTTTAAGACTCAGTATATATAATTAGTAGAGATTGTGGTGTTGTTGCAAGGTGAAATCTATAATAAAGATAAAAGTAAATAAATATTATATGCAATATTCATTTACTATGAGTTAGGGATTCTAGGTCACTTGTTTCACATTGCAATTAAAAAAATTAAAAGATGTAAATTTTTTCAATATATATATTTCGAGCTGTAAGCTAATCTTCAGGTTTTTACGCGGAATTATTAAAATTACGTTTTGTCTTCTGATGGAAATCTATGATCATGTTATTTGTAAATGAGCATACATTTATATTTTTTTTTTTCTTGTTTGTTAATTGTTAATTTCTTTTAATTGATTTGTATTTATGTTTATTAATTTCTGTAGATAATTTGTATTGATGTTTTGTTGACCTAGCCACCGAGGACTTGTGTCTCTAATCAGGTCGAGTAATAGATTTATTTATTTTTTAATTGTAATGTGAAACAAGTGACCTAGAATCCTTAACTCATAATAAATGAATATTTCATATATTTATTTACTTTTACCTTTACTCAGTAGTTTTACTGTCCTCAAATTTTAATGAATTGTCAATTTTTTGTCAGCGAACAGTAAAAGATAGAAAAATAAAACTTGATATAGAGGTTCAGTATTCAAATTAAAAAGGGGTGGAAAATTTTATATCATTAGTTACAGCCGCCTGTCGAAAATCACGAATGGGGTGACATCTAATCCCGGAATATAGAATTTAGTTTGCTGAAAACGACTAAAAAAATTATCGCCTTTGCATGATCAGTTTGTCCGGATCTCCAATGCCGTCACTTAAAATAAAATTATTTTTAAAAAAATAATCAGCAAAACGTAATACTTTTATTATGGAGTAATTTGACGTGAGGGGAGACAGAATCTTAAAAACCAATAGAAAAGCGTACAGATGAATTCAAAATTCCTGATATCTATTGGTATTTATAAAGTTTTTTTTGTATGGCTTTCAAGTATAATAACTTTTAAGGAGTTAGGTGTTCGTTCTAGGTGAAACATTTCAATATAATAAGCAAGATCCGAGGTAGGTTTCACAAAAAACCTATCTTGCATCTTGCTCAAATTTTATTATGTGCTTTCAAGTATGCTCACTTAGTCAGATTCTAAGCAAAGTTTTTATTTATTTATTTTTTTTATTTTGTTAAAAAAATAATAATTTTAAATTATGTGATTATGTTTTTGATATAGAAATATTTCATATTATGATTAAAAATAAATGAAATTTTTGGGATTTAAAAAAATGTAATATTCTACTCTTGAGGTGAACCTTTCTATCTACTAATTCAAAAAATAATCTTCCATAAAAGATTTTTTTATTTTTTTTATTTTTGAAAAATATATTTAATATGATGCTTAAATTAAAAAAAATATATTTTTCTAAATTAAAAAAAAAAAAACTCACTATTTTTTATCATATAAGTATTATATTATAAAACATGACCATTGAATACCTACTTCATTCAGGCAAACATAAAATTACAAATGCGTTGACTATGGCTTGAGGGAAATTTTCTAGCTAAACATAAATATAGTACACGTCATAGGGATCCAATTTCTAGGGTTAAGCCAAGTTCCCAGAGAGCAAGTTTGGCACTTGGGTTTGACTCCATAGAGAAGTGATACATATCCAACAAAATCTTTGATCAAGAATTTTAATATCTTCTATTGGGGGTCGAGCTAGGCTAGGGGTTGGCGTAGCAGCCCGCTAACCAAGTGGACCCGGGTTCGAATCCGACTCGAGGCATCTGTCTAAAGTCTCTGAGTAGAGACAAATTTTAAAAATATTGTAAATAAATATTTCGCTTTATTTATATTTATTATTATAAAATAATTGTTAGCTCCCAATAACACAGGCATTAAAAACAGCTTTTTTTATCTTGATGAACCTTAAGCTTCAAACATAATTATTTGCTAGTGTCCACATCGAATTTTTATAAGATTTGTAATAAAAATAATACCCTTGATTCGATTAGTGGTATAGTAATGAAAATAAAGTATATATTATAGCTTCTCGTTCTCTTTAATTTCTTTTTAAATCTCTTTCAATGAATATTGATTAAATAAATATTTCTTAATCTGAATAATGTAAACATAACAAAGCTTGAAGCAAATCTGTTCCGAGATTTCTTTGAATGAAAGTAGGAAAGTGGGCGGCTGACAATTTCTTAAAGTTATTTATAATTCAGAGTCTATTTGACGTCTACTTTTTCTCATCCGGTGATGAAATGAATTTGCCTCTCACATTTAATTATAGGGTAATTCATAGGAATGATAGTATTGAAGTTAATTTTAATAAATCAATTTTTCCTATTTAGAAATATCTACCTTTAAAATTATATATAATCTATTAAAAAATTGACCAAACTAAAAATATATTTACTTGGGAACCACGTAAAGCAAGGTAAAAATAACCTGGCATAGTTTGCTTATATAATAATTCTAAAAGGAATGCTCAGCCTTTAATAATAAGGATTTGATCTTCATCTCCGTATAAACACATATAATATTAAAAAAGAGTTTATAAAAAATTAATAAATATATGAAATCATATCACTCTACTTAATCTTACCTATACAAAGTTCAAATTCTTCCCTGTCTCATACATGGCTAGCATATGTGGAGAGATGAGTTTATAAGCCAGTGGTTCCGAACCTAGGGGTATTTACCACCATGGGGGAAAATAGCTACTTGAAGGGGTTAATAAGACTAATTAAAATTAATTTAATATTTTGACGGTAATGGATTCAATTTTTCAACTACGGGGCGAGGCGAGGATGAATTTTTTTTAACAAGGGGTAAAAGACACATGGCTTGTTGGTCACTGAGGTAATAAAACTGAAAAGATTAGGAACCACTGCTCTAAGCATTCTCTTAAAATTAATAGAAGATCCAGTATGTCTAATCTTGCTGGGTTCCCTGGCCTATGGCAGAATCGTTTCTCCAATGTACCTTTGTTATAGATACTATCAGCCGAGGGGTGATCCGCAATTGGATGTAGGTGCACACCTCTTTGGTGGTATTTTGGAAGTATTTGGAAATACTTGGAAATATTTGGAAGTACTTGGAAATATTTGGAAATACTTAAAAATATTTGAAAGTACTTGGAAATATTTGGAAATACTTGGAAATATTTGGAAGTGCTTGGAAATATTTGGAAGTACTTGGAAATATTTGAAAGTACTTAGAAATATTTGGAAGTTCTTTGAAATATTTAGAAGTGGTTGAAAATATTTGGAAGTACTTGGAAATATTTGGAATTACTTGGAATTACTTGGAAATATTTGAAAGTACTTGGAAATATTTGGAAGTACAAGTGGAAGTAGGTGTACAGCATATTAGGTCGCGGCTCACCCCTCGCTATTAGCTATCAGACTAATATGAGATTCAGCATAAGTGACGCTCTAGACTTCCTGGCTCATCTTAGAACTGTCTCCGCCCTTTCCCTTCATTATAGGTACTACCATGGCATTTGTTCTGACGAGATAAAATCAATAATCCCTTCGAAATCTTCATCTACGCAAAATAGACAATTTTCTAACATTCTACATCCCTTCGCGATTAAATTAGATAATAACCGAATTAATAAAAAGAACTAAAATTTCAAGATAGATTTAACAAACTAATTTGTTTTTTGTGAAACTTACCTTGACATTTTATTTACTTTTTATTAAAAATGTTTCACCTTGAATCGACACCTAACTCTTTAAAAATTAATCGAATTAACGCATTCACCTATTCCTTTATCCTATATTATTTAATATTTGTTTATAAACTCTTTTTTAATATTATACTTATTTATTTTTATTTTCATTTTATTTTTATATACGGAGTGATCAAGTAATTTTCTCAAACAGCAACTCCAAAGATATCAACTAGTGTGGTCACTACAAGATTAGTTTCTCCATTATTTCAAATCATCATACCAATTTTCTTCAGTCAAATTACTTCAATTTGCGTTTCCCCCAAGTCGTTTTGAGAAAACCAGAAAAAAGACGAAATTGCAAAATAACAAAAATCTTCAAGTAAACACGTAGTTCCGGTATTTTGATTTTAACCAAAATCTTGGGATACTTCTTCAAGCCTCAAGATAACTTAAGTTTCAAATTCCAAACCTCTACGGCCCACCGTATCCGAGTTATGAACAAATAAAATATTTTTGAAAAAAGTTGAGCAATTCTTTCATTAAAATTTGATCGATGAAAATACAAAGAGCGCGAATGGAATCATTTCTCTGTCTTTATAGCTAGCCAAGGATGCTAAAGGCAATTCCTAGAATAATATAAATTAAGAAATTAATTAATTATAGATTAATAAATACAAGTTCAAACCTGTTTCAGACTATTAGAGATTAATTTCTTAATTTCTATTATTCTAGGAATGGCCTTTTGCACTCGGACCAAAACGATACTCTTTATATAGAGAGAATATTCAATTGGACTTCATTAAAATTCAGTACAAAAGAAATTACTTGTTGCGGCTCTAACTAGCAAGCGTAACCAAGTCTTGAAAAAGTTTTTACTTTTCTATTTCTTTGTAATTTTAATCGCGTCAAGAAATCCACAAAATTTAATTCATAATTAACTTTGCCGAGACAAGAGTTAATTTATTTTTAAAAATCGGGACAAAATGACAAACTGACCGGAACACCAGAACCATACCTTCAAACCGGGACAGTCCCGAGACGTATGGTAAGCCTAGCTATTGTACGAGGTTACATCAACATTGTTTACAAGCTAGAAACGGACTGAAAAACAGACTGTACTGTGAACGTATAAGTTCATGTACAGTAGTTAAAGAGTAAATTATATTAATACAGTATTTTATCTGTAAACTTTTAATGTAGTTTTTCGTTTGTTTGAGTTGATTCATTTTTTGGGTTACATTCAAAAGAAAAGTGCGATCTTATTACTGTCGACACAATGTCTGTCCCTCTGACTGAGCATTGTAGTTTCTAAGCTAAATAAGATACAAATTTGAAATTTACTTGATATATGTGTATTCATTTTCCCCGAAATGAAAAATTGTATTAAAAATTTAATCGAATGATAATTTTAGGAAGGGTCGAATTTAGGTGTGATTTTTGGGTCGAGAAATGGATCCTGTCATGGTCTCATTTTCGGTTAACTTTAATTTGATTGGTTTTTTATTAATTTAAAGTAATTAGTAGTAATTATTCACAGGGGTGTCAATAAAAATTTATAATTAATTTCTTGCTAAATAATTTTTTTTTAACAATTAATTGTTTTTTTTTTTCATTTTAAAACCCACTATTCATTACAAATATTATTATTAATTAACATTAGGAAATTTAATTAATTAGAGGTATTTTCTATCGAAGACGGAATAGTAGAACTCAATGGTGAATTGAAATAAAGGCATGCCTAAAGATAATGAAAAACACAAATTTCTAATAAAAGAATTTGTTAGGTAATTTTCATCCTCTTAAAAAATCCGACGATTCCGAGGATCGTCCCTCCTTTTTCAGGGTTTAAATGGTCAACGTAGGAACCTACCTGTTTATTAGTATTATTTTTAATTGCGTTTAATTTCAAAACTTTGTGAATAGCAACGCCTTGATGATGGCAGGAATGGTACAAAACGTTGAAAAAAATAATTAAATTTTATTTCAATTTTATTCAATTCTGACTGCAAATAAAAGTCGACGTTTTTTCCTAAAAATCAAAGTCTAATATAATATTAATATATTGATTTTAACTAAAGCCAGGTACTAAGTAAAGAATGGTCTATGAAAAGTGTCCGCCTGTATCTATGCAACCGAAAGACGCCTCTGGATTGTACTAGCCTACCCTACAGGCGTCCTTGTTAAATGAATATTTTTCATAATGTTTAAATTTGACGGCCATCTTCCATTAGCTCATTTCCTATTTTTCTAATTAGCAGTGGGCGCTGTCGGGCGAGCGCCCAACCTGAATTGTTCACCCCCAACCTGCTAAATTGAGCATTTAATCAAAAAATTGAAAAACCGAGATAATATTATAAAAAAAGTAAAACCATCGCTTTCAATATTATGGACTTTATATAATAAAAATTTAATAATTATACCTAAACTATTAAAAAATAATATCAAAATTATACAAAAATCTTAATTACCCGAAATAATGCACATTTTTAGTGCCCACCTCAGGGCTCACCTTCCAATTTTTTTGACTGATTTCGCCCAACCGAAAAGAAAAAGCTGGAGCCGCTATTGTTGAGAACCTTTTCAAAAACAGTTTCTGAGAATATTGTTGGCGAAAATCAGCAAACGCAAAAGGCATTCGCCATCAGTGAGTAACAAACATACTCTTGTGGAGGAGAAAAGTTGTTGTTCACCAAAACGTTTATCGATTATGAATTCAAACCATTTGATTAATTCTATACTTATATCTTGAATATATGTCACCTCTATAGTGGTTCCCGCTAATACACAATATTTGATAAATTCTTATATTTCTATATAATAAATTATTTAAATTGCTAATGTTTTGATCTAAGGGAGATTATTTTTACTTACCTCGAATTTTCCCGAGCTCCATATCATCATGAACAGATTGCAGGATTGTAGGAACTGAAGGCGGTGATGAAGGCGTCAACGATCTTGCTCTCTGACGAACGCGGATAGTAACAAAGGCACGGTCACATCCATATACATTCTTAGCCATAATGCAATAAGTCCCTTGGTCATCCATTGTCACTCTTTTCAGGGTTAAACGAACATAGTCATCACTAGTTTCTTTCAGTGTTCGTTGGCTATTTGTAATGTCCCTTGTTCCTTTCATCCAGGTCACTGAGTGATTATATTTAAAAATTATTTTCATTTTTTATATTAATAAATTATATTTATTTATTTAGATATTATTTCCAATAATTTTACTTACGTTTGGGTTTCGGATCTCCCGAGATTCGGAATGATACCGAAAAATCTTCTCCACTTGAAAAGCTCATGACCGTTTCAGGTCTGGATAAGAACATAGCAGGTTTACCACTTCTCATCGAACCAACATTTACAACCTGAAAAAAAAATTATAAAACATAAAATAGTTATTATTATTAAGAATATATTTTCATTTTGTTAGGACATTGGTTAATTGAAGAAAAAAAATGACATTGGAATGACATGTTAATGCCCAGAATGAGCTTTGCAAATAAATAAATTAAAATAATAATAATAAACAGTCACATACAGTCCCTCACTCGTGATCCTACTTTTTTGTTTGTTCGAGTTGAACTTTATTACCTATAGGATATGTCTCCATAAAAAAAAATTTAATTGTAATTTTCGTCTCTATATAATTGTTCGGATTTAAATATTTCATTTTAAATTCACAATTGAGTAACCCATTTAATAACCAGATTTTTTTCCATTAACTATCCTGATACAAAATATACACATTTTTACCAATTCTTTTAATGTAAACTTGATTCGAAAAAATGATTGTAATTGCATATGTGCACAGGATCTTTTATAAAAAAATCCAAAATATGTCAATTAAATTAGTGCTTTCTCGACAATCCACAGAAAATGTTTTAGCCTCGTAACTACTCTATACAACAAATGAACGGTGCTAAAATTTTAGATTATGTTTTTTTAACGTGACTGTACTTCTCACACTTATCTATCCTCTCTATGAATGGATTGTTTTTAAGCGATTGTTCTTATATCCCCACAACTAAAAATAATCGCCTAAATATGTTTATTTTTTTAATTTTTATCAAAACTACGAAGTGAATAATTTCAATTTTTTTCAAGTTACTCCGAATATATTATTGTAACAAATATTAGTTTTTCATCAAGATGGTGAAAGTCCTTAATGAAAAAAAAATAAAATAATGATCATTTTCCCACCCTTTCCCAATCTGCCATATGTAAACAATTTCATTTTTAATTGCAATTATTTCGTGTTTGGTGTGGTAAATCGTCTTCAAATTTTAAGTGTGTTTATTATGCTTTTAATGAATTATATTCCAAGTTTCGAAAACTTATTGAATTTGTGCATTTGTACTACTTTAAAGAGAAGAAAATAAAAAAGTAAAGTTATGAGTAGGTACAGCGGAAATTTTACTAGTTCATGTGACATTTGTTTGAAATTAAAATAAAATAATTACCTGGACTGCTGCAGCAGTAGTTACAGTACCGTAGCTATTGCTAGCTCTACATGTATAAAGTCCGGCAAGATGTTCAGTGGCACTTGGAACTACCAATGTATACACTCCAGCTTCTTCAAAAGTTTTTGCTCCTTGGTGATTTAATTCTGATATTGATTGAGATTCAAGCAGCCAAGTTACTTCAGGCTTAGGGGCACCTAAATATTAACGAAAAGTTTATAATTTTTAAATCATTTATTAATAAGACTACAATGAGATTCTAATACTTTACCTCTAACTTCGACTTGAAGTGCAATCGTCCCTCCAATAGGGACTGTATGGTCTGTTAAAACAGATGAAAATTGCGGCTTACGAGTATCACGGTAGATACGTGTTTTATCCGAACGACGATTTCCTCGACCATCTCGTCCTGAAATTTCAGTAAGAATTTTCTAAATATCTGTTAAATTAAACTTAAAAATTTACAGAAATTAATGATTATCAATTAAAACAGAAATAATAGGGAATTGGGCAATTAATGATTATAATTGCATAAAAAATTTAACAACTTGTGGATAAACCAGAATATAACTATATATGAAATATTTTTAAAATAAATAATCCATTAAGCTGAATCCCTATTTTATTTATAGTGATTTAAATGAAACATGAACGGTAAAATAACATATAATAGGATTTTTCTCTACCTGTAAAATGGACGTGCTGACTTGTCTGATCATTCCACAGTTCATTTTCAGCCCTGCAAGTATAAAGTCCCGTATCTACACGATCAGGACCATTAATAATAAGTTTACAAATTCCCTCATCATTTTGAGATGTGTGATGTCGGGTGCTTCCAGTTAAGGCAACTCCATCCCGGAACCAAGAAACCCGAGGAGCTGGCTGACCACGCACGCGGCATTCCAGTACTAATTGGTCATCCTCGAAGTTATATGTATCTGAACAGAAAGTAAGTTTTATTAATCAATTGAAAAAATATATAAGTAGAGTATGGATAGGTTTATAAATAATATGAATTAATATAAAGATAATATAAATAATAATTTTGTAAAATATGAGAAAATTAGAGTGTCTAAATAACTACGGCCGCGGATTAGCATCTTAGAAGATTTAAGGTAAATATGAAAGAATTCACTAAAACTGATCAATATTAATGAATTTATTAATAGTTATACTTGGAAAATTGCATAAAAACTTAGTTAATTAGAAATCATTCAGAAAAAGACACTTATTGAAGACAACTCTTAATTAAAAAGTTTTTTCTTGACGATAATAGCAGAGTTATTGTTTTTATAAAAGTAAATTAAAGAGAGCATCATTTGTTTGAACTGGAATTGTTTATTAATTTACCTTTAATAGTGCGAGTGAATGTAGGAGCTGCCGGTGCAGGTTCGTAGTCAGAGAAAACTCGAAGCCGGGCAGAGGTACAGGATTCTCCATGGCAGTTGGAAGCTTCACATGAATATTCACCAGAATCTCCTGGTGTTACAGATCGGAATTCTAAAGTATGAAGTCCAGAATCCGATTTCGAAGTAATTCCATCTATATATTAAGAAAAATGATTTTTTTTTAATTTCAACATTTAATTTCATTTTTACAGCTTTCTCGATCCCATTCAAGTTGGGTTTGCGTACATTCAATTGAAATTGATTGAGAAGGTCTAAGAGAGATATATGGAGTTGCCACCCACTATCTTCACTAGAAAGACAAGGGTTATAATTTATAATCATTAAGAATATATGGATCGGCAGTAAAGGCGAAATTCGGCTAATAAAAAATAAATTAAAAATTCATTAACTGAGAGTAGTTGAGTTTAATTTAATCGAAACAACTACTGAGAGTATTCTCTATTTAGTTCAAAGAAGGGTGAGAAAGATTATCATTATCAACTCGGATTATGTAAAGGATAATCCCGGTAATTAAAAAAATGAAATAATAATGTCAATGAACTCGTTAACGTGGATACTAGATTAAAAGATAATGAAGTTTGATATAAATAATTAATTCAGGATTTTATAACTAATAAGTAAAATGATTTTTAAATTGAAAGGTTTTTTTAGTCACAAACTAATAAAAGACAATAATTAACAGAAATTATTAAATTAACAGAAATTATTAAATTAACAGAAATTATTGCCTTTTATTAGTTTGTGATTAAAAAACCTTTCAATTTAAAAAATAATTAAAAATTAAATAACTTAAGTTTTGAAAGAATCTTATACTAATAAAATTAGTTTAAAATAAATGAATAATGTGAATTTGAATATAATCCTGCTTCTATAAAAAATTAAATTGTAAATTATCAAATTAATGATTATAACATTTAGGGAAAGCGGTATTGGTTTATAGTGAAATATATTAAACACAGGAGATTTTTGACGGGTTATAGTGGTGTTTCACAAGTCTTTGTGAAACACCACTATAATCCGTCAAAAAACTCCTGTAACTAATGATTATAGCTCAGAAGTTTTTAAACTGTACCCTCAGAGCCGTGCTATGAGAGGCTATCAGGCGGCATCGTAAGTGACCGGCATAAGAAGCGAAATCAAAATAGAATTTGAACATTTGAATAATTAAAAACGATTTTCTATATTGGTCATATTGATGTATACGATTTATGATTTATAGCACCCCTCTGCCTAAGCGCTTTCACTACTCTTTGAAAAGTATGGGGTTTTTATCAATTTTTTCCCTTACCAAAATAAGGAGTAACAAAAATATGTTAAAAATTAAAAAAAAAAAAATGGACATTCGATGGTGAGGTTTTTGTGCCTCGAGGTCGAAGTTTTTTTGTATTTCTGAAACATTTGTAATTTCTTTGTATTGGATAATAAAGGTCTTAATTTATTTAAAAAAAAAAAATACTACTCTTTGATTTCGGTTGTAGTTGATAGTTGATATCATTATTTTAAAGTAACTTATATTTTCAAAATAAAAATAGTATCCATACTTTTTGAGCATTTTTTATTTTTTTTATTCAGAATGGAAAGTTATTTTTTAAAGAAAAAACATTAAAGGGGCGGCAAATTGGAAGACTAGCATCTACCGCACAGCCTGTGTTCCTTAATATCATTCTGGATTATAGATCCGATCAAATTTAAACCACGATGTAAACTAGTTAAAAATGAATATTAGTTTATTGATAATATATGAATTTATTTCACCTTTTATAGTTAGTGGCAAGCCATCACGGAACCATTTTATTTGGGGCTCTGGAAATCCTGTGACTAGACAAGTGAGCCTGACCTTCGTGCCTCGTGCAGCTGTTCGATCAGTGAGCCTTGTTGCAAATATTGGTTTCTTGAGGGGATCCTTGCCCTGAAATGATATTGATATAAATTAATAATAAACGTAATAAAAAATATTTTTAAAATGACGGAAATGTGAAATAATACCTGGCGCGTCCGTTTACGAATTTCGATTTCTTCATCTAATAATTTGTTTTCTTGTTTCAGCCGACTCTCACGTTCATCAAGTTTGGCACGAATGCGATGACGAGTGGTCAATTTATCATCAATTTGTGTTTCTAAATCATAAGTTTTGGTTTTGACTAATGTTGAGGTAGACCAGGAAACTTCTTCGGCAAGTGTATGTAGATCATCCTGGGGAAGAGTAGGCCCTTTATAATTGGCCTCCTGAGATTCAATGCCTTCATCAGAATGAAGGGAGCGAAGGGCAGAAGATTTAGTTAAAGAATAAGAATCAGCGGATATTGAGGTAGAAACAGCACCGGAATCTGAAAGCGATAAGTCTTTCCGGATGAAGGTGTCTGTGTCTAATGAATCATGGTTATTTTTGAGACACGAATCTTTCTTTTTCATATCAATTTCGTCTTCTTGTTGCGTAGCCTTACTAAACTTTAATTTCTCTTCTTCCGTTTTCTTCTTCATAATTTCAACTTTTCCATCAGATTTTATTTTATCTCCTTGTTTTTGATCTATCAATTCAGCGTCTTCATTATCTTTCTTTGTCTTGGATTTAGCTTTTTCCGTTTCTTTCTTTACCTTCGATACAGCTTGTTTTTTATCTTTTCGTGCCTTCGATTCAGATTCATCTTTTTCTTTCTTTGTTTTCAATTCAGCTTCTTCGTTTTCTTTATTTGATTTCAAATCAGAAACTTCTTTTTCTTTCATTACTTTCAAATCAGATTGTTGTTTTTCTTTATTTGCCTTCAATTCAGCTTCCTCTTTTTCTTTCTTTGTTTGTAAACCAGCTTCTTCTTTTTCTTTCTTTAATGCAGCTTCCTCTTTTTCTTTCATTGCTTTCAAATCAGCTTCTTCTTTTTCTTTTTTACCCTTTAATTCGGCATCCTCTTTTTCTTTCTTTATCTTCAATTCAGCCTCCTCTTTTTCTTTCTTTATCTTCAATTTGGCCTCCTCTTTTTCTTTCTTTGCCTTTAATTCAGCCTCCTCTTTTTCTTTATTTTCTTTCAAATCAGCTTCCACTTTTTCCTTCTTTAATGCAGCTTCTTCTTTATCTTTCTTAGCCTTCAATTCGGCATCTTCTTTTTCTTTTTTTGCCTTCAATTCAGCCTCCACTTTTTCTTTTTTTGCTTTTAAATCAGCTTCTTCTTTTTCTTTCTTTGATTTCAATTCAGCTTCTTCTGTTTCTTTCTTTGTTTTCAATTCAGCTTCTTCTTTTTCTTTCTTAGCCTTCAATTCAGCTTCTTCCTTTTCTTTTTTAACCTTTAATTCAGCTTCTTCTTTTTTGACCTTTAATGCCATTTCTTCTTTTTCTTTCTTTACTTTTAATTCAGTTTCTTCTTTATCTTTCTTTACTTTTAATTCGGCCTCCACTTTATCATTCTTTGCCTTCAATTCAGCCTCCTCTTTTTCTTTCTTTACTTTTAAATCAGCTTCTTCTTTTTCTTTCTTCGCTTTCAAATCAGTTTCTTCTTTCTCTTTCTTTGCCTTCAATTTAGCCTCCTCTTTATCTTTCTTTGCTTTCAAATCAGCTTCTTTTTCTTTCTTTGCCTTTAATTCATCTTTTTCTTTTTCTTTCTTTTCTTTCAAATCTGCTTCTTCTTTCTCTTTCTTAGCCATCAATTCTGCTCCTTCTTTTTCTTTCTTTGTTTTCAATTCAGATTCTTCTTTATCTTTCTTTTCTTTCAAATCAGCTTCTTCTTTCTCTTTCTTAGCCTTCAATTCTGCTTCTTCCTTTTCTTTATTTGTCTTCAATTCAGCCTCCTCTTTATCTTTCTTTGCTTTCAAATCAGCTTCTTTTTCTTTCTTTGCCTTCAATTCAGCTTTTTCTTTTTGTTTTTTAGATTTCAAATCAGCTTCTTCTTGCTCTTTCTTAGCATTCAATTCCGCTTCTTCCTTTTCTTTCTTTGCCTTCAATTCAACCTCCTCTTTTTCTTTCTTTACTTTCAAATCAGTTTCTTTTTCTTTCTTTGCCTTCAATTCAGCTTTTTCTTTTTCTTTATTAGATTTCAAATCAGCTTCTTCTTGCTCTTTCTTAGCCTTCAATTCTGCCTCTTCTTTTTCTTTCTTTTCTTTTAAATCAGCTTCTTCTTTTTCTTTTTCAGCCTTCAATTCAGCTTCTTCTTTATCTTTCTTTGCCTTCAATTCAGCCTTCTCTTTTTCTTTCGTATTCTTCAAATCAGCTTCCTCTTTTTCTTTCTTTTCTTTTAAATCAGCTTCTTCCTTTTCTTTCTTTGCCTTCAATTCAGCCTCCTCTTTTTCTTTCTTTTCTTTCAAATCAGCCTCTTCTTTCTCTTTTTTAGCCTTTAATTCTGCTACTTCTTTTTCTTTCTTTAATTTTAAATTAGCTTCTTTTTCTTTCTTTGCCTTCAATTCGGATTTTTCTTTTTCTTTCTTAGATTTCAAATCAGCTTCCTCTTTTTCTTTCTTTGCTTTTAAATCAGCTTCTTCCTTTTCTTTCTTTGCCTTCAATTCATTCTCCTCTTTTTCCTTCTTTTCTTTCAAATCGGCTTCTTCTTTCTCTTTCTTAGCCTTTAATTCTGCTTCTTCTTTTTCTTTCGTTGCCTTCAATTCAGCCTCCTCTTTTTCTTTCTTTTCTTTCAAATCAGCTTCTTTTGCTTTCTTTGCCTTCAATTCTGACTCCTCTTTTTCTTTCTTAATCTTCAATTCTGCTTCTTCCTTTTCTTTTTTTGCCTTCAATTTAGCCTCCTCTTTATCTTTCTTTTCTTTCAAATCAGCTTCTTCTTTCTCTTTCTTAGCCTTCAATTCTGCTTCTTCCTTTTCTTTCTTTGCCTTCAATTCAGCTTCCTCTTTTTCTTTCTTTGCTTTTAATTCAGCTTCTTTTTCTTTCTTTGCTTTCAGATCAGCTTCTTCTTTTTCTTTCTTAGCCTTCAAGACTGCTTCTTCTTTTTCTTTCTTTGCTTTCAATACAGCCTCTTCTTTTTCATTCTTAGCCTTCAAATCAGCTTCCTCTTTCGCTTTCTTAGTCTTCAATTCAACTTCATCCTTTTCTTTCTTTGCCTTCAATTCAGCCTCCTCTTTATCTTTCTTTTCTTTCAAATCAGCTTCTTCTTTCTCTTTCTTAGCCTTCAATTCTGCTTCTTCCTTTTCTTTCTTTGCCTTCAATTCAGCTTCCTCTTTTTCTTTTGCTTTTAATTCAGCTTCTTTTTCTTTCTTTGCTTTCAGATCAGCTTCTTTTTCTTTCTTAGCCTTCAAGACTGCTTCTTCTTTTTCTTTCTTTGCTTTCAATACAGCCTCCTCTTTTTCATTCTTAGCCTTCAAATCAGCTTCCTCTTTCGCTTTCTTAGTCTTCAATTCAGCTTCTTCTTTTTCTTTCTTTGCCTTCAATTCAGCCTCCTCTTTATCTTTTTTTTCTTTCAAATCAGCTTCTTCTTTCTCTTTCTTAGCCTTCAATTCTGCTTCTTCCTTTTTCTTCTTTGCCTTCAATTCAGCTTCCTCTTTTTCTTTCTTTGCTTTTAATTCAGCTTCTTTTTCTTTCTTAGCCTTCAAGACTGCTTCTTCTTTTTCTTTCTTTGCTTTCAATACAGCCTCCTCTTTTTCATTCTTATCCTTCAATTCTGCTTCATCTTTCTCTTTCTTAGCCTTCAATTCTGCATCTTCTTTTTCTTTCGTTGCCTTCAATTCAGCCTCCTCTTTTTCTTTCTTTTCTTTCAAATCAGCTTCTTTCTCTTTCTTAGCCTTTAATTCTGCTTCTTCCTTTTCTTTCTTTGCCTTCAATTCAGCCTCCTCTTTTTCTTTCTTTGCTTTTAATTCAGCTTCTTTTTCTTTCTTTGCTTTCAGATCAACTTCTTCTTTTTCTTTCTTAGCCTTCAATTCTGCTTCTTCTTTCTCTTTCTTAGCCTTCAATTCCGCATCTTCTTTTTCTTTCTTTGCCTTCAATTCAGCCTCCTCTTTTTCTTTTTTTTCTTTCAAATCAGCTTCTTCTTTCTCTTTCTTAGTCTTCATTTCAGCTTTCTCTTTTTCTTCCTTTGCTTTCAATTCAGCTTCTTCTTTTTCTTTCTTTGCCTTCAATTCGGCCTCCTCTTTTTCTTTCTTTTCTTTCAAATCAGCTTCTTCTTTCTCTTTTTTTGCCTTCAATTCAGCCTCCTCTTTTTCTTTCTTTACTTTTAAATCAGCTTCTTCTTTTTCTTTCTTCGCCTCCAATTCTTTTTTTTGTTTTTCTTTCTTAGCTTTCAAATCAGTTTCTTCTTTCTCTTTCTTTGCCATCAACTCAGCCTCCTCTTTTTCTTTCTTTGCTTTTAAATCAACTTCCTCTATCTCTTTCTTTGCCTTCAATTCAGCATCCTCTTTTTCTTTCTTTTCTTTTGCTTTTAAATCAGCTTCTTCTTGCTCTTTCGTAGCCCTCAATTCTGCTTCTTCCTTTTCTTTCTTTGTCTTTAATTCTGCTTCTTCTTTTTCTTCCTTTGCCTTCAATTCGGCCTCCTCTTTTTCTTTCTTTTCTTTCAAATCAGCTTCTTCTTTCTCTTTTTTTGCCTTCAATTCAGCCTCCTCTTTTTCTTTCTTTGCTTTCAAATCAGCTTCTTCTTTTTCTTTCTTTGATTTCAATTCATTCTCCTCTTTTTCTTTCTTTTCTTTCAAATCAGCTTCTTCTTTCTCTTTCTTAGCCTTTAATTCTGGTTCTCCTTTTTCTTTCGTTGCCTTCAATTCAGCCTTCTCTTTTTCTTTCTTTGCCTTCAATTCATCCTCCTCTTTTTCTCTCTTTGCCTTCAATTCAGCCTCCTCTTTTTCTTTCTTAGCCTTCAATTCTGTTTTTTCTTTTTCTTTCTTTGCTTTCAATTCAGCCTCCACTTTTTCTTTCTTTTCTTTCAATTCAGCTTCGCCTTTCTCTTTCTTGGCTTTCAATTCTGCTTCTTCTTTTTCTTTCATTTTCTTTAACTCAGCCTCCTCATTTTCTTTCTTTGTTTTTAAATCAGATTCTTCTTTCTCTTTCTTTGCCTTCAATTCAGCCTCCTCTTTTTCTTTCTTTTCTTTCAATTCAGCTTCCACTTTTTCTTTTGTTAATATTAATTCACCCTCCTCTTTTTCTGACTTTGCTTTCAAATCAGCTTCTTTTTTCTCTTTCTTAACCTTCAATTCTGCTTCATCTTTTTCTTTCTTTGCTCTCAATTCGGTATCTTCTTTTCCTTTTTTTGGCTTCAATTCAGTTTCCTGATTTTCTTTCTTTTGATTTTTTTCAGCTTCCTCTTTTTCTTTCTTAACATTTAATTCTTCCTCTTCTTTTTCCTTCTTTAATGCCGCTTCCTCTTTTTCTTTCTTTAATTTTAATTCAGCTTCACCTTTTTCTTTCATTTCTTTTAATTCGGCCTCCTCTTTTTCTTTCTTTGTCTTCAATTCAGCTTCTTCTTTTTCTTTCTTTGCCTTCAATTCTGCTTCTTCTATTTCATTCTTTAACTTTAATGCAGCTTCATTTTTATCTTTCTTTGTTTTTAAATCATCTTCCTCTTCTTCTTTTTTTTCTTTTATCTCGGCCTCCTCTTTTTCTTTCTCTAACTTCAATTCAGCCTCTTCTTTTCCTTTCTTTAATTTTAATTCACCATCTTCTATTTTTTTTTTCTTTCACATTTGCTTCTTCTTTTTCTTTCTTTGCCTTCAATTCCGCTTCTTCTTTTTCTTTCTTTGTCTTCAATTCAGCTTCTTCTTTTTCTTTCTTTGCCTTCAATTCAGTTTCTCCTTTTTCTTTCTTTGCCTTCAATTCTGATTCTTCTATTTCCTTCTTTACCTTTAATGCAGCTTCATTTTTACCTTTCTTTGTTTTTAATTCAGCTTCTTCTTTCTTTTCTTTCAAATCAACTTCATTTTCTTTCTTTGCATTCAATTCAGCAACTTCTTTTTCTTTCTTTTTTTCCAATACTTCCTCTTCTTTATCTTTCTTTAATGTCAATTCTCCTTCTTCTACTTCTTTCTTTACCTTTAATGAAGCTTCATCTTTTTCATTTGGCTTTAATTCACTCTCAACTTTATCTTTCTTTTCCTTATTTTTGTCTTCTTCTTTTTGTTTCTTTACCTTTAATTCTGCTTTCTCTTTTTCTTCCTTTGCATTCGATTCAGTTTCTTCATTTTCTTTCTTAGAAATTAGTTCACTCTCCTCTTTTTCTTTTCTCTTTTTCAATTCACTTTCTCCTTTTTTTGCTTTTAATTCTCTTTCTTCTTTTTCTTTCTTTTTTCTTTCTTCAGATTCTTCTTTTTCTTTCTTTACTATTAATTCGGCTTCCTCTTTCTCTTTTTTTATTTTCACTGCAGCTTCTTCTTTCTTATTCTTTTCACTACCTTCAGCTTCCTCTTTTTCTTTTTTTGTCTTAAATTCTGCCTCTTCTTTTTCTTTCTTTTTTCTCAATTCAGTATCGTCTTTTTCTTTTTTTTCTTTCATACCAGCTTCTTCTTTTTCTTTCTTTTCTTTCAATTCATCATCTGCTTTATCTTTCTTTATTTTTAATTCACTTTGTTCTTTTTCTTTCTTCGCTTTTATTTCTGCTTCTTCTTTTTCGTTATTTTCTTTCAATTCAGCCTCTTCATTTTCTTTTTTACCAATTAATTCACCTTCATATTTTTCTTTTTTTCTTTTCAATTCACCCACTTCTTGTTCTTTCTTTTTTCTTTCTTCGGTTTCTTCTTTTTCTTGTTTTATCTCTAATTCACCTTTCTCTTTTTCGGTTTCTTCTTTTTCTGCCTTAAATTCAGTTTCTCTCTTTTCTTTTAATTGAGCTTTTTCTTTTCTTTCCTCTTCGTTTAATTTATCTTCTTTTTTTTTCTTAGATTTCAATTCACTTTCTTTCTTTCTTTGCAAATCAGCGTCTTGCTTTTCCTTCAATACTGCCATTTCTTCTTCTTTTATTTTCTTTAATTCAGCTTCTTTTTTAGTTCTCAACTCATCCTCTTCTTTTTCTTTCTTTTCTTTCGATTCAGGCATTCCTTTTTCTTTTTTTGTTCCTACACTACCTTCCAATTTTCCCTCCAATTCAGTTTTTCCTTTCTTTTCCCTCTCTTCGTTTTCTTTTTTAGAATTTAATTCTGTTTCTTTTTCTTTCTTTTTTGTATCTTCTTCGTTTTCCTTCTCTTTCTTAGTTTTTTCTTCAGTTTCTTTTAGTTCATTTTTAATGTTTTGTTCTTTTTCCTCTTTTTTAGCTTTCAAATCTTCTAATTTTTTTTCATTCATTTTCTTTTGTTCCAATTCATTATGTTCTTCCTTCATCTTTGTCTTATCTTTTATTTTATCTTCCTTAATTTCTGTTAGTTTATTTTCTATCTGTAATTCTGCTATTTCTTTTACTAACTCTACCTTCAATTCTACTTTCCCTTTTTCATTTTGCTCTTTCAAATCTGCTTCTTCTTTTCCCTTCTTATTCAATAATTCAGCTTCCTCTTCCTTTTTATTACTTTTAATTTTTGTGTCCTCTGTTTCTTTTTGTAATTTTTCTTCGTGAAAGACTTTTTTTGATTCTAATTTTATATCTTCTTTTTGCTTTATTCCATCTAATTCTATCTCATGTTTTTCTTTGATATCTTTAATTTGGGACTCTTTTTCCATCTTAATTTTTGTTACTTTTTCTTCTTTTTCTTTTATTGCTAATTCATTATCTTGTATTTGCTTAGTTTCTTTCTTTTTTTCTTCAAATATTTTCTCCTTTACTGATACTTCTGTTCTCTCTATTTGTCGGATGTCACTTGTTTCATCTTCATTTTTTATTCTGCCATTATTTTTGTTTCTTATACTTTCTTCTATTTTTTCCAAACTTTGTTCTATCGTTGTTTCAACTAAATTGGATGCTTCTTTAATTAATTGACCAATATATTCAACTCTACCTTCATCTACTGAGCTTTCTAATTCTCGTTCTCTTAATATTTCCTGGTTTTCTTCTACCTGTGATATACAAACATGGCTTGCGACAATATCAATTTTATTCATTTCTATACTCTGGGTACCTTCACTGGCAAGAGTAGGTAATTCTGATATATTTGTGTCGTCAGAAAGAGATCTTAAGCCTTCTTCCAAAAACTGTTGTTGTTCAATAATAATTAACTGTTTTTCCAATTCCCGTAATGGTTTCGCTATTATTTTCAATTTTTCTAAATTTTCTTTTTGGGACATTTCTTCAAGACCACCCTCCAGTATATCTTGAAAATTTATGCATGCTATATTTTTCTTAATTTCTTCAATAGGTTTAGCTAATGTTATTAGTTGTGAAATATTTTCTTTTTCAGATATTTCTTGATTACATTCCATTAATAAATGTTCTTCTACCAACGCAATTTCTTTATTTAGTTCTCTTAATGACAGAGCCATTTCTTTTAATAAATGATGATTTTCAATATCTGTCAAATCTACTGTTTCTTGTAAAATGTTTTGTTGTAATATCAAAATACTTTTTGAAAGTTCTTTAATGGGTTTCGCAATACATTTTACTACTTGATTTCCTGAAAAACTTTGTATTTTCTCACTTTCTAAGTTTTCATAAAATTCTGCTGTTTGGATTGCTTCATGTAATTCTCTTGTACATTTCGCTAACGTTTCTAATTTAGAGATAGCATTAGAATCTGAAAGTAATCCGTCATGCTCTTCTAAAGTTTGCTGATAAACTTGGATTACTTCTTGATATAATTCATATATTGGTTTAGCAAGTGTAATCAGCGCTGATCTTGGTGTCTTTTCTGAAAGTGAAATATCTCCTTCTAAAGGTGTTTGTTGAATAATATTTACTATTTCTCTGTGGAGTTCTTGAATTGGATGAGCCAAGGTTTGTAAACTATTTAAGCCAACTCTTTCTGAAAGAGAATTATTTGCTTCTAAAATGCATTGTTCTGTATATTGAATTAAAGCCTGTTGCATTTCTTGGATTGGATTCGCGATTGTTGCAAGTTGAGAAACATGCGATTTTTCTGAAAGAGATGCATCATATGACTCTAATAAAACTTGTTGCGTGATTTGAATTAAACCCCTTTGTAATTCTTGAATGGGATGAATTGCCTGTGCAATTTCGTCATTCAAAGAAAATGATTCCGGTTGAGTTTCTAAAATCACATTTTGTGTGATTTGTGAGAGTCCGAGTTCATTGGTAGGAAACTGTATAATAGCAAATGTTTGGTTATTTGATCTTTCTGACATGGTTTTTAAATCATCTTCTAAAATAATTTGTTCATTAGTATTAATTATTTCCTGATGTGGTTCAACTATTTGATGAGCATAACTACAATGAGATGGTAAGAGAGATAATTCAGAAAGTGTAGAATTATTCTCGGTTAAAATTTTTTCTGCTGCGTGCTCTAATTCAACAACATTATCTTTCAAATTTTGACTTATTTCTAACTTCTTTTCAGATACGACTTTTTGTGAAAATTCACTTGATGTTTGAAGAGCAGATGCCATTTCTAAGGGTTCCGTAATACTTTGAATAGCAGATTCCATGGATGGTGTACTTTCTGATTTTGAGTTCACTTTTTCAGCTTGACTTGTCTCAGAAAATGTGTATTTAATTTTTTTTAATTCCTCTTTAAGTTGATGGAGGGGTTTGTTAATATTTACAATTGAAGATGTTTCAACATCACTTATTTTAGGATCTTCTTCTACTTTTACGATTTCATTTTGCAAATTTTGTAAAGGTTTTTCAAGATAATATTCTAAAATTTCATTTGTCAAATCTTCATTTGAATCAACACTATTATTAAGGCTAAGAAGAGCTTGTTGGAAATGTAAAAAAGGTTCTTTTAGATTTTCAAGTTTTCTTATATTACTGCGACTCATAGATTTTTCTTCACAAGAAAGGCGTTTTGCTTCAATTATTCCATTTTGAAAGCCAGCTAGTGGCTCTGTCAATGCATTAATTAGTGAGATATTTAATTTAGTTGGTAACTTTGAGGTTCGTTCCCCAAGATTCGTGATTTCATTCTGAATTTCTTGAATGGATCTCGAAATATTATCTAGTAATGAATATTCTGTATTTGTTTGGAATGTAACTTGTTGTTCGACAACTTCAAGGCCTCTTCCTAATTCTTTCAAAGGACGAACTAGATTTTGATAAGCGCCAACAGCAGTTTCTTGTTGAGCTTGTAAATGAACACCAATAATTCCTTTTTGTAGTTCTTGTATTGGTTGTATAAGGAATTCTAAAGCTTTGTGACTTTCTTCCTGTTGCGATATAGGTGTTAAATGGTTTATGATTAGCTCTAATCCTTTATCCAATTTCTTGAGAGGCTCAACTAAATGTCCTAAAGAAGGAAACTTAATAGATTCATGTTCTTTTGGATGTGATAAAACTTGTTCTGAATGAATTAATTCTTCTTTTAGTTGAGATAAAGGAGATGTTAAAGTCGCTATAGCATTTAGTGTAGCTTTCAGCGGTGTTTCATTGGGAAAATCTTTTGATAAGGCCGATTTTTCTATTGTTGACAGTCGTTTTTCAAGTTCACCTATAGTGAATGTTAGTTCTTCAGGCAGAGAAAATATTTCACTTTCCATTGTTGATTCATGAATATTCAAAGCTTTTGATAAAGCTTTAAAAGGCTCTGAAAGGGAGGATATCATTTTGACATCTTTGTTTGATGATTTATGAATTACTTCGATTCTTTGCAATAAATCTCTTATTGGTTTGGTAACTTCTTCCCCTTTCTCATTAATAAATTTTCCTTCGATTTGCTTAAGATTTTTTTCAAGTTCTTTTAAAGGCTCAGAAAAATGTTTCAAAGATGATTTTTTATTTGCCATGAAATTTTGTTCTTCTTCATTGAGAATATTTTGAAATTGGATTAACGGTCGGACAAGGGTAGCAATACTTCGCTCTGGTTGACTAGCTGAGCTCTGCATTGCATGATTTTCAATAGAAATTATATTATGTTGAAGATCTTGAATAGATTCACCCAAAATACTTAGCATTAAAATATTTTCTCTATTTGAAATAACATTTTGATTGGATTCAGAAATATTTTTTTCTTGAATAGTGCCTGCACCAAAAACATATTGCTGAGCTATTTGAGCTAAATTTTTTCTAAGATCTTGAATTGGCTCATTAATTGTTGTTAATATGGAAATTTTTCCAAATTCAGGGGTAAAATAAGTGCCTTCTTCCATGACTGCCTGCTGTTCAATTAGGGATACTCCTCTATGCAATTCTTCTACTGATTGACTTATAGATGCCAATATTTGAGAAGATATGTTGGACGGATTGGCCCACTCTTGGCACTGTTCAAACGTCGCTTGTTGTTCCAATAAAGATATGCCTCTTCGTAGGTCTTGCAAAGGTTGTATAATGTTTTCTAAAGTTGACGCCCCTATGAATATCTCTTCGTCAGCTTCTCTTACAGCTTGCTTTTCTATGTTCTTAATACATTTATGTAATTCTTCGACAGGTCGGATAACAGTTCGGAGGATCAGAAGTTCATCCGATTTTTGCAACGGCGTTTCAGTTAAAGGCATTCTTTCGAAGGAAAGCATTACTTTACTCGTTTCACTTAAATCTTCTTCAGATTCTAATACAGCTTGATGTTTTATTCTCTCAATTTCTTTTTGAAATTCTTTTACAGGTTCCGATACAGATTCAAGTATAGAGTTACTAGTCATTTCAATTTGAGAGGTAATTCCTTTGGCTGCAGTAGCGTGTTGTTCAACCTTTTCTAAGCCCCTTTTCAATTGAGCAATCGGTTCATTAATTGATTCCAAAATACATAATCCTGCCTTACCGGGAGATAATTCTTCGGATGAAGACTTTTCTTCAGCAATAGAAATACCTTTTTTAATTTCTTGAAGTGGTTGACTAATACTCTCTAAAATACTTAAACATGACGCAGGTTCAGCCTGGGACAAAACTTGCTCTTCGACTTGTTCCAGACTTCTTTGAATATCAATTAATGATTTAGTTAAATTTTCAATGAGGACATTTTTTTCTGGAGAAGATTCTTTTTTACGGATAGCATCTTCGAAAGTTGGACTAACTAACCTCGGTACAAGATCATCTACAGATATACTTCTTCTGTTGTCCTTTTCTAAAGATAATTCTTCAATTGAATATTCACTTTTCTTTGTTTTTTTATTTTTTCCGCTCTTGGGAGATATTCGTCTTTTGAGGTTTGTCTTTAAGCCATCTCCTTCTTCAGAAAATGAATCATCTTTGTCTTTTGAGTTTTGACTTACCGAATCAATATTAATATTTGATTTCAAAAATTCTTCTTCCAATATATCTAAATCTAATGCTCCTCTTGAGGCATCTACAAAGTCACCATCATCTTCATCTAAAGAAGAAGCTGGAGCTGTTTTAAAAGAAACTCCTTGATCGCTATCAGTTCGCTCTCTCTTTTTACTTCCTACTCTTTCTACTCCAGTTTCACTTATATTTTCGAATGATTCACCTTGACTTGATTCTACAGATCGAGTTTTTCGTTTTAATTTCGGAGTTTGAGTTCCATGATCTGATTTTAGTTCTTTTTTTTTTCTATCATCAGAAGAATCATCTTTACGTTTTTTTGAATCGGCTCTTTCTTCAATCATTTCTACTTTATAAGCTTTATCGCCTTTAGACTTAGTTGAACCTGCTCTAGCACTTACAAATGAATCACTAATAGGTTTTTCTTCTTCTGGAGTTCTAGGGCTACGTGAAGCACTATGAAATTCTTCACTTTGACTAGATTCAGATTTTTTGCGTGGTGGCTTTCTTGGTGCAGGAGTCTCGAGTTTGTCCATTGCTAATTCATCTTCGAGATCAGGAGGCAAAGATGCAGCATGATTGCCATTATCATCAGTGATAGAAAGTTCTTCAAGATCGGCATCAGTTCGTAAATCTTCTTCTCCACCAGTCAAAAAAGCATCTTGAGATACATCAATCACGACAGCTTCCATCAAAAGATTGCCAGAATGGGACGTTTCTTTAACAAATCGTAGAGGTGGTAATTCCACCACATTGTGTTCTGAAAACAAAATATATTTTAAATTTAAATATTCATTAGAGAGTAAATTAAATTGAAAATAAAAGGAGTATTATTTTATTATAAAAAATCTCAAATCATTATAAATCAAAAATCCAATGTTTTATATAAAATTTATATGCATGGGTCGACAATCTTTGACGCGCTTGCCTCTAGCATACTCGAACTTTAAAATTTAAGAATGTTAAATATTAAATTATGACAATTTACTTAAGATAATAATTTAAAATTTAGAGTGAAATTCCATATAAATTTTAATGCATGAAAAAAGTCACATTTGCTCTTTTAAATATTTTCAGTACAACGTACTACTGTATTATCATTGATTAAATATATTACAAGCCCGTATAAAATTCTTTAACCAAAGAAAATGTTTTCAAGCTTTAAAAAAATCTTCTAACTATGAATCAAAATATGGATCTCAAGGAAGTCTCTAATGTTTAAATAATGAAGTTTTTATTATTGACAAGTAAATGTTTTTAATATAGTACATATTATCTGATTTCAGTGACACGTAAAGTGCAATACTTTACAAAAAAAAATTATGTGACAGCTAATTGTATGTACGTTGCCGATAACTGGCCTAGTGAATCTACTTAGATCAATAAGCATCTGAACCCAGGATCGGTTCTCATTGTTATTAGTAATTTCTAATGCCATAGCAAAGCTTTCAATCCTACAAAGATATTGTCCCACCAACCAATTAAAATTACATTTGATCTATTAACTCATGTTTATCGTTTTATCGCTCAACTCCTAGTTACTCATTTACTAGAAAGTTTAATAAATAGGGAGGGAATCAATGAGGCTGCCCTCTGCTTGACGCAAATAAACATGTACATATATAGTATATAATAATTCAATTAGGACTATGGTTTTTAAGGAATTGGAAATTTTTTAAGAAAATACTTGGTGAAACATTTTTTAAAATTATTGGATAAAAATACTTGGTAGGTCTTAATGTGAAACCTACCAAGTATTTTTATCCAATAATTTCAATTAGGACTATTCTATCTGTTATTTCTCATGGGCTAAAAAATCCTTTTGGATGTAGGTAAAATAATTTTGTTGTAATAGTGAACTGGTAATTTCACAAACAAATTGAGACCCATCAACAACTCTACCAGTTTCAGAAAACTAAATCTTTTTAATTTAGAAAATTTAACTTTACTTTTTACTAACTTATTTATAATTATGATATAGGAATTTTTCTGGTAAAGTAAATATATTGTTGTTTGGCCCGAGTAAAATTAAAATCTTCCGTCCATTGTTATCAAAATAATAATACCCAAATCAATTATTTTATCCCATGACTTTCTAAAGATGGAAATTTCCCCCTCCATTCACTTTCATGAGTCCTAGACCTTCAATTCTTCAAATTCCAAACCCTCTAATAGTTTGGATTACTAAGCGACTCCTGAATAGTTTATTTTTAGAACTGCATGAGTCAATCCAGAATAAACAATTGTCTTGAAACTAAATCATAAAAAAACAATTCCTTGAATAAAAAATATCTAAATTCAATTTAAAATTACTTTTTATGGCATGGGAATGAAATTTAAAATTAACGTACCTGTAACATGTTCTGATAATTGGTCAGCATACATCTCAACAACTTGCAGAGCCTCTTCTTCCGTAAGATCAGGTGTTTCATAAAGAGAAACTGACACTTCTTTACCATCGAAGGAAAATGATACTTCTCCTCCTCCTCCTGCATCCACCAGCTGTCATGGCAGATCTTTCGCTCAGAGGAGTATCATACATTTGTGAGGTTCGTTCTTCATGGATTGTTGATAAGGAATGATTTCGTGCCAGGAAATGGCCTTGACCTGCCGCGGCTGCTACTGGGGAAATCTTCTCTCCATTACTCTTGGATTTTTGAACACGATCTAAAATATCACAATATAAAAAATATTTAATATTTATAAATGGAGAAGGAGAAAATATAATCTATCACTAGGTAATAATAGGTATAATTGTTCTTTTTAGAGATTAATTTGAGTTTTGTGATTGAGATATTGGAGTTTCATGATATAGAACTTCCGGTTGAAAAATGGAGAAAAATAAAAATAAAAGTGAATTAACATATAGTACAGGAATTCATCAAAATTAACCAAGAAAACCTAGGAGTTAAGGATTTCGGCTATCTAGGAAGTAAAATAACATGCCCAAGCAAAAATGGGGTTTAATTCAAAACAAAAACTACTATGCTCCTCCTCAATCAGCTTAGCAAAACAGGAAGTTGCTATTGAAGACATATGTATGGAGTATAGCCATGTACGGGTGTGAAACCTGGACAATTAGAGAAGAGGAGAGAAAGAGATTAGAGGCTTTCGAAATGTGGTGCTACAGAAGAATGATGAATATCAAATGGATGGATAAAATTACAAATGAAGAAGTTCTTGGAAGAATCGGAGAAAGAAGAACCTTGTAGAAGAGTCTGAAGAAGAGAAGAGGTCAGATGATGGGGCACACACTGAGACATGGGAGACTGCTTAGTGATATCTTGAAGGGAGAGGTGGGAAAGAAAGGGGGAAGGGGAAGGCCCAGATTAGAATATTTCAACCAAATAATTGGGGATATGGGATGCCAGACATTTAGAGAGGTCAAACAGCTGGCGGGGGACAGAGTCGAGTGGAGACGGATTGTTGCATCAAACCAGTCTTAGGACTGTATACTCAATGATGATGATGAACATATAGGGAGATATCAAATAGTTGGTTGTAGCTAACAAGCTGAAATTTGGAACTGAAGTTTGTATTAATAAACTGCACTTTTTGTGTTAAGTTTCAATTTTCTTGATTAAACAGATCAACGACAATTTTTTTTACAAATCTTTAAAATTGCTGTAAGCATAACTAATCTTGAAAAAGTTGTCACTTTATCCAATATTTTTTTTGCTTAAAAAGAAAATTATTTATCATTTAAATGTTATAATAAATTGAATCACATAAATTTCCTTTAATTAGAAATTACAATTTTTGTATTGATATAATCCGAAGTTTCGCAACTTCTAACAAGTCCTATTCAATTATCAAGGATATATAAAATTTATAAATGAAATAGATATGGATATCTAAATGATTTTCAAGAATACTAGCTGTCTACCGGACTTTCGGCAAGGGAGATCTTCGGTTAGGAGTTGTATAGAGAAGGGAGTCAGCCTTGGTTTGGTATAACAAAAGGCCAATTTTTGGGGAAAATGTTAAATTCTAATTGAATGTAATGGAAGGCAGCCCAGAGGTAGTGAGGAAGAAAAAATTAACACATATAAAATAAGGTGTAATTTATTGGAATCCTTCCTCCTTTCCTTTCAAAACCGATGTTTCGGAGGATTTTTCCTCCTTCTTCAGGGTTTCAAAGGGTCAATGAATGAAACAAATAAAATTGACCCTTTGAAACCCTGAAGAAGGAGAAAAAATCCTCCGGAAACGTCGGTTTGAAAGGAAAGGAGGAAGGATTCCAATAAATTACACCTTATTTTAAATGTGTTAATTTTTTTTCTTTCCTCACTACCTCTGGGCTGCCTTCCATAACATTCAATTAAAATTTCTACCAGTCCGTCTCTCTCCAGAGAAAATTTCGTTGCAGTTAAATTCTAATTTTTGAATGCTACTGTATTTTTCAACTTAGTATTGAAAAATTGAAAATTAATAATGATCTTGTTTAAAATAGAGGATCTGAAAAAGAACATTTCTGGAAAGACGAGAGCAATATATCCTAATAGTAAAGTGAAAGAAAAAAAAGCTTCACTTGAATAATAATTTGCTAGAGTTTTATAATTTAATTCATACGAAGGAATCGTAGAGGACAGGATATAGATTTTAAATCAAAACACAGAGCTTTTATTAAATAAGCCAATGGCTATATCCAGTTCTCTACGATTTCTTCTATGAATTTTATTATGGATAAAAGTGATATAACATTATATTTTTTTTTTCTAAAATATCTATGGAACTAGTTAAAAAATATTAAATTACTAATTATAAAATGGATTTATATTTAGGCTTAGAAAAAAATATCCGAATATATAGTACCTTCAAACCCAAGAAGAGAGGCACTACTCGCCACTGTGCCCATACAATTTGAAGCCTCACAAGTATAGGTTCCAAGACAGCAAGTACCATCTTGACCTGAGACGATCCGGTGAATATCTCCAGCCTTCAGTTCTACTCCATCTTTATACCATTTCAACACTGGTTGCGGTACACCAATAACCTAGAATGTACATATATACATTATTTTATTTAAATAATATAAAAATTAATTGAAAAATAATTAATAAATTTTACTTTGCATTCTAAGTTGACAGCTCCTTCTTCACTTAGAATAGCTCGGAGGTTCTCGAGGAATCGAGGCTTTTTAAAATGTTTTGGAATAATAAGACGAAGAAAACAAGAAGTAACGCTGTGTCCAAAATCATTTGTAGCTACGCATTTCCACTCAGCCTTAAAAATTAGTTAAGAATAAAAATAAAAAAATAAAGAGTATAATTATATTATAAATTAACTACTAAATTTGAGGAAAAAGTGAAAAGACTCGATACGTTGTCTGTAAATTTTGGCGATTTATCAGCAAATGGTTTGAACTAGAATGTTGAAACTTCGCAGAGAGATCCAATTTATGTATCAAATTTCAGGTCATTAATTACAACGGTTTAATAGCTTCTCAAATAATTTTTTTTCTGATTTTCTGCTTTTTTGAGCCGGAAGTCCTAAAGCTTAGAAAACCAAAAATATAATCAGGTTTTTGTTTTGAAAATGTAAACATTCAGTTTAGTATATTTTTTGAAGGATGATTTTTTTTAATTCGACCAGATATCTTATTATATTAAACGAGCAATTCTTGTATATATCGATTGTGTGAGTGAGGTATGAAAAATATTTATAATTACAAAAAACAAAATATAAACAATTAAATTGCTATATAAGTATTTTTAAACGTAATCGTAAGTTTGAAATTGGGTTATCTCAAATGTAAAAAAATGTTAGTTAATGACTTTTCGCAAGAAGCCCACCATATGTACCTACTATTATATGTATATGATATAAACAACATATTATATAGCCTTTTAGAATAAACATGCTGGAAAGTAGAGGAGTTTTAAAGAAAACTGGAACTTGACGCACATTGTAAAAAAGTGTATGTACTATAGTCAGTCAAAAATCAGCCTGTTTAATATCTTACTAAAATCGGACTTGCGCAACGCAACCTGTATAGTAAAAAAATACTTTCTTAATTTTTAAGCTAGAGATCCAAAAATCTGATAATGATAAAAAATTTAAAGAATTTTTCGATTATCTCGGCAATTGTGTGAATGTAATTCTTTCACGCTTTTCCAAATTCTGAAGTCTCTTTCTAGGTGACTTCAATGTACACAATAAGGACTGGTTGACATTCTCCAGATACAACACCTCTGAAGGCAACGCTGCTCACATATTTGCAACTTCATGTGACTTAACCCAAATTATAGATCGCCCCACTAAGATTCCGGACAACCCAAACGATACCCCATATCTCCTCGACCTCTTTCTGTCATCTGCCCCATCTCAATTCTCTTTTAGTATCTCTGCACCTCTAGGTAACTCAGACCACAACTTAATTAAAATAAAATCACATATCGACTTAGTAAAACCCTCTCTATCCTGCCCAAAGCCCAGAGAAATAAGGCTTTTTCTTAAAGCCAACTGGGATGAAATGCGTAACTTCTTCAGCTCTTTCCCATGGAATGATTACTGCTTCAGAAACAAAAATGCCACCGAATGTGCGTCTGCATTCTCTGAAGTGATTCAAATGGGCATCGAGTTATTTGTCCCTTTCAAACGGGTAATTGGAAAACAGGACTCCAAGCCCTGGTTCAATAAGTCTTGCTCCGAAGCAGTCAAACAAAAAAATCATGCTTTCTATAATTGGTCTTCGACACCATCAGAGTACAATCGCGTTCTCCTCACAAAAGCCCGCGCCCACTGTAAAAAAACAATCGATAATGCAATGAAGTCCTTCATTCAGAAAAAGCTGACAGGCTAGCAGCTTGCCCCAGCAGTTCAAACAAATTCTGGTCCCTTGATAAGTATGTAAAAAGAAATTTTACAAACTCATCATTTCCCTCTCAATCTCTCCGACAACTCGATAGCCATTGACGCCTCCGACAAAGCCGAAGCTTTTGCCTCATATTTCGCGTCCAACTCAAACCTGGACGACAAAGGGCTTGAACCACCCACATACCCCCCAGTACTAATATAATGTCAGATACTGTTTTCAGGATACCAGCAATTCTAAAGATCATCCGGAATCTAAAGAAAAACTCTTCTGCTGGCCCCGACGATATCCCTGCCATTCTCATTAAAAAAGTGCGCCCCTGAACTTGCTCCTATACTGTCCAAATTATACAATCTCTCCTATAACTCTGGAATATTTCCTGAAGCCTGGAAACTAGCCAGAATCCAACCAATTAAGAAAAAAGGCGATTCTTCCAACATAAAAAACTATCGACCCATAGCAATCACTTCTGTCTTATCCAAAATCATGGAAAGGGCCATCAACGAGCAAGTTCTACGACACTTAGAGTCAAATAAATTTATCCACGATAGGCAATACGGCTTCAGGAAATTCCGGTCGACTGGTGACATCCTAGCATATGTAACTCATATCTGGAACAAAACCCTGGAGGCCGGGAATGAAACCCTCGCGGTAGCTTTAGACATTTCAAAAGCCTTCGATATGGTCTGGCACAAAAATCTTCTTGCCAAATTGACCTCCGTCGGCCTTGCACCGAAACTCTGTAAGTTGCTCGAAAGTTTTCTTTCAGACCGTAGTATTAAGGTTGTCATCGATGGAATATCATCTTCCCCCTTCCACACCAACGCTGGAGTTCCTCAGGGATCGGTTATCTCCCCTACGCTTTTCTTATCTATATCAACGACCTTCTAAACTTGCCCTCCAATCCGGTACATTGTTACGCAGATGACAGCACCCTACATAACGCCCCTGCATCGCATAAAAACCGTGCAGACATTGCCTCTTCAATTAATGTAGACTTGTGCAAACTTAAAAACTGGGGATCCCAAAACTTAGTTAACTTCAATGCAGGAAAACTCAGTGTTGCCTTATTTCTAGGCGCGTCGACAGAAACCTCCCAAACATATCATTCGACTCAAACTCACTAGAATTCAGGGATAAAATTTCAATGCTAGGCGTAACTCTAGGGTCTGACCTTTCATGGAATGACCATATCTCAACCACTGCTAAAGCTGCAGCGCGCAAGCTTGGTCTCCTATTTAGGTCTAGACGCTGTTATACTCCCAGTCAACTTCTTATGCTGTATAAGGCTCAAATTCGTCCCTGTCTCGAATATGGCTCTCATCTGTGGAGGGGTGCATCCAAGCATTCTCTTGCTACACTGGATGCAATTCAGAAGCGAGCAATTAAACTAATAGGAGACCCGGCTCTAACCAACTCACTCGACTCCCTGGCTCACCGAAGAACCGTTTCTGCCCTTTCCCTGTACTACAGATACTATCACGGTGTCTGTTCAGTCGAGCTGAAATCTCTTATCCCCCCTAATGCCCTCTTTACGAGAAACACGCGGTTTTCTAACGCTCAGCACCCCTTCGCTGTCAAATTGGATAAAAGTCGAACAAGCGCTTTCGCCAACTCTTTTATTCCTATGACCTCCAGAGACTGGAACTCGCTCCCTGCCACCATCTTTCCCGCGACTTATAACCTTAAGCTATTTAAGACCCGTATCCACAGATACCTTCGACCTCCGCCCAACCCATAAAATTCTTTCTTCTTCTTTTTCACGATGGAGGGGCCAACCGAGGCCTTTAGGGGTTGCACCTTTTTGGTGTAACTCCTTCTCTCATCATTATCATTAAAAAAAAAAAAAAAAAAAAAAAATCTAATCAGTTCGCCGTATTGAAAAATACAAATATGTATTTTGCCACTGAAAGAGCTTTCTACGACATTTCGTTGTTAAGTTATCGGCTGGGTGCATACGCACTGAGACGACGGCGCACATTATCCAATGTTGCGATAGGACAGCGGAATGACGATGTCTGGCCGATGATTTGAACAAAAAGGGAATGCGTGTCGAGTTGGAGTACTTGTAATCCAGCTCGACGGGCAATAGAAAGCCAGTCATCGTGGCAAAGGACGCGCAGGGGGTGGTGTGGGTTTTGGACGTCCAGATCGTCTCCGCGCTTGCAGGACTGGGTGTTGCCCACCAAAACAAAATAGAAAAATATAGGGGCAACTCCAGTCTGGTAGATAATATTGCGGAGCGATTTGGCGTCGGGGCGGGCTCGGTCAGGGTCGAGGCCACCACACTCTCGTGGAAGGGAGTGTGGTGGCATAAAGCGGTGAAGTCCCTCATCGCCCTAGGTAGGTATATCCCGAAAAACAATAAACTGACATATAGGTCGATGAGGGGATCTCTCCTTAATTTTTACACTTTCAGCAGAAGAACATATAGAGCGGGTGGCGTATGATTATTTTATTGTAAATACAAAAAAAAAAACAAAAAACAAATGTGAGTTAGGATTAATCCTGGCTCTCTCAGCCACCCGCTCTGAATCTGAATTTATTTGTTCTGAAGCTGAAAGTGTGAAGTTTGTGGATACATTTGTATAATGAACTTTTATCTTTGTAAGAGGTGGCCATCTCCTCGGAGCCCCAATAAACAAAATATGGGTATCTGAATCTAAAATTACACAGAGACAGGTTGGAAATTATTTTTCTCCACGTTTCAATCATTTCTAAACACGATAAAGCAAACTAATTAAATTATAGTGAAACATTTGTTGGCCTGTCTCCCGAGCATATCGACTATATTGACAAGCATTTTACATTCTATTAATTATAATCCTTTTGATATTTCATTTTCAAGAACTCCTTACTTGCAGGAGAGTTATTCAAAAGAATTAAGCTTTTAATTATAATTCGTAAGAATATAGCTGGGTTCATAATTACTTGGCGTCATCTGATATAAGGTAGCGCTATTCTATATGTATACGAATGTCTACAAAATCTGTTAGGTATATAAAAATTGAAATTTTATAGAAGCAGCAAATTTATAATTAAATTCTAAATAGTTCTTTTCACCTGGGAAATTTTTATCAAACATAAACGTTCTGGTAATCCTACTTTATTAATATTAACACTTAAATAGATAAAATATGAAAATAAATACCTGATCGATTATTTCAAGAGCTCGAATGGTTAGATGACATGTACCAAGGGTTTCTCGATTTAAAATATATTTATCACATTCTTCGATATTTTCATCATCTCTATACCAAGCGATTTTCGGTTCAGGACTGACGCTAACTAAAAAAATAAATAATGTTTTATAAATTTAACCAAAGGCCATTTTTTTGAGTGGCAGTGACAGCCCTTTAAATAGCAGATGATTTCTCCATCCATGATCCAAGTTGAAAAATACAAGTTTTACAATTTGATGTTGAAGTTCTGCTTACTAGCGACCAACTTGCGGCCCCGATCTTTATTTTTTTTATATTTAATTTAGACTCTAGGCTTCTGCAGAACTCTTATTTTCAAAACTGATCTTAATTAAAAAATATATTTCGAAGAGTAAGTTCATTGTGAGCGTTAATCGCAGATAAACGGAACGGTTAAACTTTGAACACATAACAAAGCAATTTTCTGACATTTGCATGACACTGTAGCTTCATTCTTTTAGGATGTTCACGAAAAAATTACTTACATACTAATAGCAGACGAAATTCCCAGGGGACTGAAAATTACGCCTTTCCCCTCAAAATTAATGATAATAATGTGTACATTCATAATGACGAAATCACTTAACTTTGGATTCTTTTAATTTGGATAGTATAAACAATAGATAATACGAATAGGAAAAATATTTAGTATTTTTGAGTAAATTCTATTCAGGCGGCCTAGAGAACTTCACCCCATTGGTCAGCGTAAAGAGTAAGACATTTTCATTTCATTTTATCAGTCAATAGTCAATTCATTTACATTTTACAATAAAGAGAAAAATAATTGAATATTCCGAAATCGAACTTGAATTTGAATTACTATATTTTTTCATTCAGGGCTTTTTTAAATAATTCAATTTTTTTTTTTTTTTTTTTGAATCTATAAAAAAAATATTTAATTATAAAATATAAATAAATAACTATACTAATTAAAATCCTCAAAATGTAGTCTGAATTTGAACTTGATTTATGATTTATGTTGGTGCGCCAGTATTTAGGCAAAAAATTGCGCACAGATGAACAAAAGCTGCGTATGAGCTAGGCGAGTCCAGTCGTTGATGGAATTCTCCAGAGCTTATGGCATGGAAGCCATCAAGTATGTATGAAAGGATAATTTTTATATAGGCTTTAAATAAGTAGAGAATAGAAAAAGTAGAGTTTGCCCTCCGCTGAAAAATCACCCTTTAAAATATTTCACATCAATTTAGAAGACTCTGTATTAATATATTTTTCTAAATAATAATATAAAAAAAAAATATCATTGATTTTTTTATCAATTTTTTGCGAATTGCGAGTCCTCAAAGGAGTAGGGCTCTGTGCCACTGAGCAGTTGAAACCTTCAAATAATCATGAATAAGGCCCTTAAACTCGCGCACAATATTAAAGCTTTAAATGAATTACTATAAATCTACCTTTTATACATATACACAGAAATACACGCAAAACTGCATAGATCCTGTATAAAATAGGCATTATCTAGAGATCAAAACACACAACAAAACTAAAGAAATATAATTTATTTTCAATTACCTTGCACACTAAATCGAAATTCTTCACAAATTCGAGCTTCACAACTTTTCAGACCTTTAATAAATTTAGGAGGTTGATTGTAGGAAAAGAGTTGCAAACGCTCTTCTTCATTTAATTGACTTTGAATGTCTTCAACGGTTAACTCTGCAGAGCTTTGTGCTTCTCCCATGCAGTTTCTTGCAATACAGGAATAGGACCCTAAGTGAAAAAAATTAAATATATATTAATATAATTATTTAAGGAAAATAAATAAAATAAAATATATTATATTTTTTATTTACCTAAAGAATTGGTGCCCGTAAGTTGATAAACGTCACCAGGTTTAAGTTCTTGTCCATCTTTAAACCAACTGAGTTGTGGGGTTGGAAAACCTACCACTTTACACTCGAAAGAAACAAGACCTTCGTCAGTTAAAACTGCCTTCAGACTTTCAAGAAATCGTGGAGCTCTATAATTTTTTGGGTCTAAAACAAAAAAAAACAAAAAAAAATTACTGTGTTATAGAGAGGTATATTGTGTCCAGAGATTTGGATTTAAATTTCAGTCCAGCAAAAGTTAAGATAAAAAGATAAAATTATCAGACGATTTTTACGATTTGACAAAAATGTATTTGCGTTTCAAATATTTTTGCGACACGCCTATTAACTTCTCTCAAATCGGGCTAATTTTTATATTTGACAAAGAACATACTACTATAAATCTGAATAAGCAGAAAAAAATGTTAATTTTTTTTGATCAGCATCTTTGAAAAGGAGTAAAATAATATCCACTCATAGGAAATAATCTAACAGTTTCAGGTTCCCAGCTCAACCTTTTCTATATGTAGTTTATCAACTTCAAAATGAGATTAATTAATAACATAAAAAGGATTAGTCATATCAAAATCAGATTAATCAATTTCAAATTAGGAATAATTAATTTCAAAGTGGGATTATTCAAATTTGAAATGGGATTAAATTATTAATTCCTAAGATATTTTTATCGATTCTAATTCAAGAGTATTTAGAGAGACCTATTTGTTTGGATATAGAAGAGAATTTTACTTTGGCACCCTCAAAAAAATCTGAGATGTATATAAATTTTAATTGAAAACGACTCGTAAAAGTTTAGGAACGCCTGGTCTAAAATTTAAATCCAAATCTGGACATGGCTTCTGGCTCAGTCTGATCAGGGACTCACAGTTTATGTGTAACATGCTCTGGGAAATAGCCCTCGCGATACCGTCCGTTGCGGTCGCTACGCATTTCCATTCTCCCCCATCTGGAGCTTCGACGCCTCGGATTTCGACCATATATCCGCCAATACCATCAGCCATTACATGATAATGAGCGTTCGACTCCACTTTGCCTTGGGCATTGTACCAGGTAACAGAACTCGGCCAGGGTGGTACGGCCACTATTCAAACAAACAGAAGCATACATATTAAATAAAACATAAAATATTACATAAATTTGAAAACTTTGAAAATTACAAGTAAAATTTTATAATTTACTTTTTGCAGCATTTAAAATAAAATCTGAATGATAATTATTAGGGTGGGTCGAAAAAACTGAAATTTTTTTTTTGAAAACACTCTAGTGCGGAAAAGTTGCCTATTGTAATAAGAAGAAAAATAGCATAAAAAAATTAAAATCGGTTAACATCTTGCCGCTCTCGCATCGAACTTTACACTTATGAATACATAATTGCAAAAATCATGATATTTTTGTAATTTTTTTCAATTAGTTAAAATTTTTAAAATAAACACACTAGTTTTTTATGCTTGTTTTATGGTTTAAATTTTAAATAACCTAAAATTCTATTTTTTTCTAAGATGTTTCGCGAACATAAAAAATAATTTAAAAAAAAAACCGACTTCAAAAAAATTGAATGCAACAAATAAAATAATAGGAACTCAAAAATAAAATAAAATGCACTAAAAAGTATAAAATAATTATCTAATTTAGTCACAATTACACAAAGTAAAGAAAATTTTTTGAAAAATATTTTTGGAACTTTTTTAAATTTTTTAAATAAAATACTAGGTAGGCTTTCGCATAAATACCTATAAGATCAGACGCTTGTTTTTAGCATCTGATCTTATATTTATGTGAAACCTACCTGAGTATTTTATATTTAAAAATTTTTTTAATAAAGTTCCACAAAAATATTTTTCAAAAAATTTTCTTTACGTTAGTTTAATATGTTTCAACAAGAAACTACACCATACCTTCCTTAACAAAATTACAACTAATCGATGAAATTGTTACATGAAATCACTTTTTGAAGTCGGTGTCAAACATATACATTTTATGAATCGCATTCGATGGATCTTACTTAGTACATTTGGCGGGTAATGAAGACAACATCGCGTAAGCTCGCTTATATAGTTTGTTTGGCACCAATGGTAATACCTTGCAATTTTTTCGACCCACCCTAAAGAATTATTCCAAAAGATTTGCAAATTATTGAATAAATTGATATTAAATGTGAATGGGCTAAGGAATTATTTCGATATCCGACAAATTTTATAACTCTCAGATATAGATACATTTTTAGAATATCTCGCCTTTTAGAACAGCAGCAAAGCAAGGGCGTAACTAGGCATTTAGGGACCCCGGGGAAAGGACGCATATTGGGCGAAAATATTACGACTTGATTTTTTACACCCCGTCTTTTTACACCCTTACCTCGGGGGCCCCGGGGCATTACTCCGGTTGACCCAGACTAGTTACTCCCCTTGTTCTAAGAATTAAAGTAAATATTGCAAATTAATTAATCCAAATTGTTTTTTAATTCGTTTTCGTAATACAGTCAATTGTACCTATCAATGTTTTAATGAACGCCATTATAGCAGTGTTTTTTATTGTTTTGTTTTAATGTATTTATAATCTATTTGAATCACTGAAACAAACCAAGTCACAAATGACAAGTTTAGGGATAATCAAGAAAAAAACTTGATTAGCTTCCTATTTTTTTTTAATTTATTTTAAACCGCGACTTCAAATAGTATCAGAGCTAATGAACTAGCGCGAAACAAATAACTACCAGTCATGTTTTAAAGAATCAAAAGGTCAAATATAAAATGGACTTGGGTTGTGTTTGAAAACAGTGATTCATTTAGTAACTTAGCCTATATTCTATGTCAGCCTGTGCTCGTTGATACTTCTACCTATTTCATATATATGTAGTAAATAAAATTACTATTTATACAAGTATAAAATACACGTTTTTTGAAGCTTAATAAATGATATATTTTAATATACCTACTATTAGATTATACGCGATAAGATTATACGAAAGAACAAAGTTTAAAAATGATTTCATAATTTTAATCTGAACAATTTTGAACCTTCCAGAGTCTTTTTTGCATACTTAAAATCTAAAAAATTTATGAAGAAATGATTTCGTGTGAATTTAATTCTCTCGAAACACCTTACTCTGGTAGGAATTGAATAATTTTAATATTGTAAAATTTGAAAACGACCCTCAAGAGCTTCATTAGATAAAAATAATAGTATATATTAAACATTATCCAATTTTTAATTATCAAAGAAAAAAAATTTAGTTAACCTGTTTTTAGGAAAAAAAAAATAAATAAAAGTTGGTAATGAAAATATGAGTGTCGATAAATGATGATTTATGACACAAGATGTTGATTGAATTTTTTGCATTCTAATATCTATAGGTATAAAAATATTATTCTTCCTCAATAAAGCTATTGAATTTCAATGAAATAATAAATAAATAAAACATGTTGTTAAACGTAATTGAAAAAAAGTCAACATAATTAATTTAAATAAACATAAAAAATGTATCATGAGTTTCCTACGTTTGATTCAATCGAATGTAGGTGATTATTTAACCGACTTCAAAAAAGGAGGAGGTTCTCTATTCGACTGATTTTTTTTTGTGTGCCTATGTTACCTCATATCTCCGCCAATTGTTAACCGATTTTGAAATTATTTTTTTTGCTTTGGGTTCAGTCTAACTTCCGATTGGTCCGATTATTTTTTTCATAGGTATTAGAACTTTTTTTGTTAGGTTTGTTCATGCCTAACTTCTTTGTTTATGAACCGATTTCGATGATTCTTTTTTATTGGAAAAGGGGTATCTTAGGAATGGTGTCATATTAATTTGGTCAAGTTCTGATGATATGATCACTATTAATAACATCACTAAAAAGAGAAAAATAAAAATAATTTTTAAGAAATAAATAAAAACCGACTTCAAAAAATTAAATGCAACAAATAAAATACACTAAACGGTATAAAATAATTATTATCTTATTTAGTTACAAGTAAACTACGAAATATTAAGATGAAATTACTTTTTAAGTCGGTGCCAAACATATACCTTTTATGAATCGCACTCGACGGATCTTACTTAGTACGTTTGGTGGGTACGCTCGCTTATAGGTATAGTTTGTTTGGTACCAACTTCAAAAAGTAATTTCATCTTAATATTTAATAGTTTAGTTGTAACTAAATAAGATAATAATTATTTTATACCGTTTAGTATATTTTATTTGTTGCATTTAATTTTTTGAAGTCGGTTTTTATTTTTTTCTTAAAAATTATTTTTATGTCAGATATGAAGTAATAATAATATCTGAATTTATATATTTCTGTGTAAGAAATAATGAATTTTTAAATATTTTTCTAATTAATATATTAAATAATAATTAATATATCAAAGAGAGTTATTTTTGACCGCGTTTTTAAACAAGATATATATATCGCTAGACTACTGCTGGTTGAGGCTATTGGAGTCAGCTAAATCTTAAATCTGGACCAAGAGAAATGAAAAAGATATGATCCATCTAGGTGTGATCCAGCATCATTTCGCGATTAGCCCGCATGACTCTTTTTACCAAACACGGATATAGATCACCTAGTGAATTTGTAATCTGAGATGTTATATACGTTTAAAAACGCGGTCAAAAATAACTCTCATTGGTATATTAATTATTATTTAATATATTAATTGGAAAAATATATAAAAAATTTAATTGAGTATAAAGTTTCAAATCATTATTCAAATCTGAAATAAATGTTAATTTTAGTAGAAACTTTGAATAGATGCATAAATATTTACAATAGAGTTGTGATTGAATTTGTCTTTATATAAAAAAAAAGTTGATTACCTTGACAAGATAACACTACAGAATCACCAATTTTAACTCTTTCGTTACGAAGCTCTTGAATAAATATAGGAGGTGGATCTGAATTCAAGCTGAAATATAAACAAAAAACATTATAAATTTATACTAAAAAAGAAAATTGTCAAATAAAATTACATAAGTGAAAATATATATAGCTATATTAGAATTATGATAAAATAATATTCAAAAATTAAAGTCCATTAACATTTAATTGTCATTTGTTTTGTACAACATTGGAAACATTGTTATAAGCTCATTACTATTATATTTCAACAGTGGGGATCGGATAGGCTAGGCGGTAGCGTGTCATCCTGATAACCAAGAGGTCCCGGGTTCGAATCCGACTCGAGACATTCGGCTAAAATCTGACCCCCGGGGTAGGGACAAATTTGAATAAAATAAATAGTATCGTAAATGGCTTATGGCTAGAAAAGCCGAAAAGCCAAAGAAAAAAAAAATTCAACAGTTTACAAAATTATTCAGCAGAACCTTTTTGTCAAGAAATATTTTCTTTTCTTCTTTCATTAACATAGGATTGTGATCATGTGACAGAATAATATTTAAAAGTAAATTTTCTGAGTGTAGCAGTATAGTTGAGTTTTATAAAAGAAAGTCAAGAGTCTTCTGCTTGATTTGAAAATAGATAATTTAAAAGCCTGATGAAGGAAAAAAGGCTGTCCAAAAATTTATAAATTAAGAAAGAGAGTAATTCAGTCATCAGTAAAGGAAGCCTCTGTCGAATAAAAAGAACCAATTATTATTTTTATTTATATTATTTATTTTGTTTTGAATTGATATTCTTACATTTTTATGCTCATTTTACAGCTCATTAAGGAGCTTAAGATGGCATTATACACTCAGCGGCAAAATTAACCGGCCACCTAAGTTTTATTTAATATTTTACAATTAAACAAATGTTCACTTAATTTATTTATTACATTCAATTTCTAGGATCATAAAAGATTAAAAAAATCATAATTTTAACAAGAATATTTATTTTTATTTAAAAAAAAAACATGAAATTAAAAAAATGTCATTTTTACATGAAAGCCAATTTACATCCCCACACAATTTTTCACATTTATTTATTGAAATTAACATTTTAATAACATGTGTTGCCTCTTCTGGATTTAATGAGCTCCTGTGGCTCCGATTGGCAATACTATCGATAATGTTTTTGAAATAGGCTTGGGGTATGTTATTCCACTCCTTCAAAACCCCATCTTTCAGTTTAGGGATAGTGGTTGGTGGAGATTTTCGAATCCGAATACGTCTTTTTAAGTTGTCCTATATGTATTCGATAGGGTTGAGAGCTGGATTGCGCGGTGCCCATGGCAATCTTCTAATGCCGACTGTATCCAGGTACTCAGTAACAATTCTTGCAACGTGTTGGCGGGCGTTATCTTGCATAAGAAGAAAATCTACTCCAATAAATGGTGCAAACGGGCTAACATGTGGTTCCAGGACAGCTTCCAAGTACCTTAGCGCATTGATTGCACCTCTTTCTAAAATCGTCCAGGGCCGGCCGTATGTCGCAAAGTAAATGCTTTTACCACTAACACACAGGGTAGATGGTAAATGGAGGGACTGGGATGGCCAAGCACTGACAGTCACTGTCAAGTGCTTGGCCATCCCGATCCTCCATTTACGCCTGTGTTAGTGTGCCCATTTACTTTGCGACATACAACCGGCCCTAAGTCCGTGTAGGCTTCATAAGAAATGCCACCCCACAGCATAATGGACCCACCTTGAAAACCAGCCGTTTCCACTATGGTACATGGTGAAAACCTTTCGTTCGGACGTCGATACACTCGGTTAATGATATTCTGGTTTTATCAGAGAAGAGAACATTACTCCATTGATGAATTGTCCAATCGGCATATTCACGAGCGAAACAAAGCCGCTCTCTTCTGTGTTGAGGGAGAAGTTGTGGGGCTCGAACAGGTCTGAAAGCTTTTCAATTTCTTTCTGCCAGCCTTCTTCTAACTGTTCTTAAGCTCACTGTTAAATTTCTTACTTCTTTTAATTGACTACGTATCTCAGAAGCTGATATAAAGCGATTTCGCCAAAATGTTGCTCACCATAGAAACGATCATCCCGAGCTGTAGTGCACTTTTTTCGGCCTTAAACCTATCGAACACATATGGGACAACTTAAAAAGGCATATTCGGATTCGAAAATCCCCACCAACCACTATCACCGAACTGAAAGATTCGGTTTTGGAGGAGTGGAATAACATACCACAAGCCGATATCAAAAACATTATCGATAGTATTCCCAATCGCTTAAAGAAGGTCATTAAAGATAGAAGAGGCAATACATGTTATTAAAATGTTAATTTCAATAAATAAATGTGAAAAATTAGTGCGGATGTAAAATGGCTTTCATGAAAAATGACATTATTTTTAATTCCATATTTTTTTTTAATAAAAATAAATGTTCTTTTTAAAATTATGATTTTTTAATCTTTTATGACCCTAGAAATTGAATGTAATAAATAAATTAAGTGAACATTTGTTTAATTGTAAAATATTTAATAAAACTTAGGAAACTGGTTAATTTTGCAGCTGAGTGTATAATTAAAGCAATTTTCTACAATTGAGAGTTTTGGAGGATCTTCCTTCTTTTATCCTGGATTTTAAAGGGCCATTGGAGGAAGTCTTCTGTCTCCTCTAAAATGTGTTTTTTTTTTTTTTTAATTTATTTTATTTTGTTAGTATTATATCTTATTTAAGCAGAGGATGCTCTTTGATTTTCTTTTATGGAATAATATTTTAATTAAAACCTTCCAGCGGTCGCGCCTTCTAGATGAACACAAAAGGCTGCGCGTATTTCTTACATAAGCATTTTTAAAATATATATATTTTCAAGTTGAAAGTATAAAAATTATGTTGTCATTCGTTAAGGAATAATAAGAACAATGTATTTAAACCATTTTTATTTAAAAATAAACGGAAACAATATAAACATTAAACACAAAAATAATATATACATACAATGAAAAAGGTATTTTCAGAAACGACGTGCAAATAAACTTAATGAATTTGCTAAATTTTGACTGAACTAAATATTTTTTTGTAATATAAAAGTGTAAAGATATAAAGAAATAAAAAAATAGAAATTTATATAAAAAAAGGAAGAAATTAGTTTTATAGTCACGATCGCGCGTATGTCTATAATACAAATTGCAGAAATCTAGAATCCTATTGACACCTCGAGGTTCAAACGATGACTTAAAATAACTCGCGTGGAATGGAAGGAATAGCTAAAGTCAGGCGTTCGTAGCACTAACTGGACTAAAGATATTAAACAATAGTCATCCCCAGTGTATATCTCACATACACGCGACCGCTGAAAGGTTAAAGAAATTAAATAAAGACACAGTCAAATGAAAAAAGCATAATGGTTTCTGAAGATATAGAATATAGACTAAACATGGACTGGTTGAAGATTAAAAAAAATAAAAATTAACTTAAAGAAAATTTACTTCTGAATTTGAGATATTAGTGAAAGTGTATCAAAGGGTCGGTACACAAGAGCGTTCTTATAGGGATATAGGGAGTGATAAAGAAGTATGGGAGTATAGATTAAACAAAGTAAATATATGTGCTTTTTAATTCACTAATCAGAGAATAAATATGATTACTTGTCTGCAGGAAGAAGGGATCCTTCTCTGCTTCCCTTGCCAACAACATGAACACGAGACGAACTGTAAGCTCTTCCCATGCAGTTAGTGGCTTCACAGGTGTAGGTGCCTAGGGAAGTGGGATCATCTGCGTTTGCTGTCAGGGCAAGAACATCACCCGCTTTGATTTCCTTCCCATCCTTAAACCAGCGGAGTGCAGGTGTAGGAACTCCAATCACTTTACACTCTAAAGATACTGTTCCTTGTTCGGTAAGAATTGCTCGTAGTTCCTCTAAGAACTGTGGAGATTTATAGGCCTTGGGCACTGAAATCAATCAAAAACACGTTTCAATATGACTTGAATGATATTTTGCAACTTGAAGAATAGTTTGTTCTTTTTATTTTAAGGGTATATGTCAATTCTTAAATTAGCTCCTTTCCCGATTGTGTGCTTATTTACATAACTTTTATTTGGATGATGTGATTTTTTTTATAGACTGGCTAACAATAATATGATAGTATTGATCACCTCATGTCATTCACCCCACAAAACAAATTTACGTTATTGTCAACGGTGCTATTTTTACAAAAAAAATATATTTAAAAAATTATATTTATTTATTTTTTTATTCAGGGATTATAAATCAAAGTATCACAAACGTGGTCTTGAAGGATTGCAAATTGTTAACTTTTAAGGAGTTAGGTGTTGGTTCTAGGTGAAACATTTTAATATAATAATAAAACTTGAGCAAAATGCGAGGTAGGTTTCACAAATTTTGCAAATTGTAATACTCTTAAAAGGAGAAAACAGGAAAGGAGTTCCAATCTCTTGAAGCCATTGTATTATTAAATTTGTTTCTAATTTGACCTCTGATCAATTATTAATTATATTCAGAAATGATTTCATTGGAGTTTATATTAAGAATGAGATCAAAAAGTCTAAGCTGTCGATTTTACAAATTTAAAAAAATTAAATTTAGAAACATTACATATTGACTGATCACTTTCTTGAGAGAATTCTTCCCACGCTTTTAAGTAAGTAAAATACGTCGTTACCGTTAGAAAAACCACTTCTATCTAAAATAGGGGTTTTCTAGCTCTCAAGTTTAAGAAGCACTGCTAGATTTAGTATTCTTAAATAAAGAATACCTAGACCTTAGTAATCATTTTAAATCTCCTAGCCTTCTAGGCCTATTTTTTTCTACTTTGCATTCGTTTTATCGATTAAGTTTTTTCCTCTTTCTTTGAGGCCAATGTATTCGGAAGTCGACGCGTCTTGCACAGAATGTGAATCCAATTATTTTAACAAATATTTTATCTTGTCTAGATCCTAAGCACTAAAGATGTAAAATAAATTATTTTAATTTTTCTAAAATAATTTATTTATCTTTGCAACAATAAATGATGTTATTAGTTATCCCAAAATTCGTTATTGTTTCTTACAGGGTTGTGAATTTACGCAAACAGACCTGATTGAGAGAAAAAAACTTACATGTCGTAGTTTTGTGTGTGTTATTTCGTCTTTTTTATTGAAGTAAGTTAATTTAAATAAACAAATAATTTTTTAACAATAATGCATTAAATACCAATTTGTCAGTAAATTATAGAATAACACTGGCACATACAAATACGGCCCTTTGACATTTAATAATAATTATCCATAACACCTTGGATGTAGTAGCTGACAACCCGTCGTGAATTTCTTTACAAATCTTAACTCGAAAATTTGTATTTTTATACTATATTATTTTTATAGATAGTACTCCTTAGAAGGTCAGCGGCCTTACACTTACCGAGAACATTGAGCAAGCAGGAGCTAGAAGATCTTCCTGCGTGATTTTCGGCGATGCAGGTCCATCTTCCACCATCGTCCGCTGTGACAGGAGCCACATCGACGCAGAAGAAAGCGCCTTCGTTGACGATCCGCAGTCTTTCACTGTCCACTACTTGTCGTTCGTTGCAATTCCAGGTGACCTGAGAACAAAAATGAAAATATTTCTAAAATACTTAGCTATTTTTAAGTAAGGATTCTAAAAAAAAATGGTTTAGAACAAAGAATACGAATAAGTTAAACCAAGGCAAGAATAAATCGTTGCTGAAATTGTTTGGTTTTTATTTTGTGTAATTGTATAACAAATCTAATAAAATATTTCAATTTTCAGTAGTGTTGAAGATGTTCAACCAGAGGTGACCAAAACTGTCTGGTCAATCGATCAAATAAATAATGATAATTCATTAAAATTATTCTATTTATTTATTCGATGTGACTAAAGAGACGACTGTGGGTCAGTGGATAGAGTGTCAAATACGCTGGTTCGAGACCGAGTCTCGGCAGATATTTGCAGTCGCCTCCTCTTGGAAAGCAATGGAAACCTACCAAGAGTATAATTGGCTAGTAACCTCTCCAAACTAGCCGTTCGGAACCGGCGTTAAAAAGTAGGTCCCGTATATCTGTGTAAAAACAGCTAAACACACTCAGCACAGGTATATGTGGAGAGGAGCCAAAACGTCAGGAAGACCTGATATGGCACTTAAAGAAGAAGAATGTGACTAAAAAAAAACCCTTTAATTTATAAAATTTAAATTCTACATAAGTCACTTAATTTTTGGAAGAATCTTAGTAAATTAAAATGATCAACGGAGTTTTATTTTGTGTAATTGTAATAATATTTAAATTAATAACTTAAGTGGTCATCAATAAATGTAAATTAAATTTGAATTAAAATTTTATTAAATATTTATGAGAATACTATATTAAAAAAAGTCAAAAACTATTTTTGAAAATAAGCCCCTCATATCTTCAACCCTTTATAAGTAAAGAACTAAGTAAAATTTGTTGTATTAAGAAAACATATTAATTCCTGATTCTCACTATGTCAAATCGAAATTGAATAATCAAAATGATTATATTATCTTCTAATTCTATCAGAGAAATACTATATTCTTCCAAAATGTTTTTAAAAATGTTTAGTTAGTAAGTATAACCATATAAATAATGAAAGTTAAGGAAAAAAAGAAATCAAGTTGTGAGAATGGAGGCATGAATGAATGGATGCTTTTACTTATACAGCAAGATGGGTTGAGCTATTCTAGTCCTTAGCAAAACAATCTTACGTCACATCGCGGTTTAACAGAGACTTCACCTAGCCAATTTTCAAAGATAGTTATACTCGAACTTACTCGATACAATTCAAATAAAAATAATAATATTTTATGAAATTTTTGAATTCACTTGAATTATTTATTTTTTTATTTTTAATTTAATTTTATTTATTTATTTTTATTATTATTATTATTTCCCATGTTTGAAACGTCTGAAACTTGGGGAAAATAAGTTTTGAATGTAATTATTTTTTCCTGTCTGTCTGAATTTCGATATCTAAGAGTCGAAATAATAATGTTTGTATTTCCAAAAAAGTATAACTGATTAAAATTGAAAAGATTTTCTTGTCTACAGTAGCAGAGGTGTTGATTTTTAAGAAGAGATCAATGAGGTTGTCCTCATCTTGATGAAGACAAACATACACTTATATATTAAGAATTATATATGGCTTTGTGATTTAACAGGAATACTTTTGAAGCATCGGACCTCACCCAACTATATATTATATTATAATATATAAATGGATATATATATATAGAAAGAATAGAAAGGAAGAGATTAATATGGTACGGACACCTCAAAAGAATGCCGGAAGATAGGTGGCCTCATAAAATATGGACCTGGATGCCCACGGAAAGACGGAGGAGAGAGGAAGACCGAGACGAACGTGGAAGCAGGGAGTAGATGAGGCAATGACCAGTAGGCAACTACAAGAGCAAGACATCCTGGATAGAGATTTGGCGTGTTGGATGCGGAAAACGGCGCATGCTGTAGAACAAACCGCTTTATTACAATTTATTACAATTTATTACAATTTGGGCCTTTTACTTTTATAATTTCCTGTTGAAAAATTCAGAAAAATAAAATAATTATAGTCAAAGTCTTTGAACAGTTGTAGCTGATAGGCAGAAATTTGACACAAAAGTTTGTATTAATAAATTCCAGTTTTTGTGCCAGATTTCAGATTTTCCAGATCAAAATAAACGCTGAGTAAAGCTGAATCTCCAAAACGTAATTAGTCTTAGAAAAAGTTACCCCTTTTCCCATTAAATTTTTATTAATTTAATAAAGCGGAAGGATATGAGCTAGTTTACTTAAAACAAACATTCATCTTATTCATACAAACATTTGTGCCAAATTATATTAATTATTTCTAACTGTTCAAAACCTGTCTATAAAGTTATCGTAGGTATCTGAATCCAGATACAGAGAAATAAATAATCGTGGTTGAAATTGATTGTTCTCTACTTATTAGACATTTTTCAGGAATTCAATACTTAGGTCACCCTTTTATTATATAGATTTTTGAAAGAAGATGGTTTCATTTTTTTATTCAGGGAAACTCAAGGACTGATGTAGGTTGCTAATAAAAATAAAACATGATTCCCAACTGTCGCAATATATTAAGATTTTTTGGCAGTCGAAGCTAATCCTTCTCTCATAAATGAAACAATGTCAGTCCTTGGGCTCTAGGTTAGGAATTTATCTTTTAAAGGGACATATGCAAAAGACATTTGTTTGAAAAAAGTACATATCTCAAGCTTTGTTTTGTTTGCACAAAGGAGAAGATGAATAAGGTATCAAAAGATAAGAGAAAATTAATATATTTTAAGTTGTTTTAGGATTGATAAAAGAAGTCGTATATTGTGATTTCTTTCAAAGGAATAGTTTAAAATGGAATTCCAGGACTAATAAACTGTCAACAAAAAGTATATTGGACTGTCTGGGGTATCGATGGGATATCAAAGCTGCTGAATTTTTCGACATCATCAATTTTCTTTCCAGAGTCTGAAGAATCTAATAAAGATTCTCTTAATTTATTTTCGCAGAATGAGATTCATATTTGCAACATATCTAGATACCTACGCCATTAAAAGTTAATATGGAGAAATCAATGAAGTTGTCCTCTGCTTGATACAAATAAATACATATATATATATATATATATATATATATATATATATATATATATATAAGTTTCATCGTCATTCTTTTTAAATAGAAATATTCTGTCTGTTATTGATCATGGGTTGAAATAGAGTTCATAACTATAGTCTCTAATAATTAAACTATATAATATACGATATACTATATACAATATTTTGTTCAGAGAGAATTGTATAAGTTCTAGTAGAAACATATTTAATAAAATTTAAAAAATATAAATTACTATAAGTAATTCACAAATAAAAGACCAAGACTCTATTATATATATATGTATTTCGGGTTACGAGTCCATGTTCATGAGTTCACATAGATTCTTTTTTATCTGCGTATTTTGTTTTCTTTAATAAATTGTTATTGAAAGTTTATTTATATCCTGTAAAATTACGATGTTATCATCAATATTTAGGGGGGGGTTGAACTTTGGAAGAGATAAATGAATGGGCTTGCGATATAATCGGATATCAGATTCATTAATTGCTTCAAAACAATCTTATACTGATTTTTATTCAAAACTTACCTTAATTTGGGTATCACTTCGAAGTTCTACAAGGAATCGCGTTCGAGTTCCAACTTTGACGGCGATATCGGAGAGCCTTCGAATGAAGGCGGGAGCCCCAGGGTCAGAAGGGTCGACTTGTAGGTCGACGGTAGTTGCCGCATGGCCTGCTGCGTTCCTGGCAACCAAGGTGTAAACCCCGGCGTCTCCCAGGTTGGCAGCTTGCACGCTCAATCTTACAAGATCTGGAGTTGCAAGACTCGTGATCCGCTCACTGGGCTTTAATTCTACATTACCGCGACTCCTGAAATAAGAATTAGACATTTTTAGTTAAAATAAATAAAATGAAAATGTTGCTTCCTATATATTAATAAGAATAATAAGTTAAGGCCACTGAAATACATCATTCAAGTTATTTACAAATAATGAGGTACAATAAAAAAAGCTATCAATAAAAATAAGAAAAATTTCCTATAAAAACATGCTTTTATTTCAAAATATAATAAACATTTTAAATAAATTTTATTCATTGTTGAAGGAGACAATAAAAGTGTGTCTTCTTTCTGCTGGAATTATAAATTTTATTTATAACGAGGCTATAGTTTGTAATAGACTGATGAAAGCCCTTGAAACTATAGTCTCGTTATAAATAAAATTTATAATTCCCAGAGAAGACACACTCTTTTATTGTCTCCTTCAATATATAAAAATTCTGCTACCCTCGGCACAAAAACTTTCAATTTATTCATTGTGTTATGTCCTGAACTTCAATATTGAAAATAATTGACTGAGAGTGAAGGAAAAATCAGAATTTATTTACGAGATAAAATTAACATCATGAACACAAAAACGTTTCCCTGGTTAAGGGAAAAATGTATCTTCAAAGAATATAATTGACATATAATACATTGTCCGAAAAATTTCCATAATCACAACTAACTAAAATGACTAAAAATAAAATTGAGCGAGCTTATTTTATATAGTCAGAACTTTGGTAAATTCATCTATGGTATAGGTGGGGGTAATCAATTATACCTGATAATATCAATGTGATCAAATGATAGTCATTAGACAAACAACTATGAAAGCACTTGTATGAATATATTTTTTTGCTAGTAGAATAAATTGTTTTTTTGTTTTGGGATTGTTGTGAGCTATGTATGAGTATAAAGATTGTCTGGAGACTGATGATGGCAAATCTTTGTCGAAATGTCTCTCAATAACATTAAAGAATATTTAAAAAAAATGATATTTTCAAGTATAATTGATTACCCCCACCTATATATATCATAGAGAAATTTCTTGTTAATGCTTACATTTCATTTTTCAAAGCTTATCTTATTATATTATCTATCTCTATTTATTTTTGTATTGGTAAAATATTGTAATCTCTTCTCAAATACCTATGTTTAAAGAAAATCTGCTAGTTTAAAGTAAGTTGAAATTCGATTTTTTAAATTCTATCCAAACAGATAGAGAGAGCTTTTCAGGCTTTCTAGGCATAAGACAATTTAAGATACTTATTATTATTATTTTTTTTTTTAATTTGTCTCTACCCAGGGATCAGATTTTAGCCGGAAGGCTCGAGTCGGATTCAAGCCCGGGTCCACTTGGTTACCAGGCCGGTATGCTAACCCTAGCCTAAAAGTTTTTTTTGGCTTTTCGGCCTTTCTAGTCATAAGCAAATTTACGATACTAATTATTCTTTTTAAAATTTGTCTCTAGCCCAGGGTCAGGTTTTAGCCGGATGCCTCAAGTCGGTTTCGAACCCGGGTCCACTTGGTTAGCAGGCTGACACGCTAACCCCTAGCCTACCCGACCCCCTAGCCTAAAAGTTAAATAAAATCATGTAATAACAACAATCAATGAGAGTAAAGCCTCCTAGATATATCTTCGAATTGCCCGGATTGACCGACGTACCATTTCTACAATTTGGAAATTACATAGGCTCCAATTTTATTCGAGGCTACTTTTCTGATTCCCACATTGTTCTACAACATATAGATTGTGCAGCGCTGTGGGTCTGACCGGGCGAGCCAATTCTATTTTCCTCTACTTGCAGTTTAGGCTAGGGTAATTAATAAATAATAATAATAATAAAAGTTGTCTTTGAAGAAGAAAAAGATCAATTATCTCGGAAATTAATTTGTCCTTTTATCTATTTCACAAATCCATATATATTTTTCATTCATAATTGCATCGTTATTATTGAAAGGACGCATGCTCATTTTAAAAATTTTACACCGGACAATAAAAACATGTCTAGGACATAAACCCTTACATCGCAAACATATTTTTAACATATCGACCCTTAGACTTTTAGAAATCTGAAAATTCAATACTTTAGACATCCTGTGCTGTTGATTCTCTCCTATCTCATTGGAATTAATCGAGAGGTCTAAATGAAGATACCGAGTGTTTCGGCTCTCTATCATCGCTAGAAGCGCAATGGCTTTTCCTCTCAAGATCTTAAGAGGTCAAGTCACTGACAGTATAAGCAGTGACTGATTAATAATTTACATATTTATATATGATTGCAGAATTTGCAGTTATGATAAACAATTTGAAAAAATATTGAAATTAAATCTATTTCAAGATTTTTAAATATGTAATTACACCATATTTTCAGAAATACATTAATACGTATTTAGCTAAATTTAGTTTATTTAGCTAATGAAAAATGAATTGGATGATCGTATCTGGTCGCCCGAATTTCCTGGAGAAGTTTTCTAACATCGATTGGCAACCAGAACCAGAACATGTCCATCTGGTACATAAAGCTCATGCAGATCCAACTCAGCACCAAGGAGAAATAAAATTAGAAGTTTATTATTAATAGAAATGTAGAAAAATAAGAAAATTTCACATTTAGTAAAATCAAATAGCCTGAAAGAATGATTTTATTTATTTAATTTAATTTAATAAACATTGAAATTCTGACTGTACCGGCAATTCATTATAATGTAATTCTAGTGGAAGGTTTCACTCCCGGCACTTTTTTGGAATAAGTATAGGAAATTGGACTGTAATTAGAAGGGTTTTAATAATTCAGCAGCATAAGTGTTTCTAAACTTTTATTTACTAAAGAACCAACGAAACTAGATAAACGTTGACTTCCCTGAATGCTTTTAACAAATGAGAGTCTGGCGCATGTTCAAAAAATGTATATTTAAGTAATTAATCAAAAACAATCGGCGATGAAAATTTTTAACTAGGAGATAATTAATATGTTAGTATATGTACTATATAATATATGTAGGTATGTATTTATTTTAAGCTATTAATACGTCTTATTGTGAATATTTTATTTTTCAATCATTTTAAATTTCTTCATTAAAAAATCTTAATTTGTATTAATTCAAAATATTTTATACTAAAACATAATAAGTGAATAACGGAAAAAAGATGAAAATAACTACTATTTTGACGAGATTAGTAAAGTTATAAGAAATAAATCAAAGATAAATCTACGACATAAAAAAATATTTTTATTTTTTGCGATTCTAGACATTTCGATTTTTCAGACTAATATAAATATTATTTCATGATGTGAGTTTTATTTTTTTAATATTTCTTAAATACGATAATTATAAAATGATTCCAAATAAGAGGACATTGTTGTATATGTGGACTTGAGAAGGGAGAAATTCACTTATGTTCACGGTCTTAAATTTTTCTCATATATATTAATGAAACAATTTTGAAAAAAATAATAATAAATAAATAAATAATCCATAGGATGAGGAATCTGCGGGAGCCAGAACTGATGCCCCTTGAGATTATGCAACCTAAGCGAAAGATGAATACACTGTTAGCCAATTTCAAGGCGAGCTTACAAATGTAATAAATAATTGTCAATAAATAATATAATTTATCATTAAACGCTAATCATCAAATAGACCTAAAGATTTTCATAAAGAGCAAACTTGACAGAAGAAATAAAACAAAGTGATAATTAACTTGAAACTGATCTCTGATTTCTCGTCCTTTAATCGGCGGGATAAATAAAGAATCATTAAATTAATTACACTTGTTTAAAAAATATATAAAACAATGCTAAGAATGCGAACATTTAAATTACAACTTACAACATTCTCGCTAAAAGATATAGAGGTTAATTTGTTTAGTTTAACTTACATAAATAATTTGGCGGAAAAACTAAACAAATAATATATTGTATGATCACGTGACAAATGATTATGTGTATTTGACAAGCAACAACCTTACTATGTTTAAAGCATCTTATAGAATTCGGAAGTTAAGTTAGCAACGTACTTAGTTTATTTTTTACATGCTTTATATTAGCTTCACCTGTATGTATCTATTTATCTATATAATATGTATCTATAAATGTTACTATTGTTCTGTTAAATTCCGCAAGCATTTCTCTATACAAATAATTGTTTACCTACTCAATTTAAATGAAATTATATAAAAATAATAAAAATAAATTCATTTCATTCTGCAAACTTTTCTCTAAAAAATAATTAAGACTAAAGACGAAAAAAATAAATAATAATTTAAAAAAAAATAAAAACATGCTTCTATAAAGTACAAAATAATGTAATACTTAATCAAAAAGCGTGAGGCACTTTGTCGAAAATTAATTAAAAGTTTCTGCGCCTACACTTTTTGATTAAGTATTACATTATTTTGTACTTTATAGAAGCAGTTTTTTAGTTTTTAGAAGCAGTTTTTTTTTATTATAAGAAATTTCAGAGGTTGCGTCAGAGTTGACGGTACCTGTGCATGTAGATTTTAAAAAGATAGAAGGTTATTTATGCATGAAAAGATGAACACGGAAAGAGAGTTTCAATCTCTATAAGTCATTGGGGCAAACTAGTTGCCGGATGCCTTCGTTCCGTTAGTTTCTAATTTAAACGTGAATGGGTGTTGAATGTTTGAAAATAGTGTATTTCACACAAATGAGGCTTTAGATTGTCTAGGAGTTATATTGATAGTTCTATTTTTTGAACCCTCGCCCCCCCCTCCCCCACAATTTTGTATCCCGAAAAAAATAATGACTCTTTTTTATTATAGGTCTCTTTTATAGTAAATTCAATTTTCCTTGTTTTTAGTTTGAAAATTTTATCAATTTAATTTTTTAAATGCCCCCCCCCCCCGCCCCTTAATTTTTAGTTCGATTTGAACCAAAATCTAATCAGATTTTAATCTCAATATAAAGATATCTATATCTGAGATTTCTTTTTGATATTCACACTAGTTTTTGAGTTAGAGGGTTCACGAAATTCGGTAACGTACTAAGGTACTAACAGACATTTTGACACTATAATTAATATCTCGTAAAATATAATTCTTTCGGTGTTCACTTGTTAGTTTTATAAATTTTTACTAATTTTTACCATCAATACATACATTTTCAGGAAAACTTCAACAAAAACAAGGATGCATTAATTCTTGTTTGAAAACATTCGAAATTAAAGACGTATATTAATTCATTCCAGCCGTTTTAAGAAAAAAATCCTGCTATTTATAAATTCTTTTGGGTTTCAAAATCCTTAATTATAGCATTAAATTTTGATCATATCTAAAATTAGAGTGTTATATTTTAAAATTCCTCCAGGCACTAAAAATAAATTGAAAACAAACAAATCTTAGGAAAATCGAATTCCGAGTTGGAAGTCGAATTGAGGTTACGGTACAATAATGATTGACTCTTCAAATTAATTTATTTTATATTTTATGTAGACAATAGTTTTTTATATATATATAATATGAAGGGACCTTTTTCCTTAAGCATTCTCTTATTATCCGATAATACTAAGATATATTATATGAGTAAGATCTAATGGAGTTTAACTTCTTCATCGCCTCATCTTCATTAAAAAACATCCGGCAGAAAAATGATCATATTTTCCAAAACTATTAAGATATCAAATTCTTTCTTATTTCACGCTCATAAGGAGAAAGTAAACTAATATTTAAGCATTTTTTCAGAATTTTACTTAATTGTAGAACTAAGTACTAGAGTCGAATTTGGCTGGCAGAAAAGTAATCTAAAAATGGCCACTTGAACGGAACCCTTAAAATAATAAGAATGGACCATTTATTAGTCTGAATACTTTTGTTGAAAGGAAGAAAATAATATTCAGGGGGTGGCAAAGGTGATTGTTTATTTTGTTTGCGTTGACCTGACGGTGAAAAACAATGACTAATTCTGTTGATCTTGAAACTGTATTTACAACAATGTATTAATAAACAGAGATTTTGACATACATAGTATATCTAAAATGTTGGGCTTTTAATTAATTATAAATAAAATACCAAGTACTAATAGGCTTAGAGACTGCATTGAATTAATTTGAACTTTTAATAAATTAACGGACCATACAAAATATATAGAAAACCCGCATACCTGAATCCTGGGTTATTTTCATCTCAGATCAGAGTTATTTTATTTTGTTGAAGTTTTGATGGACAGGATAGTTTGTTGTAAATAGTAAAATATATTAGTTACAATTTCCAAAATCCATTTTATACGCAAATATTGAATGAGTGTCAATTCATTTATTAACAAAAACTACTCTATAAATACATTACAAAAAACAGGTACTAATCACCTACTTGAGTTCTAAGAATACCGGAGTTTAATCAAAACAAAAATAAAATACTTTCACTTATCAGTGATATGAAAGGTCTAAAATTTGGAGAAAAAAAATATTTTCAAGCATGATTTTTTTATGTAAGAGTCGGTCTGAATTTGGTTACTTCTGAAAACTGGTCGTAGAAAGTTCGGTCTGGTGCCAAAATATTTAAATTTGCCAAAACGAAAAAGAGAGGACAGATTTTCTAGTTTCAAAATTTCTGAATGAAAAGTGCAGAAAATAAAAAAAAAATCATATCGTTATATGGGGAGCTTTCTAATATGTGTAGCTAATTCGTTGAAATTTGGGTCATAATGTTATTAATAAGCTTCAGATTTATACGAAGTTTCGGATTTATAGACTGTAGAGAAATAGTTGCAAAATGACCGAAATTCGTAGAGACGTTAATGAGTAGTGAAAAAGTTTTGACTTTTTCCTCCATATGTTTTTAGTGGTATTGACGAGAAAGAGTAAGAAATTAAAAGCGTTAGATTGTATTCGAAAGTAGATCTGCAAATGCGAGTCGTTAATGACTGAAAGTTGTAGGACAAGAGAAAGACAAAGCGATTTAAAGTCTCTAGAAGTCATAGGAATTAAGGAGTTAGCTAATGAGTTTTTTCATCTTGAATCTAATTTAACAGAAAAGGGGGTGTCGTGGGTTTTTAATAATTCGAGAGGATTAAAAAAATAGAGAATTTGAAAAGTAAAGAAAATCAAATTTCTACGAACCGATGATTAATGATGGATAAAACCGAGGGGTGATCCGGAAATGGAAGTAGGTGTACACCTCTTTGGAAGTATTTTGGAAGTACTTAGAAATATTTGGAAGTATTTGAAAATATTTGGAAGTACTTGGACTTGGGCCACCACAAGGCGTAAATAGAAAATTATTGAGATTTTTTTTAAGTTTCTATTTTCCTTGCACGCACAGTTAAAAAGGTTTAAATATAAGTGGGGAAGGATATATACTTAATAAGAATTTTTACTTAATTTTTTTGTGATTAAAGCAGATTAATTAGTAGTTTTTAAGGAATTTGGTGTTGGTACTTGGTGAAACATTTTTTAAAATTATTGGATAAAAATACTTGGTAGGTTTCACATTAAGATATAAAAAAATAAAACGAATTTATTTTTGGAGAATCTTTAAAAAATAAGTATCTCTCACACACACTCAATAAATTCCGGAACTGATAAAATATTTAAAAGACTCCCCTTCATTTCGAACCATGTTACAAACCCTATAGCTTCAACTCTTAGAACGTCTGGTATAACTCCTGCTTTATATAATAAAAACACTTTAGGTTCACAGCTAATTAATAATAAATTAGACAAAATTGATAAATTAGATAAATCAGGGGTATATAAATTGACTTGTGATAATTGCGACGCAATCTACATAGGACAAACTGGACGCTCTTTTAGAACTCGCTACTCGGAACATGAAAGAGCCTTTAATAGTCTCAGCAGATCAGATGATATTAATATGGAATCAACTTCTACCTTCGCCAATCATCTACATTTGAATAAACACACCTCTTCTATTAGCCACCTAGTTCCGTTACATTTCGAAAGAAAGGGCTTACGTTTAGATTTTTTAGAGTCAACGGAAATAAAACAAATATACTAAATAATCAATTAGAAGTTAAGAAAAGTAGAGGTGCGGTTTATTATTGCATACATGGGTGCCAAATTTTAGAGAAAAGATGAAAACTTTTTCAAGCCTATAGATCAGAGATTCCCAAACTTTTTTTGTCTCGTAGAACTCCTTACCATGTTTTTCTGTTTTGGGTAGAAAATAAAGTTTTACTTTTAAAGAAATTTTATTTTATTCTAAAAATATTTTTTTATAGAGAGCTCGAATATATAGAAGAATATATAGAATTTATAGAGAGCTCGAATATAATATTTGTTTTTATATCTCAACTAAAAATTAAATTTATGAACCACTCCAAAAATGGTGAAGTGATACAAAGGGTTCCCCCTTACCTCTCATTTTCGGATTTTTTTAAGAAAATAAAGTTTTACTTTTAAAGAAATTTTAATTTATTCTAATATTATATTATAAACAGAGCTCGAATATAATATTATATTATAATAAATTAAAATTTCTTTAAAAGTAAAACTTTATTTTCTTAAAGAAAATCCGAAAATGAGGGTAAGGGGGGACCATTTGAATCACTTTACTATTTTTGCAAGGCTTCATATATTTAATTTTTAGGTGAGATAAAAAAATAAATATTATATTCGAGCTCTCTATATAATATAATATTATAATAAATTAAAATTTATTTAAAAGTAAAACTTTATTTTCTTAAATAATCCGAAAATGAGAGGTAAGGGTCCCCTTTGTATAAATTTAAATTTTTGGAAGGGTTCATCAATTTAATTTTTAGTTGAGATATAAAAACAAATATTATATTCGAGCTCTGTATATAATAGTTAGGATGGAGATAACAGAAAGAAATTCAGAGAAGGGTTTCCTAAGTTAAAATTGAGCTTATTCACAAATAAAAATTAATATAAAATTGAAATAGTTTTTGGAGATTGACTGATAAGTGAATTGAGAGGATTTTGATGAGGCAGTCCAAAATTCAAAAAAGAGAGGTAATTATAACTATCTTTATTTTTATCAAAAAACCGACGTTTCGCGGGTTTTTCCCTTCTTCAGGGTTTTGAAAGATCAGTGAAGAAAATCCAATGTGACATTCCCCTCTGTCTCCTCTCTCCGTGGCAGTAACAACATGATATAGTATTTTATTCTCAGCAGAATTTAGTGTGCTTAGAATGAAATACTATATAATGTAATAATAAAAATGTTTCACCTAAAACCAACACCTATCTCCTTAAAAGTTACTATATAATATGTTTACTGCCACTGAGAGAGGAGACAGAGGGATATGTCACATTGGATTTTCTTCCCTAACCTTTCAAAACCCTGAAGTAAGGATCCCCCTTACCAACGTCGATTTTTTAATAAAAATAAAGAAAATTATAATTATCTCTCTTTTTTGAATTTTGGTCTTTCTCATCAAAATCCACTCAATTCATCAACTCCAAAAACTATTTCTTTTTTTTTAATGAAAATGATGAGAGAAGGAGTTACACCAAAAAGGTGCAACCCCTAAAGGCCTGGGTTGGCCCCTCCATCGTGAAAAGAAGAAAGAATTTTATGGGCGGGGAGGGGGTCGAAGGTATCTGTGGATACGGGTCTTAAATAACTGAAGGTTATAAGTCACGAGAAAGATGGTGGCTGGGGGCGAGTTCCAGTCTCTGGAGGTCATAGGGATAAAAGAGTTAGCGAAAGCGCCTGTTCGATTTTTATCCAATTTGACAGCGAAGGGGTGCTGAGCGTTCTAAAACCGTGTGTTTCTCGTAATTTTATATTCGTCAATTTTATATTAATTTTTATTTGTGAATAAGCTTGACTTAATTTAAGAAATCTTTCTCTGAATTCCTTTCTGATATCTCCATCTTAAGTATTAATCAGTAATAAATTAGTAATGCTTATAAGGAAAGCAATCGATTTTGTTAATGAAAATCTTCTAAACGAAGAATTTAGAAAATGTTCTCTTTTAAAATGTCAAACATTAACAGATGATCAATTTTTCTTGTTTGTACGTAATTGAAAGCAGAGAAAGAATATTTAAAGCAGTGACCTTCCTGCTGATGGACCGTTTCCAATCCCGGATCGAACTTTAATTGTGCTTTGACATTTCGTCAGCGTTTGAGCAGACTCCCTGATTTTGACTAGGTATAGTCAATCCAACAGTTAATTTCTTATTGATCATGATATTCACCCTCAAGTAATTATTCAAAATATACATACTTTTACTAGGTAAAGAGATATGATATATTTATTGTTCATAATTTTTTTAACTAGAGATTTTTTGCTTATCAAGATAGAATTTTGACAAATATATTATTTTCGAGGAATTCAATCTAACAAATTGTTAAAAAAAAGTTCGAATAGATATTTTCAAAATGCTTACATTCCAATTTTTCTCACATTCTAATTACAAATTCGGAAATTTTTAATTACAAAACAATTTTGATTATTCTGACCTCAAATTTAAATTTTGTCCATTGCGCCTACTAAAAAAAAATAAAATTATTTTGAAGTTTGAAAAAATAAATAAATAAATGGCCCTTTAGGGTTCTTGCATAAAGTAATAAGTCGATACTTATTTTAGTTACAAGCTCTTAAACTTATAAATTAAATGGTTAAATTCCTTCATCTAGTTCAGTCTCTGTCAAGCTTTTTTTACCTCACAGCACGTAAGGAGAATTTTTTATTTTGCGACCTACCAAATATACCAAATATTTTTGAAAATCTTGGACTCAGAAGAATGGAAACAAATACGTAAGTTGATGCATCAGATAAGAAAATTAAAATTTCTTGGATATTTGATGCTTATGATCTTATGTGTACGAAACGTTCGTTATCTAAGGAAATATTTAGTGGTTCTATTAGTGAGAAGGATGCAAAGGAATTTGAGAAAGAATTATATTAAACCGCGGCTCTAAATTAGATAAAAAAAAAAATCACGTAGCTCCTCAACTACCATCTGTATTCATTCCCGTTTTTAGGGTTCCGTTTATAAAAATTAAAACGGGACGCTATTAAATTCGACACAATGTTTGACTGTCTGGTTGTCGTAAACTACCCATACGATATAAGCAACTTGAAATTTAGAAACTATAAATATTTATTTTCCCGAAAAAACAAAAATCGTATTAGAATTTTAATCGAATGATTATTTTGGAGATGGTCAAATTTTTTGTGGGGTCAAAAATAAAAGATTTTTTATCACAGGTTGTGAGATATCTCTGTGAAGATCTCTTTAAATAGAATTAGGTTTGATTTCTTAAAATTTATTTCGATAAACAGGGGCGTGTGAGAGATTCCCAAATTATCCATTTTTATGTGATTTTTGTACCAGCTCAAATTCGTTAAGTATTAATTAAAATTCCTTAAACTCACTCATTTTCGCTTTATCAACGTCAAATAAGAACAAATTTGATAAATCAAGTATTTTGGAATATGTACATAATCATTTGTCTTTTACCAACCGGCCTCTTGTCAGTGAAAGACTTTAATTAGCTTGTAATTCTAATGATATTTTGGCTTTTGCAGACAATCACTGAAAAGACATAAGCCACTTTCTAACTAAACCAATTATTTTACATGAATTAATGTATAGATTGTTTTTGAGCTTCGACTCCGGAGATTACTTCTCCACCATCGAATGTCCTTGATCATCTTTTTCGTCCTTGTTTTTAATAAGAGGAAAAAACTAATTAAATAAAAAACCTCTTTTCCGATAATTGTCGATAATAATCCCACTTTCTAACTCAATAGTTTCCGAGCAACGGAAACAAATGTCTTGAAAAGTATCATGTTTTTCTTTATAAAATAATTCAAAATTTCCTTCCACGTAAATGGACTGAATTTTCTGATAGAGGAAAGGCTAAATTTCAAATATTTTACCTACATTATATTTTAAATCTTTCGCTGCACATAGTTTGGCAGACATTGATCTAGTTAAGAACAAAATCTGCTTGAGGTAATGATAATGATTTGGTAGAATAAAGTTATTTTTTATTTTGATGAAAATCGACCTAAGGAACGAACCTTAAAGAATTTAAATTGAACATAGTTTATGTAATTGTTTTCAAACAGATTTTACTTTATATAAGCTGAATAGTGCAAGGTAATCTAAAAATAATGTATTGTTATTTTCATTCAATTCAAAAAAATCGATCCTAATTAATTTTATGTCACAAATTAAAGATGAAAAAGAAGTTGCTCTACTTTAAAAGAAACACCAGAACTATACCTTCTTAATGAAATATCTATATATATAAAATTAAGGTTTTGTCTGTACATTGGTTCAAATCACGCCAAATTTTGGTTGCACACGTTTCAAGCAAAGTTATGAACGAAAACACCCTCAACAAAATTCCTGTATGTATGTCTGTATGTATGTCTGTTTTCGTCGTTTCCGAAAAGTTGCTCACGATTCACGTAAAAACGGCTGAAGGGATTATTATGAAATTTCATATTTACATCAGATGTCTTCTAACTTACATTTTTAGCTATATAACGTTTTGATATTTTGACCCAAGAAGGGGGTTTGGGGGGGCGCACGAATGAAAATTATCAAATAACTCCTAAACTATTAGCCCTACGGCAAATTTTATAATAAACAAAGTTGTAGGGGATGCGATTTCTGCCAACTTTTGTTTATAAAGATTTCCCCTAAAAAACACTCAAAAAAAGGGGGGGGGGGAAGGGTGAAAAAATGTAAATTCTTGCCCTTGGAGCAAACTAAACCAAATTTTGTATACATAATCTCTGGGCCTCTAGAGATCTAGAAATGCAAAAACTAACCACCCAAAATCGGGGGGAGGGTCAACAAATTAAAATTCTTTCTCTTGGGCCAAACTCAACTAAATTTTCAATACATAATCTGTGGGTCACTAGAAGGCTAGAAATGCAAAAACTGGGTGCTGAAGGTGGGTGCGGGGGTGGAATTGGGGGTGGGGTTAGGAGTGAGGCGGAGTAGGGTGGGGTGCAGGGGGTGGTGCGAGGTGGAGTCCAGGGCGCTAGGCGGGGGTGTGGTTTGCAGGGTTGGAGGGCACGGCGTGGGGTCTGGGGTCCGAGGTGGGTGGGGTGCGGGCGGGGGTTGGGAACGGGTGCATAGTGCGGGGGTGGAGGTGCTGGAGGGGTTTGGGGGGCTGAGGGTGGGGTTCGAGGGCTGGGGCTCCAGGGGGTGTGCCCCTGGCTAGCAAGAGGGCCGCCGAAGGCGGGCCTTGCAGCTAGTTATTCAAATAAAACAGTTAATAAGCGGCATTGTTCAAAATATCATTTCCCAAAGAATCACCGAAGCTATGAAACATCTTATAAGGCTTTTTCTGATGAGGGTGACCTTCTCCGGCACGATGAACTCTATATATATATTTACATCCTTCACAATTTCAATCATATTGCGTGCATCCATATCCCAGGGAAATCGATTTGCAAGGTTTAAAAGAAGGAATTCGGGGTTGCAACTGTAAAATGCAACGGCTTATCTCTTACAAATATACCATATAACATTGCCATCATTTTAAACCTAAGAGCACAATTCTAAGTAATTTAAATTATCTAGAATTATTCAAATTAGCAACAAGTCTTAATTTTACATCCATTATTTATAAATTGAAACATGTCTTGAATTTTGTAATAAACTCTGTGAAAGATTTGAATTTTTTAAATTTAATTCACACATCTGAAAACAAGATTTTAGGGAAATAGTAAGATTAACCAACAAATTGAATTTTATTTTTTTTGTTTAATGACTTCGGAAACAAAGTCCATATAGCAACAAATATGTTAAATTGAAGAAAAAAGAGAAAACTTTTTCAAGAATAAGCTCTCCGGAAATATTGCAGATAATGGGGGAAGGAGAGGAGACAATTTGAATTTTTTTATGATTTTTTGAATTTATAAGAAGTTGTGAAGCCGAGATAAAAATATTTGAAGGTTAAATTTCTAATGTAGTTGTAATAGTTGTTGTTTTTTTAAGTTTTAAGTTATGAATTCAAGTGGTTTTGATCTTGAAAAAAGAAAGTTTAGTTGAAAAGTTTTTGTTTTGCCGAGAGTAGCAGAGTTGTTGATTCACAAGAGAAACAAGAGATTGTCTTCTGCTTGATGCAAATAAACATATACACATATATATCAAGATGATATATCTGTATATATATATTATTTATTTGTTTGAGACTATAGTTTCGAAGACTTGGTCTTCATCATCAGTCTTTCTTCAATTATAAATGTTTTTCATGGAGTCAATATCATATGGATATTGAAAACTTGGTGTTCCTTCGCCACTGGAAAGCTTAGTTGCTAGCTTTCCAGTGGCGAAGGAACACCAAGTTTTCAATATCCATATGATATTGACTCCATGAAAAACATTTATAATTGAAGAAAGACTGATGATGAAGACCAAGTCTTCGAAAACTATAGTCTCAAACAAATAAATAATATATATATACAGATATATCATCTTGATATATATGTGTATATGTTTATTTGCATCAAGCAGAAGACAATCTCTTTGTTTCTCTTTATGAAAGAAAGTTTAGCTTAACCCACTAATTATAGGTAGAAGTCTAACTCCACCAGTCACCTATTTTCTAAATATAACATTTTATAAATAGGATACTCTGAAGATTAGATTATTTATATTTTGTCAAATATCCATAATAAAATAATATTTTTAAAGGTTTATACAAGAAAATCATTTCAAAATAATCTTTTTTTGCGGGAAGGGAGGGAAGGAAGTTAGAAAAAATAAATAGTTTGTTTTTCATTCTCTCATTATAAAATAAAAAATTAATGTAAATTATATGACAATATTTGATAACAATAACATTTATTAGGTATTTGTTTACACTCATTAAAAAAAATCAGATTTCTTGAATCGGCTTTAACATTCAAGATCCTAACGCTTTTGCTATAGAAAATCTATTTCATATAGGCACATGAAAAAGTAGTTGCTCTCAATTTTTAGTCTTTAGATTTCTGACATTATAAAGTTTGTCTTTGGAATAAAGTATATATTGAAAATATTACATTTTCAGATCTACCCCTTTTTGGAGATCTTAACTTAAACAAAAGGGAAAAGAAACTAGAGTCAATTAAAATATTCTTAAATTGAAAATTTCTTTTTGCCGAGAGTAGTAGAAATTTTATAAATTAAAGGAGACAATAAAAGAGAGTCTTCTCCTGGAAAAATACATTTTTTATTTATTTATAAAGACACTATATTTTCGAGGAATTTTCACTCTTCATCAGTTTAAAACAATTGATTCATAGGAATTGATGTATGGAACTGACGAAGAAGGTAAAGCCCGCGAGACTATAGTCTCTTTATAAATAAATGAAACATTTATTTTTCCATCAGTAGTCATAGTGGTCTCCTTTAAAATATTCTTCGAGGTACACCTCTTTTTGGCTCTTTTTACAGAAAATGTGGACAACTGTTTGAAATGTTGTATAGTATAATAATTATAACAACGATGGGCAAATCCGACTACCATTAAAATTTTATTTTAATTTTTGTAATGTAATTAATATCAAAGAAGAAAAGTTAGATGAATATAAAGTAAAATTGGCAGAGATACAAGCAAATTTCAAATATAGGTATGAAGATTTGAAAAGTTTGAAATCTATATTTGCATTTTTTGTGAACCCATTTATTTGTTACACTATTGAAAATGGATTTTCAATTTCTGAAATAATACTTAGTGAAAAAATGGATGAGGAATTGGAGTTATTAGAGATGAAAGAGGATCAGGCATTGCAAAGCTTCTTCTAAGATTGAATTTTAGAAATTCGTGACTGAATCAAAATATCAAAAACAATTTTTAAGAAAAAAATAAAACCGACTTCAAAAAATTAAATGAAACAAATAAAATACACTAAAAGTATAAAATAATTATTAACTTATTTAGTTACAACTAAACGACGAAATATTAACATGAAATTACTTTTTGTACTCGGTGCCAATGAGATTCATAAAAGGTATATGTTTGGCACCAACTTAAAAAAGTAATTTCATGTTAATATTTCGTAGTTTAGTTGTAACTAAATAAGTTAATAATTATTTTATACCTTTTAGTGTATTTTATTTGTTGCATTTAATTTTTTGAAGTCGGTTTTATTTTTTCTTAAAAATTATTTTTATTTTTCTCTTTTTAGTGATGTTATTAATAGTGATCATATCATCAGAACTTGACCAAATTAATATTGCACCATCCCTAAGATACCCCCTCTCCAATAAAAAAAGAATCACCGAAATCGGTTCATAAACAAAGAAGTTAGGCATGAGCAAACCTAACAAAAAAGGTCTAATACCTATGAAAAAAAATGGGGCCAATCGGAAGGTAGACTGAACCCAACGCAAATTTTTTTTCAAAATTGGTTCACAATTGGCGGAGATATGAGGTAACATAGGCACAAAAAAAAAAAAATCAGTCGAGTAGAGAACCTCCTCCTTTTTTGAAGTCGGTTAAAAACTTAAAGAAAGCTGTTTGTCATCTATTTTCCATTTATGGTACAACATATTGCTGTGATCGTTGTACTTCACAATGAAGTTCGTGAAGTCGAAACATCGTTTACAGATGACCAATCAATATTTTACAGAATTTTTGCGGACAGCTTCAACTAATTTTAGGCCAAATTTTAAAAATTTGACTAAAGATTTTCGTATCGCCATGCTCTTTATACGCTAGACTGATTAAAAAGATTCCAGTGAAGCCTGCAGAGTGGTTGGATATGCATTCGAATAGAGCTCTCTGGGTGGCGGGCTGCATCCGCAGGGGTGTATGTAAAAAATCATATTTGAAAATGATATAAAATTTTAAATTTTATAATAATTTAGACGAAGATTTGAGTATCTTTTTTTGAAAAATAAATGAATTTTATTTCAAAAATACAACTCAGAGGTATAAAGCAAATATATCATGAAATAATTTAAATTTTAAGGACAAAAATCTAAGATTTTATAAGAAATATTTTTACATTGCATATCAGAGGGCTTCATCCCCTCAGGAGTAGAACCCGAGGACTAACAAGCTTGCCAAACTTGTTAGTTCGACCCTAAAATACATTATTTTTCATTATCTCCTGTTACCAATGATCATCATAAATTCAAAAATTCAAAACAATTCGGCACATTCATATAAATAATAAATAGAAAAAACTGTTTATCTATTTATTGTTTATGTAAATGTGCCGAATTTTTGAATTTTTGAATTTATGATTATCATTGATAAGAGAGATAAAGAAAAATAATGTATTTTAGACGAATGTGTGATGTAACTATTTGAAACCCTGAAGAAAGTGGGCAAAATCGACGAAACATTGGTGGAAAAATAAAAAAATTCAACAAAAACTTGTCGTTAATTCTCATTATAAACTCTCATTAATACACATTTTGGAAGAAAATGATATTAGTATTAAACGATTTTCTAATCATTTAATCTATTTGGTAAAAAACATTTGATTAATAAAGTAATCATTATTTGTCATTCAAAAAATATATTAAATAAATGTATATTTTCTTTATTTTTATAAAATAAAATTATCAAATTACTTATTAATTATATTATTTTAATAAAATACATATATTTTTATTAGAAAAATGTTCTTGTCCTATAGTTAGTCTATTTTAAAATTGGCGGCCCTCTGCTAAACCAAGTCAACGCTCGATGCAGTTCTATATAACAAACATTCTTGTATTCCTCTAATGAGTACAATTCCTACTATGTATTGAATCGAAATAAATATAATTATAAATTTGGCTTATATTCTACTAAATCCCTTTTGTAATACAAATGATGTAAAAATACATTTTTATTTATCTTTCTATAAAATAGTGGTATAGGTAGGTACTAATTTCGTAAAGTCGATTTCATGTGCTGATATATTTTAGAGGATTATTCAAGCTAGCGATTTGTATATCAAAAAGTTTATGATGACTACATACCAATGCAATTTTCGTTAGAAAATTAAGTGCTTAAATACATAGACAGAAGAGGGCTCCAGAAGTAGTGTATTGCTATTTACTATCAAATTTTAATTATTTTTAGTATTTATAGGGGTAATAGAATTCAAAAAACTGTTTCATAACATTAATTTGAACCTCAAATATTCAACACAGAAAAAATAATTGGATTAATTTTTGGAGACGTATTGATAAGTGAAATTGAGTGGATATTGATGAGGCAGTCCAAAAAAAGAAGATAATTTATACTATCTTTTTATTCATAAACCGACGTTTTGGTGGCTATTCCCTCCTTCTTCAGGGTTTTGAAAAGTCAGTGAAGGAAATCCAATGTGACATTCCTCTCTGTCTCCTCTTTTAGTGGCAGTAACAATAATATATTTATATAGTATTTCATTCTCAGCAGAATTATAATGTAGTAATGAAATGAAATACTATATAAATATATTATTGTTACTGCCACTGAAAGACACAGAGGGATGACGTGAACTGACTTTTCATAACCCTGAAGAAGGAGGGAATAGCCTCCGAAACGTCGGTTTATGAATAAAAAGATAGTATAAATTATCTTCTTTTTTTGCACTGCCTCATCAATATCCACTCAGAAATAACAAACTTTGAAATGAGACTTGACATAAAGAATTATTTACCATTGAAGTTTTCAGCGTTCTCTATTTTTCCTGATTGATTTTTGAAGAAAAACTAAAATAATTCTTTATTTTTCTAAAGGTCTGGATTTTTTCAAGGAATATGGTATACGTTGATGGTCCATAAAAATCAAAGAAAACTTAAGAAAATATTTTGACATCTTAATAAAAACTCAAAGAGAATTGAAATAACTCTGACTTCTTTAACAAATTTGTTTTTCATAAAAAATTAAAAACAAAACAACTAAATAGGTATGTATATAACTATAAGGGGAAATAGAATCTCACCTCTTTCTATAGATTGAGGAATTCGTGGATCCTGAAGAAGGCCGCTTTTTATCTGCATCACCTTTACAACAAGAAGTCACTTGCTGTCCCATGATAAATAAATTTTCACAAAAAACACCATATAAAGGGATCAGTGAAAGTTGTCACCGGCTAGGACAGGGATCTTGACGCTGAGGATGACTTGGTCCGGGACAACATTCCTCGGGTGGTGGCAGGGACTAGGAGAGGGCTGGGCTTATTCGCCGCCGTCGCCTAGGCCCTCCGTCGCTCGACTGACGGAAACGACGCACCCTCCGTCGCCGCCTCAGACGTCCTACCCGCTCTGGGTATTTTTATCGAAGCACAAGGGAATGAATATCCCCCTCTTACTCTGTATGCAGAATTAAGTTGGCATCTCGCATAAGCATTGCTGGTTTGTGTTTATTTTCCTCTTGTCATGTAAACAATGACGTCTGTCCAGTTCTATCACTATTTATTTTCTTAGCGAAACAATATTGTAATATTTTAGACTTGATTTCCGCTTTAAAGTTCGATTTAGTTCTGAGGTAACAGCTTTTATTAATTTATCATTTAAAAATTTTGAGCTTCTAGAATTAGTAGTTTCCAAAGATGGGCGTAGTTAGAGGAGAGGGGTGGCAAGGGGAGGCAGTGCCCCCTACAAAACTCATTGCTCCCCCTAGAAATATTGAAACTACATTATTACGAAGCATCACTTATGTACTTCCAAAATTTGTCAATTCTACTAAAAAGTTAGTTGATCTGGGGATTTTACGGTAACTGTGGCGCCGCGATCTGACGATAGATTCTTATAGTACTCACCAAAATAAGACAAAAATGAAGAATACTAAAAAACTACAAATTTGAACTGAAATTGAGTTTATGGACTGTGATGTTTCAAATTGTGTCAAGTGAGCGCCAATGGGCGTTGGCAATTTTCACTTTTAGAACTTTCCATAGGTTCGGTCCAATTCATCATCTCCGTTCATTTAGATAAAAAAATGGGTTCCCGAACAAACAAACGAAAAAATATATCTTAACCGAACCGGCAACGACTTTTACATATTCGAATTTTTTTTTTGCATTAACTAATTATTTTTTAATTAACATTTATTTTCTAAAAGAATCCGTCGTCAGAAGCGGCGCCACACGGAACCCCAGTGATACTACGGTTTCCGTGGTTTCTATAAAAATAACAATTGGAAAATAAAAGAAATTAAATACAAAAAACAGTATTTTTAAGCTTGATATATTGAAAACTAAGCGAAATCTCAAAAAATGGTATTCTTCATTTTCGTCTTATTTTGGTGAGTACTATAAGATTCCATCGTCAGATCGCGGCGCCACAGTTACCGTAGAATTGCCATTAGTAGTTTCCAAAGATGGGCGTAGTTAGAGGGAGGCAAGACAAGGGTAGGCAGTGCCCCCCTACAAAACTCATTGCTTCCACTAAAAATATCGAAACTCCATTATTACGAGGCATCCCTTATGTACTTCCAAAATTTGTCAATTCTACTAAAAAGTTAGTTGATCTTCTAATCGGATTATCGAAATTGAAAGTTTGTGGTGGCTAATCAGCTGGTCGGCTGTCCTCTTAGGAGAACTCACTAACTACGCCAATGAGGAGACAGCTTTGTTACTTTTACATTCAGAAGTTAGAGCATAGTCAAAAGAATTTTTAGAGACTGGTCTTTTACTAGTTCTATAGAATAGAAGATTGTCTGGAAGTATCTAGGAAGAGAATTCAAGTTTTTTAAAATTATAAGCAGATACAAAACACTCATATCCAACTCCTTTATATAATGATAAGCCTTTTAATTTTTGAAATTAAGAGAGTATTTAGAGCAGTGTTCCCCAACGTGGGGCCCACGCCCCACATGGAGGCAATTCGAAAATGAACTCGGCCTGAGCTTAAGCCTATGCCGTCTTTCAGTCACTACTCAAGCCTGTTGAATGCAAAGAATTAAAAGGAAGAACAATTCTTCAAATGGAAAAATATGTTATTTTGCGGTGGGGTAGATGTGAAATATACATTTAAATATGCAACTTTTGGCCTACGTTTACTCTACTGCATCTTAAATTAATTATAACACATATTTTATTTTTGGTTAATAAATTTTTAATGTATTTTTAGCCCCTTTTCTTTTAAAATCAAAAAAAACAATATTTAAAATTAATAAATTATAATAGGATTCACAAAAAAAATAATAATAACAACAAAAAACTTTTTAGTTCATTTATAACCAATTTTACATAAGAATTTTAGAAAGGGTTGGCATGGCAGATAAAAGGTTGGGAAACACACTGATATAGACACAAACATAAATATGTAGATAGAAAAGAAATCATAGTTGACAATGATTTTCCTCCACATTTCAGAAATGTTTAAAAATAGTAATACAGTAATGATCAAAAACCAATTCTGTTAAGAGAGAATGGTGTAGGTTCTTGATGAAACATATTTTAATAAAGTAAAGAAAATTTTAAGAATTTTTATATTTTAACATTTTTAAAATTTAAAAAAAAATTTTTTATTTTTTTACTTTAAAAAACCAATTCAATACATATCATTAAATTATTTGTAAGAGACTATAGTTTCGAAGGTTTAGCCTTCATCATCAGTCTTTTTAATTAGAAATATTTTATCTGTTATTTCTTATTGATTAATTACCATATTGGATATAGAAAATTCGTTTTGTTTTTATTTTTTTAGCAAGCTAGCTACTACCTAAACGATCATTTTTCGTCTAATACGGTTGTCTAAATACAGGCGCTGCCATCAAGTGCTGCCATCTACTAATTCAATAGTGGCCAAATTGGTAAATAATTAGAAAAATAATCAATTTGAATAATTTCTATTATGTTAATTCTCCAGAAATACTATCCAAAACTTTAAAATGCAACTTAGAATGGTTGTTCCTCTTGTAATAGACAAATGAAAGAAATTAAAAAAAAGTATTTAATCGAGAAAAATTACTAAAAAGTGCACGGATAGAATGATCTCTCTTTCCTTTACAGCAGCTAAGGCAAGGATTTGAAATACAAGTTCAGACCTGTTTTAGACTAGTTGAAGTTAATTTCTTAATTTCTATTATTCTAGGAACGGCCTTTTGGCTATTGCACTTGGACTAGATGGATACACATTATTATCTATATATAGAGAGAACATTAATTAATTAAAGAACATGAAAATGTTTACACTTGATATGACCTATTTTGATAAGAGATCAAATTGCTAATAGAAGTAGACTTTAAATGGCTAAGAGATTATCATTTACTAGATCCAAAATGGAATGTATTATTTTTGTATATATATAAGTTATTCAGTTGTTTCATGTCCATTTTTTATTTAAATAAAAAATTAATAGGTTTTTTGGACAATTTTATATTTTATTAACGTATTTTATTAATTTTTGCACTAAATTTGCAAAAATTAATAAAATACGTTAATAAAATATAAAATTGTCCAAAAACCTATTAATTTTTTATTTATATAAGTTATGTTGATTAATGTCCATTATAATTAGTAGATTAAAAATTCAGTTTATTGGACAAAGTTTTTTTTATTGAAGTTCTTCTTCAATTTTTGTACAACGTTTCGTCTCTCTCGAGACTTCCTCAAGTACTCAATTGGTTAGAACAACATTGGTTGAAATAAAGATAAAAATAACTGAGACATGGTAGAATTTTTTTTCTTTCTAGATTGATACCATAAAACAATATTGAAACAATTGTTTTATGGTATCAATCTAGAAAGAAAAAATTCTACCATGTCTCAGTTATTTTTATCTTTATTTCAACCAATGTTGTTCTAACCAATTGAGTACTTGAGGAAGTCTCGAGAGAGACGAAACGTTGTACAAAAATTGAAGAAGAACTTCAATAAAAAAACTTTGTCCAATAAACTGAATTTTTAATCTATATATATAAGGTTGTTTTCACCCTTTCGGAAATCGAGCACGAGTTCTTTAATTACCCGATTTCACTAAAATTCAGACAAAAATGTAAAAAGACATTTATTAACTGTGACTCTAACTGGCGAGCGTAGATTTTGAATTTATATCCTAGGTATGAAAATATTAAATCTAAATAAAAATCACATTTAGATATTTGTAATTTAAATTGCAAACAGACGTAGGTACCGAGTCTTGAAAAAGTTTCACTTTTGTATTCTTTCACTATAGTCAATGGATGGTATTTACACTCAACAGCAAAAAAGAACCCGACACTTCATAATTTTTTTCTTTTTTGATAAAATGATATAAAATAAATTTCCTTATAAAATAACCGAACCAAAATATATTGAATGATAATTAGACATAATTTAAAATGTTAACACTTTCGATTAATTCATAGTAACTTAAAAATGAGAGTAAATAAATATTATATTTAATAGTTTTTAAGGAATTTGGTGTTGGTACTTGGTGAAACATTTTTTAAAATTATTGGATAAAAATATTTGGTAGGTTTCACATTAAGATATAAAAAAATAAAACGAATTTATTTTTGGAGAATCTTTAATCTCGATATATATATATTTCGGGTGACTTGTATTCAATTTTGACTTATCCAGGTCAGTTACCTTCTGTTTCTCCTGAAGATGGGTTAGTCACCCAAAATATCGAGATTAAAGATTCTCCAAAAATAAATTCGTTTTATTTTTTTATATCTTAATGTGAAACCTACCAAGTATTTTTATCCAATAATTATTTTTAATATTCATTTACTATGAGTTAAGGATTCTTGGTCAATATTTATTTACTCTTATCTTTATTAAAGATGTTTCACCCTGCACCAACACCACAATCTCTACTAATCATAGTAACTTAATATTATATCGAAAATAAAGAATTTAATAAAAATCGATCATTTATTCTTTGTCTTCGAAACTGTTGATACGTTCATCGTATAAAAAAGCTCTTATACGAGACATTTTTTAATCTTAATCATGTTTTTTTTTATTTTAATAGATATAGTCGTTACAATTTTTTTAATCATGTTTATTTTAAGCCAGAAAAAATTAAAATGCTATTTTTCTTTAAAAATAATTTTTTTAATTACCTATCTAGTCAAAATATGGAAATATTTTTTTAATATTCTACCTATTTCATTTTATTAAATAAATATATTTATTCAAATTATCAAATATTCGGTTTTTTTGCTGTTGAGTGTATATATATAAAACCAATTATTAAGGGTTGTTTACCTTTGGGTGAGTGTAGGTGTCCTCTGCTGTTGTTCCGATGAATTTTCGACCACAACTAAAGCGAAAATGCTTGATAGAAAGAATCCCGTTACTAGATTAGATTACCAAGCGGGCCAAATTTCTCCGAATTATATCCAAAGGCAAATCCTCAAAAGCACTTTTTAAGCGATTTTATTATTGAATTATAATATAATTTTCAGTAATGACCAACATCAAAATAAAGCATCGCTCTCGTTTTAGCAACATAGAACATGCTATGAGACTTGCACTGACCAATATTAAACCCAGGTTTAATTTAATTTGACAAAATTAGCAGGCTCACTCATCACATTAAATTTAATTTAAAATAGGAATAATAAACTTAGTTAAGTTAATGTAGAAAACATATACATTGTCTATAATAAAAATAATCTTTTCTTCGTTCCATAAATTTATTTTGTTCGAAGATGTACCAAAGATAAATTATTAATTTTTATTGACACCTTCTTATAATAAATCTGCTATTAATCAAAAGTGTTTCAATGCAATTAAACAAAAAAAAACTCCTTCTTAATTTAAAGTAAGCCCCCCGCACCGGGATGTTTTTCTATACATACCCATTCTTCGGGCGTTACTTTGAAATTTTTAAGTGAAAAATGGCCAAAAAGTTTGAGAAACACTGTGTTAGAGCATTGTAAGTCGAAAACTAATTAAGTTACAAACTTGTAATTTATATGTTATGTTTATTCATTTTCCCCATAATAAAATTTATATATTTGTAAAAAATTTTATGATCTCAACGAGATCGGATAATGATCTTCGAGAAAAAAACAAAGCTATTTATCCTCATCCTGTGTGTGTGTGTGTGTGTATGAATTCTGAAATCATAAGTTTTCAGAATTTAGTATGCACTCATCTTCAAAAACCATTTTAAATTTGAAAGAGAAAATACTTATTTATTCATTTAGAAATCAATTGACAATTTAATTGAATTAACACATATCAAATAAGGTGTAATTTATTGGAATCCTTCCTCCTTTCCTTTCAAACCGACGTTTCAGAGGAGTCATCCCTCCTTCTTCAGGGTTTCAAGGGGTCAACGAAGGAAACAAATAAAATGTTTCCTTCCTCTCTCCACAGCAGTGTTTAAAACTTTTTTCTTCCTTAGCAGAGGCAAAGAAAAACCATTTTTTTTCTGCTTTTCTTAATTATTTCTTTCCTCACTACCCCTGGGCTGCCTTCCATTACATTCAATTAAAAGTTCTACCAGTCCGTCTCTCTCCAGAGAAAATTTCGTTGCAAATAAATCGATTGACAAAATTTTAATAAAAACCTTTTTGAGAAATTTCGAAAAAACTAAAAGATTTAGATCGAGAGGAACTCGCACACCGAGAATTCTGTAAGTAATATATACCTATCTATAATTTATAAGATTTTAATAGAAGAGTCATGACTACTAGATCGATTAGTAGATATCAAAATTCTTTGTTATTAATAAAGTAAGTAGGTACATTAATTTAAAAAATATAAGACCAACATTTTAAATAAATAATATAGTCTTATTGTAATTAAAGATCTTTTTACAATGATATCGGTCAACTCTGAATAAAAAACATTTTCAATTTTTGATCCCACAGAAAATTTAACTTTCCTCAATTAATCATCCAATTAAAATTTTAAAACGATGCTCAATAATTATTTCATATAAATTTGTTTTTTATTTAGTTACAACGCTGTAATAGATTGATAGACAAACAAACAAGAGCTTTTTATTTTGAGCCATTTAAGGTCACCTAGGTACAAGAATAAATAGCTCTTCAACGACGACCTCATAATCTCTTTAAGCTAAAGTCATGTGATTAGTGTGACGAAAAATTAATTTTTAATTTAAAATCACAGAAAAATGTTTCTTGGCTACTTGCCTGCTTGGAAAATAAGAGTCAATTTAACATTAAAATAAAGAATTCGCATAAAAAAAAATAGTAGGTATGTTATGAAATATAACATGTGTTTTGTCTAAATAATTATATAAAGAAATGGCTCTTATCCCCAGATTAATCTTACTCATTTGTGGTCCAATTGTTTTATTCTTTTCAGAAAATATAAATGAATAAATACTACCTTTAGGTCAGAAGTGACTTTGCCACAGTAAAAGATATGGTATTTTCAAGCGATCTAGTTGAGAACAAAGATAATATTGAAGCTGAATTTTTAAGAATTAAAGTGTATAGTATCATGGAATTTTAAAATCAAGAACAAAATACTGGACTATTGAAGTCCGAGTAATAAATTATAATATATAGTAATTGTCAAGGCTATTCACTATTACAGACCTAATGTCAGAAAATCAACTTATCTCACCCAACATATCACTAAGCGGACATTTCGACTACACATTAACATTTCTTTGAGGATTTAAAAAAGTTATTCAAGAGTAAAGTCTTCAACGAACAAACTATTGTAGAAAATGGAATTTTAAATTTCATCGACTCAAAAGTCTAGCTTTCTAGTCTACTGGAAATAAGTAAAAAGTGTAGGAAATAATGGTGAGTTATATGTAATAAAGTGCTGAGTCATATGCATGATATTCACACTAGTTTTTGAGCTAACTAACGTAGCTACCTACTGACAAACGTACTAATAAACATTTTGACAAATTCACTAATATCTCGTAAAAGATAATTTTTTCGATGTTCAATCATTAGGGCTTTTTTATAGAGTAAAACGCCATCGTTTCGCTCAATTTTTTTTAACAAAATAGTTTCAGCCGTTTTTGGGATATTTCGAAAAAGCGAAGCAAAACAAATACACTTTTTTCATGCACGATTACAATACTTGACCATAATAAAGAGAGATAAGAAAAATTATTGTATTTGCTAATTAATAGTTTAGTGGGCAGGACCCCTTAAAGGAGCGTTATTTTCTAGTATTTTTCAGAAAGGGGGCAAATCCTTACTTGCACCAGGGCGCACAATGGGTCAGGAACGGCCCTGGTCGCATGGCAGATATCAAAAGACTATATAAAGGCTCCGGCTACAGACCCTCGTGATGAATCTTTGTCTAACGTTTGTTCTGTCAAGTCCTCGCTATTTTCACGCACCCACCTTGTATACAAAATTCTAATTTTTATTCCTATAAATATAATTTTAAAAATAAATTCCGTTTTTTTTCGAAATCTCGATTTTAAATTATATAATTGGTTCTTATTTTAATTACTTAATTTTATATTATGGTCTAAGATATAGGTCCTTGGATGTTGTGGATGCGACGCATCGCTAAAATTCCAAAATGTCAAGAGTATTTTCATCCGTGTTATATTTTAAAATTTTAAATAGTCTTTCAATAAATACTAAACAACTAATTCATTTCAAGATATACCAAGTGAGTTTTTTATCTTGAGACAGTCTTATGACTCAAAAACAGTGCATTATATGAAAAAAGTTTCAAATAAAAGTTTATTTATATCAGGGGGGAAACTAAACTACGCTATTGTTTGTCGACCTAGAACAAGCTTTCAAGGGTATTTCGAGGTGAACTTCTGTTTTTTAAATAGAAACCTATATGTTTCTGTTCATATTCTGAATCTACAAAAAAAAAACTGAACAACTTCATTAGAACTATTTTTTTATACGACATCAAATAAACAAAATACATGAATCAATTAGATCTAAAAAAAATCTTAATAATTATTTTCAACAATTATTTAACATAATTATCAAATAATAATGATTAAATAATTAATTATTAAATAAATATTTATTAAATCGAAAAGTCACAACAATGAAAATAAGTGTTTATAATGATATGAAAACTTCGTTATACTCAGATTTAAGAGATTATTTTCTACTTAATAGAACTACTTAAAATTCTTGAGTTTAAAAAAGTTTATTTCTCGTGTCAATCCAGTAGATAGTTATATTATATTACTATAATAAAAATGGAGCATTTTTTGTTGAAGACAGAATCGAAATGGTCTTAATTGATGGTGTGTAAGAAGTGTGGCATAGGGTGCCATTGAAATGGATAGGAATACACCCTTCATTTCATCGTGTTATAAATCAGTTAAAAAAAAAAAAAAAACAAGAAAAGTAAAGGCTACGAAGAAACTAAAACAGATCAAAATAACGAAATTGGAACTGGAATTCATCCAGAAGACTTGCGATACATTCTGGAATGTCTCAAACAGTGTTGTAAAATTATTAAATTATTAATTATTATTAAATTATTTAATTAATAATTAAGTTGAATGATTGTTAAAAATAATTATTAGAATTTTTTTTTGAGATCTAATTGATTTAATATTTTTTATTATTTGATGTCGTATAAAAAAATAGTTCTAATAAAAGTTGTTTAGTTTTTTTTTAGATTCAGAATATGTACAGAAACATATAGGTTTCCATTTAAAAAACAGAAGTTGACTTCGAAATACCGTTGAAAGCTTGTTCTAGGTCGTCAAACAATAGCGTAGTTTAATTTCTCCTTCGATATAATTGAACTTTTGTTTGAAACTTTTTTTCATATAAATGAACTCACCCGCTATATGGTAAAATTTAAATTTACGAAGCTTTTTAATGTTAGTAAATTTAAAGAATATGAAAAATATTTTGAATTTATGAGGTTTAAAAGTGAATTAATTTACATATAATCAACGTATGTCTTTCATTTAAAATATTATTTAAATTACATTAAACCAATTAATAGTGAAAGATGAACTAAAAATAAATAAAAATATCTCTATGTAAAAATGCCTTTAGTTGGAGGTATTCCAATAAGTCATAACTCATATAGGTTTCTAAATAAGACTTAAGCGAAGGAGAGTTTCGATTAAAAATCAAGACGTTTTCTACTTCCCTAGTAGGTATAGTCTCATTTTTTATTATGTCATTTATATACTTTATCATTAAAGATTAGTCGAGTATGTTGGAATATTTTCAGTCTTTCACTCATTTTTATTTTTAGTAAAATTTGAATCAATAAATAATTTATCCATAATATCTACATTCCCTTAAAAATAAATACTCATTTTGAATTACAAATTTGATTGTGTGTTTTCAAAAATAAAATAGTACCTACCTGATTTAGTAAATAAAAAAAAAAAAAAAAAATATTTTTAGTAAAATTTGAATCAATAAAATTTATCGACTAAAATATTTACACTCCCTTAATAATAAATAATAATTTTGAATTCATTACAAATCTGATTGTGTGTTTTCAAAAATAAAATAGTATAATTAAGAAGTGATGGAAATGCAGCCCAAGGATAGTTAAAAAATTTATCTCGAATAAATTAGATTTATTAGAAATTCATTTTTTCCTCACTCAAAAACCGTTTCGGAGGATTTTCCCTCCTTCTTCAGGGTTATCTTGGTTTTTGAGTGAGGAAAAAAAATGAATTTCCAATAAATCTATTTTATTAAAGAGCATTTTTTTCATTATTCTTGGGATGCCTTTTCATCCCTTTTAAATTAAATAATTAAATTAAATTAATTAAATTAATTAATTTAATTTAATTTAAATTTAATTTAAAATTTCTACCAATTCGTCTCTATGCGAAGAGAAAATTTCTTCTAGTATAAAATATGTAGTAATGCTTTAGTAAATTATTAAATAAAAAAATAAAAAAAAAACTTGCATACCATGTAAGCGTTTCAGGTTGACCTCCTGTAGATAAGATACGGATATTTATTTGAAAGTCGCTGCCCTCGAGAATTCGAAACGAATCCGAACCTTCGAGGGACAAAATTGGAGGCTGCAGTGCTGCATTTTCCTTCAGTTCTGCAACAAAATTACAAACAATATCAGTAAATTTTATAAAATAATTGTATTTCTTAATATAATTAATTTGTTTAATGTTAAAAATATTTAGAGTTTTCACTAAGAAGTTACAGCATCCTTTATAAGAATTGTTAGAATTTATCCTCACAATTTTTTTATTGATTTTGATTGCAGAAAGTATCCCCGGTATACAAGAAATATTAATACCTTTAGCTCAGGGTTGACTCGCACTGTGAAACGAAGAAAATTAAGATTCAGGAGTCAGGGATGGAAGAGAGTCTTGAGAGAGAGATGGTACCATAGGGATAAACAAATTGGTGAAAGTTCACTTTGGATCCAATATAACCGTGAAGAAGTGTTTTTATGTTTGCAATATTTTTTTATAATTGAGACTTTATGAGAATTAATGGCTTCATCTAGTTAGAACAAACGCTATAGTAATATCAATAATGAGGGAAAAGGGCGGCTACTACAATTTTTTTTTAATGAAAATAATGAGAGAAGGAGGTACACCAAAAAGGTGCAACCCCTAAAGGCCCGGGTTGGCCCCTCCATCGTGAAAAGAAGAAGAAAGAATTTTATGGGCTGGTCGGAGGTCGAAGGTATCTGTGGATACGGGTCTTAAATAGCTGAAGGTTATAAGTCGCGGGAAAGATGGTGGCAGGGAGCGAGTTCCTGTCTCTGGAGGTCATAGGGATAAATGAGTTGGCGAAAGCGCTTGTTCGATTTTTATCCAATTTGACAGCGAAAGGGTGCTGAGCGTTCGAAAACCGCGTGTTTCTCGTAAAGAGGGCTTTAGGGGGGATAATTGATTTCAGCTCGACTGAACAGACACCGTGATAGTATCTGCAGTACAGGGAAAGGGCAGAGACGGTTCTTCGGTGAGCCAGGGAGTCGAGTGAGTTGGTTAGAGCGGGGTCTCCTATTAGTTTAATTGCTCGCTTCTGAATCGCATCCAGTGTAGGAAGAGAATACTTGGAGGCACCCCTCCAGAGATGGGAGCCATATTCGAGACAAGGATGAATTTGAGCCTTATACAGTATTAGAAGTTGACTGGGAGTATAACAGCGTCTAGACCTAAATAGGAGACCAAGCTTGCGCGCTTCAGCTTTAGCAGTGGTTGAGATATGGTCATTTCATGAAAGGTCCCTAGAGTTACGCCTAGCATTGAAATTTTAACCCTGAATTCTAGTGAGTTTGATTCGAATGATATGTTTGGGAGGTTTCTGTCGACGCGCCTAGAAATAAGGCAACACTGAGTTTTCACTGCATTGAAGTTAAATAAGTTTTGGGATCCTCAGTTTTTAAGTTTGAATAAGTCTAAATTAATTGAGGAGGCAATGTCTGCACGGTTTTTATGCGATGCAGGGGCGTTATGTAGGGTGCTGTCATCTACGTAACAATGTACCGGATTGGAGGGCAAGTTTAAAAGGTCGTTGGCTGAGGAATATATTGTGCTAAATAAGACATTTCAAATGGAGTGTATCAGAGTCGAAGGTATTTGTTTGAGACATTAAGTTTTTAACCGACTTCAAAATAGGAGGAGGTTATCAATTCGACTGAATTTTTTACTTTATCCAATGCGAATATCTGATATATGTCTTGCAATATATATCGAAAAATATTTCGTCATATTTTTTCACTTGCAAATACCATAAAACTGCTTCAATTTTTTAATTGCACATTTTATACGAAATTTTTATTTCATAACTATTAAAAAATACTTTGACTAGGTACTCTAAACTAAAAAAAATAAAAATTTATATCATGTATTGTATAGAGTGGCAAAAAAATGCCATAATACTAGAACAATCTAATTTTGATTTATAATAATACAAAAAGTAAACAAAGTAAGAAAGTAATATTTAAATAATATAGTTTAAAAAAATAAAAGCAAACATTGTGAATAAACGATAGACATATCATATTCCGGATCTTTCTTTATTTTAATTTTAAAGTATTGATTGTTTTAATTAAATTCATCATAATAAATTGATCTTCATCGGCCTCTTCTTCATTTTCATCTTCCACATTATCATCTTCATCATAATCAATTGGATTATATTATATTTCATTTTATTTTACTCCAATTTACTTTTTTTTTAATTTATATCACATTTTTTAAGGTAAAGGTTAGTTTTTATTTTTAATATGAAGTTTTTTACTACCTAAAATTTTTTAATAGGTATTTTAAAGCATTTATTTTTAAAATATTAAAACAGGCGGGAATAAAATTCAGGGAGAGAAGACTAATCTACAATCTATATCAAAACCAGACGGCAATTATAAATATTGGAGATGAGCAAAGAGAAGCCAAAATAAAAAAGGTGTAAGACAAGGATGTGTGCTGTCACCCATGATTTTCAACTTATACATAGAAGAAGCGATTAAAGAATTCAAAGACAAAATTGATACAGGTATCGAAATCCAAGGTCAAAAGATCGCTATGTTAAGATTTGCCGATGACATTGCCCTTCTAGGAAGCAATAAAAAAGAATTAGAGGACGCTCTGAATGGAATTAACCAAATCCTAATAGAAGAAATCAAAATGAAAATAAACAAGAATAAAACCAAGGTCCTAGTATGTACAGGGTGATTCAATAAGGGTGACGAGTTACCGTATCTCAGGAACTAATAATCGTAGAAGTTTGGGAAAAAAATCCTTCAAAGGAAATCGACCAAGAAAAATTGCTGGAAATATTTTTTAAGTTCATACATCTACCGCTAGGTGGCTAAATAGCTTCGATCGTATAAAAAATGCAATTTTCTCAAACATTTTCCAATATAAGTTTAGAAATGAATAGTCTCACGTTAATGCCACCATAATAGTCCATCTTTTTGATAAATGACTTTTTATTGTAGAACGTAAAATAAAGGCGGGAGGGGATGCTAAACTTTTATGAACTCTAGTGTCTATAACTTACGTTTGACTTAACGGAATTTTGTTAACAAGAACTGGTTCAAGAAAGAAAGGTTTGGTGAATAAAATAAAAAACCATCCATGCCATTCTAGTTCTTGCCGCCTTCGCTAAGGGGCGTGTTTTATAAAGTTGACCGTTTTATTAATTTTTCTCCAAAATCTTGAATGGAACCGTATAATTATTTTATTAGATTCAGAAAGTAGATCAAATTTGCAACAAAATATGTTCAAACCGCATGTCGATATCTTCATTCGTTTAACAGTTATTGCTTAAAGAATATTTTATTAACGAATTTATTAAAGAAACAAAATAGGTAATTGAGTTTTCAATTTTTACTTTATCCAATGCAAAGCATGGGTAAAGTATTGTAATCGCTCTCGGGGCAAGCGTGGCTTCAAAGGGTCCTCAGGTAAAGACTACGGAACCCATGGATTCAATTAAAGTCACAAATTGTAGTATTCATATAGGTTGAATTTTAACACGTGACGGTTTTGTCAAAAATTACATGGGGTCTCGTCGAGAGGCCAAAAAGGGCGATTTTTTCATTTAGTGCGTGCGTATGGATGTATGTATGTATGTTATCGCTTTTTTGGCCCACGATTTTTTCCACACCGTTGCACCGATTGAAATGAAATTGAAAACCTACCATTAGTTTAACAAAATGAAGCGCTGATTAGTTTTTGGTACATATCGGCCCACAAACATTAGTACTTTATTTCGGTACTTTTTTATTTTTTTCTAAATATTTTGAAAATGACTTAACCAATTTTGATGAAATTTAATATCCTAATTAAGTACCTTGGGGACCACAAAAAAGGTTAAATAAAGTTTTTAGTAAAATTATATTTTAAAGTACTTTACTCTAAAGTAAGATAGTACTTTTAAAAAAAATTTTAAATTTATTCATTTGATCGTTTTAATATAGCTCATTTAACCTAACTTAAGTAAGAATGGATAGGCTTCTCTCTGTGAAATGCTAAAAATTTGGGAGGAATTTTTATGAGTAACCATAGCAACTGCGTTGTTTTCTTATCCGTTACCTTTGCTGAAGACAGAGAAATCGATTTTAAACCAAAAATAGCGATTGATTCTCATCTAGTACTTGAGGAATAATCATTCTATATTGGATTTTTGACGTTTCGGTTTTTATTAGTAACCATTGCTGAAGACATAGAGAAATCGATTTTAAACCAAAAATAGCGATTGATTCTCATCTAGTTCTTGAGGAATAATCATTCTATATTGGATTTTTGACGTTTCGGTTTTTATTAGTAACCATTGTTGAAGACATAGAGAAATCGACTTTAAACCAAAAATAGCGATTGATTCTCATCTAGTACTTGAGGAATAATCATTCTATATTGGATTTTTGACGTTTCGGTTTTTATTAGTAACCATTGTTGAAGACATAGAGAAATCGACTTTAAACCAAAAATAGCGATTGATTCTCATCTAGTACTTGAGGAATAATCATTCTATATTGGATTTTTGACGTTTCGGTTTTTATTAGTAACCATTGCTGAAGACATAGAGAAATCGATTTTAAACCAAAAATAGCGATTGATTCTCATCTAGTTCTTGAGGAATAATCATTCTATATTGGATTTTTGACGTTTCGGTTTTTATTGGTAACCATTGCTGAAGACATAGAGGAATCGACTTTAAACCAAAAATAGCGATTGATTCTCATCTAGTACTTGAGGAATAATCATTCTATATTGGATTTTTGACGTTTCGGTTTTTATTAGTAACCATTGCTGAAGACATGGAGGAATCGACTTAAAATAAAAAATAGCGATTGATTCTCATCTAATACTTGAGAAATATCCATTCTATATTGGATTTTTGACGTTTCGGTTTTTATTAGTAACCATTCCTGAAGACATAGAGAAATCAACTTTAAACCAAAAATAGCGATTGATTCTCATCTAGTACTTGAGGAATAATCATTCTATATTGGATTTTTGACGTTTCGGTTTTTATTGGTAACCATTGCTGAAGACATAGATGAATCGACTTAAAATCAAAAATAGCGATTGATTCTCATCTAATACTTGAGGAATAACAATTCTACATTAGGTTTTTGACGTTTCGATTATTATTGGTAACCATTGCTGAAGACATGGAGGAATCGACTTAAAATCAAAAATAACGATCGATTCTTATCTAATAATCAAGCTTGAGTTGTTTGCCATAAAAGAATTTAGTCTTTTTGATTTTAAGTCGATTCTTCTACATTTTCAGTAGAGGTTTCCATTAATAGTCAAAACATCAAAAATGGAATTCAATAAGGTTATTCCTCTAGTATTAGATAAGAATCGATCGTTATTTTTGATTTTAAGTCGATTCCTCCATGTCTTCAGCAATGGTTACCAATAATAATCGAAACGTCAAAAACCTAATGTAGAATTGTTATTCCTCAAGTATTAGATGAGAATCGATGGCTATTTTTGATTTTAAGTCGATTCCTCTATGTCTTCAGCAATGGTTACCAATAAAAACCGAAACGTCAAAAATCCAATGTAGAATGGTTATTCCTCGACTCTTAAATGAGAATTATTTTTGAATTAATTTCAATATGAACTACAAATTGCAAGTGATATCTGATTAATAATAAAGGAACAAACATATTAATATTTCAAATGAATTTGGATAAAGTTTAGCAACGATCCGTTGCAGTTTATTTTTTAAGTTTTGTAGTCAAGCATGCCATGGACAAATAAAAAAACAGTTTAAAACTTTGTTCTTATTTTCATCTAATCACAACAATAATGATAATAACGCTTTTTTCCTAATGCTTTTCTGTGTCGCCTGTGAGTAGGTATTAGATTTCAAAAATGTCTAATTACTAAAAGGCCGTGAAAGACTTGGTTGACAGTTTCTATGGAAACGGCGATTTTTAACAAATAGATGTTAATGTTTTAATTGTTATTTTATTGTTTGTTATGTTATATCATTATTGTTGTGATTAGATGAAAATAAGAACAAAGTTTTAAACTGTTTTTTTATTTGTCCATGGCATGCTTGACTACGAAACTTAAAAAAAATTGAAAACTCAATTACCTATTTTGTTTCTTTAATAAATTCGTTAATAAAATATTCTTTAAGCAATAACTGTTAAACGAATGAAGATATCGACATGCGGTTTGAACATATTTTGTTGCAAATTTGATCTACTTTCTGAATCTAATAAAATAATTATACGGTTCCATTCAAGATTTCGGAGCAAAATTAATAAAACTTTTAACTTTATAAAACACGCCCCTTAGCGAGGGCGACAAGAACTAGAATGGCATGGATATTTTTTTATTTTATTCACCAAACCTTCCTTTCTTGAACCAGACCTTGTTAACAAATTTCCGTTAAGTCAAACTTAAGTTATAGACACTAGAGTCCATAAAAGTTTAGCATCCCCTCCCGCCTTTATTTTACGTCCTACAATAAAAAGTCATTTATCAAAAAGATGGACTATTATGGTGGCATTAACGTGAGAGTATTCATTTCTAAATTTATATTGGAAAATTTTCGAGAAAATTGCATTTTTTATACGATCGAAGCTATTTAGCCACCTAGCGGTGGACGTATGAACTTAAAAAATATTTCCAGCAATTTTTCTTGGCCGATTTCCTCTGAAGGATTTTTTTCCCAAACTTCTACGATTATTAGTTCCTGAGATACGGTACCTCGTCACCCTTATTGAATCACCCGGTACAAAAAAAGAACAAACGAGACAGGAATGCATCAAAATTAACCAAGAAAACCTAGAAGGAGTTAAGGAATTCTGCTACCTAGGAAGTAAAATAACATGGGATGGGAGGAGCGAAAACGAAATTAACTCAAGAATTGCCCAAGCAAAAATGAGGTTTAATTCAAAACAAAAACTACTATGCTCCTCCTCAATCAGCTTAGAAAACAGGAAGTTGCTATTGAAGACATATGTATGGAGCATAGCCATATACGGGTGTGAAACCTGGACAATTAGAAAAGCGGAGAGAAAGAGATTAGAGGCTTTCGAAATGTGGTGCTACAGAAGAATGATGAATATCAAATGGATGGATAAAATTACAAATGAAGAAGTTCTTGGAAGAATCGGAGAAAGAAGAACCTTGTGGAAGAGTCTGAAGAAGAGAAGAGGTCAGATGATGGGGCACACACTGAGACATGGGGGACTGCTTAGGGATATCTTGGAGGGGGAGGTGGGAAAGAAAAGGGGAAGGGGAAGACCCAGATTAGAATATTTCAACCAAATAATTGGGGATATGGGATGCCAGACATATAGAGAGGTCAAACAGCTGGCCGGGGACAGAGTCGAGTGGAGACGGATTGTTGCATCAAACCAGTCTTAGAACTGTATACTCAATGATGATGATGATGATGATTTTAAAGCATGAAAAATTATTAATAAGTCTTCTGATGTGTTTATCATTCTACTGCTAAATTTAACGATTTTCTATTGTTTCTTTCAGATTAGATCTGGGAACACTGGCACATTTTTATATGTGTTTCTGTGCTCGGTCTATCCAGTTAAACCAATAGATAATAGATCTTTATTGTTTCTTGCAGTCGTAGGTTGCAAATAAGTGAATAATCATGGTTCCAAAATTATTAATTTGGAAGTTTTTTTTACCAAAACATCCAAACAAAATTAATTAATTTTACGAACATGAATTTAGGTAATTTATCAAAGATTTTAATAGATATGTTTATATTTCTTTATAATAAATTACCTCTGCATTGGTCCGATACTGAATCTTTATTTCAGTTAAGCAGTAATTTTTACTTTTCCAATCTGTTTTGGTTATATGTTGCATGTTTGGAGGTGATGGTCTCATGGGTCTGACTAGTTGCCCGGAAAGCTTATTAGTGCTTGGGTTCGACTCTAGAGGGGACAAGACCCTCCTACATGCAATATAAACATATCTATTAAAATCTTTGATAAATGACCTAAACTCAAGTAGTAAAATTAATTGATTATATATCACAAGTTGATTTTGAGAAAAAATTCAATCTTTCTTTCTCAAATAGATACTCATTTCTTTACAAAATTAATTAATTAACAAATTAATAAAAATATATCGATATATTTGCTGCGATATATTTATGTATCGATATATAAGTTATAGCTAATATCGATATATCGATATATTAAAATAATTGTACTAGATAAAGGAGGAGGTATCAGCCAAAGATGGAATCACTGGGTTCAATAAAACACCTTTAATGAGACGTTTCGGCCTGAATTTTATTTGGCCATCTTCAGTCAATTAGGAGTTATACACAAAATGCAAATGAAAAGTCTTTCATTCTGAAACTTTTGGGTCCAGACACGTTATAAATTCACATGAAGCTAAAAGAATTTTTATTTTTGACAAGGCTTGGTTCGATTACATATGTGTACCGCATTTTGTGTATAACTCCTAATTGACTGAAGATGGCCAAATCAAATTCAGGCCGAAACGTCTCATTAAAGGTGTTTTATTGAACCCAGTGATTCCATCTTTGGCTGATACCTCCTCCTTCATCTAGTACAGTTTCATCACAGCCACGAACTCTTACAATATTAAAATAATTTGCCATCCCTACCATGCCCACGGACTAAATGAAAAAAACGCACATTTCGACCTCTGGAGGAGAGGCCCCATGAAATTTTTGGCAAAACGGTCAGTTCTAAAATGTAACCTCATTGAATACTACAATTTATGATTTTGATTAAGACCATGGGTTCCGTAGTCTTTATCTGAGGACCCTGAAAATTCGCACTTGACGCGAGACCGATTCTAAATACTTTATCTGCTTAGCATTGGGTAAAGTAAAAAATCATTAACGGCAATTTTTAATGGGTATACTTTTTGATTTATGTTATTAGAAACCCAACAAAAAAATCATTCAAAGCTATTTCTTATATTATAACCGGGTTCCGAGGTTTAAAACTAATTTGACTGGACTATAAACATTTTAAATTGTTGTTTGCTTTTTTTCTGCTGATTTTACGACTACTGATTGAGAACATATGTTCTGTAGTCTTTATCTGGGGACACTTTGAAGTCATACTTCGCGTGAGACCGATTACAATACTTTATTCATGCTTCGCTATGGATAAAGTAAAAAACAAATTGTGGATTTATTTGAAAGATTCTGATCTACTATTCAAATTGAATCAATTATTTATGTATTTAATTTTCTTAATGTAATTTGTTAAATTATTTCGCCTGAAGTTTAGGTCACCGGGTCTTCAAATAAGACAGTAATATTAGAAGATTATATTATCGAACCCTTTCAATTTCAACACTAAGATCGATAGTTTATTAAATTACATATCTCTAATCAACCTAAATTAATCATCTCTAATGGATTCATTTTAATTAAATTTAAAATAAATATTTTTTCAATCAATAACTAATATGCGTAATTATAGAAATTTATACGACTATCTTTTAGTAGTTGCTTCGTATATTAAGGAGATATGTTAAGTGTCTGGCTACTGTCTTGTTTAATTAATTTTACTTTAGGCAATGAGGATTTTTTAATCGAAGAGAAACCCGAAAAGATATATAATATTAGCCAAATGTTAAATTATTTCAAGAAATCTTCAGAAATAGCTTTAATTTACCATTCAATTGAATCACATCAATTTGACACTAATAATGTTATAAAAATGATTACCAATGATATCATAATTTATGAAATAAATAATCTTCAAATAGATAAAAATGTTATCTATGAAATAGTATTATTTTTAGGTTATCATTTCAATAATACACTATTTGAAATGAAAATATTTGAATGTTTTATAGTGTTTCATTCTCATCAAGATATAAATTTAATAAAGGAAAAATTTATAAATAATTGTGCCAAAATACTATTGATCTCTGTAAATGAAGAATACTGGAAGGATATAGAATCCAAAACGATACGAATACATGTTATGAAGAAGTTAAATCGCAAGCCCAATTACCATAAAGAGAGAATAACATTGTTCAAAATTCTACCAGTTAAAGAGGCCATTACTGCCAAAGATTATCTACTCCAGGATATTCTCGAAACAAAATGGAACGCTTCTATAGACTTTAGTGGCAACTATTCATCGATATACATCGGAAACAACAACCTAATCCTTTATCATGTAGTTGAAGGAAGACTCGTGTATATCTCTCGGGTTCACTTTTTAGAACAAGTCTGCTTCGTCGTTGCTAAAAGTCCCCAGTCCCCTTTGTGGCGAACTCTTGTATTTAGTTTTACGCCTGCTGTTTGGATTCTCCTTATTTTTATAGCGCTCATTAACACAGGAATTTATCATGAATTCTTCAATTGTTTAATGAATTATTTTACCAGAAGATACAGATCTAATTTTTGTTTTGTCAATTCGAATGGTTTTCGCCTTTTAGTAGCAACAATTCTCTTGACATCGATAGTCATCATGACTGCAGTGCAGGCCATCTATTTTACTGTAGTCCGTCATCCTATGTTTGAACCTCAGGTTAATTCTCTTGAAAAAATACTGAATGAAAATTTTACTTTATTTTGCTATAAGGAATTTGATTGTCACTATTATGCAAATATTGTTAAGAAAGAAATGAAACCTGGTCATTTGACAGTACTTGAACAGAATGAAAACTCTGCTCTATTGATGCCTTGCAAAATAGCTAATAAGAAACGTCTTCAGGATTCGAAATTTGCAAACCATTTTCATCTTATTGATAAATCATTTAATGCACGTCCTATATTTGTTTCATATTATTGGAAATTCAAATTTCATAAAGAAATTGAAGCACTTTTGTGGTCCTTAAATGAAAATGGAATGTTTCAAAGAGCAGAAGAACTTTCTGATTGGAAAAGATACTTGAAAGAGGTACGGTTTTTGAATTTGGACCCTATTAAGATATTTCTTTTCACTCACGACAGATTTCAGGTTCCGGCTTCTATATTAATTTTAGGGTGTTGTTTAGCTATAATTATCCTTTTTCTAGAGATATTTTATTCTAAACTCTTTTTTATTAATTAATTACTACAGAAAATGCAAAATAGCTGATAATTCTCTAATTGAAAAAAAATCAAATAGTTTAGTAAATACTTAGTTTAAAAAATTGCATATTCTTTTAGAATTTTCATTTGAAATATTTAGCCAATAAAATTTAAATGATAAATTGTTTTATTTTAAGAGAAATGGCTGGTTATTATGAAAAAAAAATTATAATTTTCTACCTTCTGGTCAAAAAGAAGACAATGGTTCCGCTTTCTGTTTCTACGGAAAAGAGAAAACGAAAATTTATCGAAAAAGTAATTTGTCTAAACTATCTTTGAATTTTATCATATAGTTGTGATTTTACATGTTTAGAGTATTTATCTTGTTATAAATACAAACATTTATTTATGTTAATTAATTATATATAGGATATAGAATTATAATACCTACTAGTTTGTAGTTGGTGATGTTATAGAGTGGAGAAAAAATAAAAAAATTGTGTTAAAGGGGAATGTCGCATTGGATTTCCTTCACTGACTTTTCAAAACCCTGAAGAAGGAGGGAATAGCCTCCGAAACGTCGGTTTTATGAATAAAAAGATAGTGTAAATTATCTTCTTCTTTTTTTGGACTGCCTCATCGATATCCACTTAATTTGTGTTAAATCATTTAATTTTTAAATTCTCATTATATTTCGGGTTGTTAGCCCATCATCAGGAGTACATTGACTAAAAGACAAAGTGAAACACCACCAACTCCAACCTATTATAATTTAATAAATGTTTCGTTATAAACCCACACCGTGTTCCCTAAGTTTTATATATATATACAAAAGGAAATATAATCTTTCACTCATACATCAATATCAATTTTCTATTAATAACTCAGTGTTGAAAAAACATACTTTCAATAAGTGAGTTAAAAAATTATTTTACACCTTGAATAATAATACATATAATCAATGATGTGAGAGTTGAAGTTGAAAAATACAAAAATTTCAAATAAATTAAGAAAGTAAATATTTTGGCCAAACTCCCTTTATATTACTCCACTTTAATTAACTACTTAGTGTGTTTTAAGTTTATAACTAACAGCAAAATAATATCTTTACTTGTAACTATCATTATAACATTTGAATTATTTAATAAACATATTTGTCTAATATTTTCTTTTGTTATCCATTTATATATTTTTACCTATACTTTCTTTTAATTTCAATGAAATTTTATAACAAATGTTATTTGAACTTGCTTTTTACATTAATTAATTTGAATTTCAGAGTTGCTTATTCTTCTTAAAGGATTGTCAAAATTCCGAAATAACATTTTTGGAACTTAGTTCCGATTCCTAATGGAATATGGCAACCCTTCTGACATACAATCAAATTTTATTCAATTAATTTAAAGCTGTAATTAGACAGGGGAAGGCAACAGGGCACTTGAAGAAAAAGATTTCAACAGAACATTATTATAATTTAGTAATATTTACTCTATTAGGATAAGTATATAAATAAGAAAACAAATTTTAATCGGTTTATAATTTGATGTCGTTTACTTTAAGATACCCCTCAGTTTTATTCCCATAACTTTATAGATAAGTATAAAAGTTCAAATTGCCGATAGAAGCAGATTTTAAATGTTTAAAGAAATCAAGAGTGACTGTCAATGTGAGTTATCATGGATAATTTTTATTACTGTCAGAAGTGCTGTTTTCACCTCCTCAGGATTTTATTATAAGATGGCCCAGATAGCTTTTTTTTTTGATCTTCGGGGTTTCATTCACGAGGGAGTAAACATAATCCTTTTGACATGTATTAATGTATTAATTTACTAGATAGTACTCTCTTGTGATTTCTTTATAGTTGAGTTGAATACTCTACTAATAATTTCCATAAAAATATCTTGTGAATAAATATTTTATTTTTCTATTAAAATCCAAGATTGGTACCACAGGGAGAACATGTATATAATTTTTTAAGGTAAGGATGGAGGAAGCGACAAATCCCCAAGTCGAGTATTATATTTAAAAAAAAATATTCAAGATTTGAGTTATAAACAGGGTGGGGCATAACGATCTACCACATTTTGCATAAAAAACTAGAAAAATACTGAATATATTTTTGAAAAGAACATAAAATATATTTTTTTAATGTTTTAAACATTATATGAGACGAAAGGGGGGGGGGTCAAAAATGAAAATTCTAGCCCTTCGACCAAACTCAACCAAATTGTGTATACATATTCTGTGGACCCCCAGAAGGCTAGAAATGCAAAAACTAACCACCCGAAATGGGGGAGGTGGGTTACAGAATATGTATACAAAATTTGGTTCAGTTTGATCAAAAGGGCTAGAATTTGATTTTTGACGCTCCCCCCATTTTGGGTGGTTAATTTTTGCATTTCTAGTCTTTTTGGGACCCACTTAATATGTATACACAATTTGGTTGAGTTTGGTCAACAGGGTTAAAATTTTCATATTTTTACCCCCCCCCATTTTGAGTGATTATTTTCAAAAAAAAATTTAAAGAAAAATGTCAAAAATTACATCCTCTACAATTTTGCTTTTGATGGAACTTGACGTAGAGTCAACGCTTTAGGAGTTATTTGATTGATTATTTCTAATGGGACGGACATACAGACAAGCCTGGGGGGAGGACATAGGTACATAAATAAACAGACACAGGCACAAATGTCCTTTAGTAGTATGTCATAAGAACAAAATCTACCTTTTCTAAGCTACACTTTATTTATTTATTTTTATTGTAATCGTGCATGAAAAAAGTGCTTTTTCAAAATATCTCAAAAACTGCTGAAACTATTTTGATTAAAAAAATTGAACGAAACCATGACATTTCGCTCTACAAAAAAGCTTTAATAAGTGGACACCGAAAAAATTATATTTTTCGAGATAATAATTGTTTTGTCAAAATGTCTGTTAGTCTGTCTGGTTGTCTGGTCTGTGCGTTACCAAATTTGTGTGGACGAGCTAGCTCAAAAACTAGAGTGAATATCGAAACCAAATTTCACACGTAGTTTTGGTCCATTGAGATTAAGAACTGATTAGATTTTGGTGCATATTGACCAAAAATTAAGGGGGTGGAAGGGGGGTTAAAAATTAAAAATCTAGGCCATTTGAGCAAACTCAACCAAATTTTGTATACATAATCAGTGCGACCCAAGAAGTCTAAAAATGCAAAAACTAACCGCCCAAAATGGTGGGGGGGGGTGTAGGCTCAAAAAATGAAAATCTAGGCCCTTATATCAAACTCAACCAAATTTTGTATACATGGGACACCAGACGTCTAAAAATGAAAAAACTAGCCGCCCAAAATCGGGGGGGGGGGGGGGGGGGGTCAAAAATGAAAATATAGATTATTATACCAAACTTGTACCAATCATTGGGACCTCCGTTGTATAGTAAAGTCAAGTAGATGGCCACATCAGAACACGTCAGCTTTTTTATTCTAGATTTAAAATTCTCGAATGGTTCAATAGCCAACCCGGCTGATAAGCTTAAGACGAGTTTGCAGTGCAGATCCGCGAGGCTGCTCCACTTGCCAGAGGTGCAAGTCCTCTACGCGTCTGAAATTATTTTTGGATGTGGACGGAAATATACGGATGGGCTCCGTTTCACAGTCTACTCTCACCAGTAAATGAAATAAAGACAATTTCATTGAAAAGTTCAGCCTATAGAAAAATTAACCTTGATATGTGTTTATATATGCCTTTCAGAATTTAACATAAATTTTATTTCAATTTTTTTTTTAATTTACTAAAAAAATGATTAAGGAAAATTTGATTGTCTAAAAAAAGAAAAACACGTAATTTAATTTGTTCAATAAAATTATTATATTTATTTGTATTATTTATAAATAATCGATTTGAAAAAGTCTAAAATAGATCAAAACATGTTTGAACTAAACGAATAACATTTTTATTCTAGCGATAGAAGATTTTATATTAAGCAACTTATATTTAGATATTAGACAAGAGTACTACAATAGCGTGAATGCGCTGGGCCAGATGAACTGCTCATCGTTTAGGATCGTGTCGTTTTGGGTGACTGTCTCCACCTCATCATCACAAACAGATCATCCCTATTTGAATTTATTTTTTATAAAAAGATCAATTCAAGCGAGAATACTGATGTCCTCGAATTAATGTTTGACCAACTTACGACAATATTTATGTGTGAATCATCGCCAAGCCAAATATAAATACATAATATGTTTTATTTCTTATCCGATTTCAATTGCACTCAGGTAAAAACTTACAAACCATTAAAATACTTCTTTAAAAAACAAATTAAATAAAAAAAATGAAAACTTTTACAGTTTTCGTTGTTTATTAGTTAAAAACATTATGAATACTTGCAAATATAATTGATAAACATATTATTTTTCGTAGTTCTGTAAAAGTTGGCAATATCAGTATTTTTGGTTAGTGACTAGCAAGGTTTTTAAAGACTACGATTTGACCAGAAAACTAGTTTGAAACTTCCACCGATGCAGCCTCTTTTACAAAGTGTAATAAAAAAAGAGAAACAAAGAGGTTGTCCTCTGCTTGAGGCAAATAAACCTACACACATATATATCAAATATATATATATGTATAAATGTATTATATATAAGGCTTGGCTTTTCGGATGAGTAAGAGCAAAAAAAATTTAATATCCACGCGAGACTGACCACAGGAAAAATAATATTTATAATTAAAAAAGACTGATGATAAGGTCAAGCCTTCGAAACTATAGTCTCAAACAAATAAATAATATATACATATATATATTTGATATATATGTGTGTATGTTTATTTGCATCAAGCAGAGGACAACCTCTTTGTTTCTCTTGATGAATCAACAACTCTGCTACTCTCGGCAAAAATAAAAACTTTTCAATGTAATAAAATAGGTCATTGTGAAAAAGGTCCATCTCTAATTCAAAGTGGAGTTACACATGGCTATTTAATAGAATTTAATCCAAAATAAGGAGCCATGTTAGCCGAGTGCTGAAAGTACATGCCTTCTAATCAAGCTAGCGTGGGTTCTAGCCTGACTCACTGCAAATATCTGACAGGCTATAATCTGATTTCTCCATGTGAAAAATTTCCCCAGGGAAATTACTATGGAGAAGATACTCTAAGTATGATACTTAAAGAAGAAGAATAAATAAAACATTTATATTTGCGACACGACAGGGTCCACAGGGTGTTGAAAATTTTGCATTTTAGCATTACCTATATGCTAAAAATAAAAACGGTTCAAGTCTTATAACTTTAACAAAAAGTAATAAAAGCTTATCTAATTCTTTAGGTGGTACTTTCCTTGGGGGGGGGGGGGTCACGAAGCTAGGGGAGGCACCCCTGCTTAATTTATATTTCTTATAATAAACTTAGTTTTGTTATTTTTTTTATTTTGTCATTTAAACTAATAGGTAATAAGTATTAGTTCAAAATAAATATTACCTATAATTTTTTTAATGATGTTATTTGACTTTCACTATAATAAAGAATTTAATTTTTAGGACAGATTCTAAGATTTTAATAGAAATATTATTAAATTGAGATATCAGAGGGGATTCATCCCCCCAGGAGTCGAACCTGAGAACTAACATGCTTTCCGGGCAGTCAGCTGAGAGACAAAAAACCTCTCTCTGAATCGCAATATAAGATATAAGCATAGAAATTCTTCACTCCATTAATATATAACGGAAATTAAAAAATTTAGCTTAAAATGAAAAAAGTTTCTCATTCAGAGAGCGATTCAGAGAGAGGTTTTTGTCTCGAGGGTGTGAGCTGACTGCCCGGAAAGCATGTTAGTTCTCAGGTTCGACTCCTGTGGGGATGAATCCCCTCTGATATCGCAATTTAATATTTCTTTAAAATCTTAGAATCTGTCTTAAAAATTAAATTCTTTCTCTTTTAAAATTGATTTGTTAATCTGAACCCGAGCTGATTTTTGAAAAACATTCCAACTATTGGCAAAAAAGAAGATGCTCAAATCTTCACTATAATGTTTTTTTTTACATTTTTGTTGACATCCCCGGCTATCGTTTTCAACTCCTTTGATTATTCTTGCTTACTAATCAGTGGCGGTTGGTGATTTTTCTACTCTTCTGAACTTGTCTTTGACATGCTTGAACTGGAAGATATACCTTCTATGCGCACCCTTTTCGGAAAAATCATTCATTTTAGAATAATTGCCCCTTGAAACTATGCAACAATTTTATTTCATTTCGTGAACCAATACACTTTTCAAAACAAAAAATGTTTTATTTAGAAATATTTGAAAGAACGGATAATAATTTGAAAATTTAAAGATCCTCCTGAAATTTTGAAGTCGTCCTTATATATTTATGAAAAAACTAAATGTTCGAAATTTTAAAGATGCGCCGCATCCACAGCATCTATGGACCGCACGGCATTGTTATCAATTATGAATGAGTGTTCGAGCAATCCTTGTAATGTTCATCTTCCAATTATGTGACGTTATCAATAGGAAACTAATTTAAACTTGACTAATGGAAATTTATATTCGTTACGCTCAGCAAGTAACTAACTCGCCGGGTGTCCGATTTTAGGAATTCATTCATTATTTGTGCTTGCTCGTGTTTAAAAATGTCTTAAACATAGAGAAAAATAATTTCTGGCCATTTTTTTCCTGTCTGTCTGGATTCCGATACTCACGATAACTAAAAAAAAACAAGTCATAGAAAGCTCATTCTGGTACCAAATTGTTAATTTTTTTCAAAACGGAGAACTGATTTTTTTTTTATAAATTTTATTAAACCAATTATTTTCATTAATTAATGTATACATTGTATTTTTTGCTTCGATTCCGGAGATTACTTCTCCACCATCGAGTGTCCTTATTCATCTTTAGTCCTTGTTTTTAATAAGAGGAAAAATCTAATTAGATAAAAAAACCTCTTTTCCGATAATTATTTCAATTCCATTATTCCCCAGTCAAGTCGATTGGTTTCACCCACCAATTCTCCTCCAGACCCCAACTTCCGGAGAACTGATTAAATTTTAGACTTCTTAGCTCTAGAACTGTTGATTCAAAAATCAAAAAATTTATATTTTTTTGAACGATTTTACGATTTTAACACTTTATCAATATAAAATAATGATTTTTCAATTTCATGTTATCCAATAATTGACTTAAGTATGACATGTAAATAAATTATTTATTTATTTAAAACAACCAAGATTATTTTATTAGAAAGTATTTTTTAATTTAGAAATTAAAAGTAAATTTTAAATAAATAATTCAATTTAAATGTATTTAATGTATAGCTTTTAAGTATAGCTGGGTAGCTCAGGCATGTCCAAAAATTAACTAAAAATGGCCAATAATTAAATTCTACTCTCTTTGTACTCTTTGGAGAAGAACTACCTCATATCCCATCATGATACGAGTATAAGATATTTTTCATTTTTGACTCAAACAAAAAATTTTACCACTCCCAAAAAATCATTCGATTTAAATTTCATTACCATTTTTTGTTTCGTTTTCAACTTATTTAGGATAATTTTTAAAGAGTTAGGTATCGGTTCAAGGTGAACCATTAAAAAAAAATTAATTAATATTTCAAGGTAGGTTTCGCAAATTTAGAATACGAGATACAATCCTCTGAGAGGCGTGCAGAGAGACAATGTAGCGACCCGATTTACTTTTGAATGGAGCCCTAAAAATAAATGAAATTGACAAAATCAAAAAAAAATATAGTAAAAGTGTTTGACAATTTTATATCAAAATAATACACGTAAGCATTAAAACATTAAAGCCAAAAAGGAGAAAAATTGTCATAACTGTGACTTCTGTCGTTCTGTCTATTGCGCATAAATAAATATATTTTTATTCAAATATTTATTGATTGTATTATTTAAATAAGTATTATATAAATAATAAAAACAATTATTGAATATATTAAATAGTCGTTTAAACTCATATTTTAGCCATTTACATTTTCAAGAAGAGATCCACGTTATTTTTGTATACGTTTGCAAATAAATAAAGAAATAAAATAATCAAACGTTTTAGGGAAGGTTTTTTGTAAATATACCAGATAGTAGTAAAATATATTTTTGTTTAATATATAAATATATTCCATGTGAATATTTACAATAGACTGAAGATGAAGATATGGGGAATTAAAAAAAATATTTAAATTTATATCCTTTTTATTTATATATGTATTTGTGAATATGTAAAATAAAAGACACATTTTTTATTTATTCTTTATAAATTAATCACTCTGGAACTATTAATAAGAAAACCTTATAAAATTATTCAGAGTTTTTTGAAAATTTCAATTTTAAATGATAATTCTCTAAAATATTGATTTACTCGGCATACATCGAGGGGTGAACAGCGACCTAAAATTGTGTACACCTACTTCCACTTCCACTTTCATTTCCAAGTAGAAGACAATAGAATACAAAAGATTATCCAATGAATTCCAAAGTAATTCCAAATAATTCCAAAGACGGGGTACACCTACTTCCAATCGCGGTTCACCCCTCGGCATTCATCAATATAATTCGCCCTCATATGTTAAATTTGATTATTTCAATTGATGTTAAAAAAAAATTATTAAAAATTCTCCATTTAATATCTAGTCTTCATTATGAGATGTCTATTTTTACAAAGATCAAGCAACTCCTAATGTCTTATTGAATTCCCAGTTTTCATTTCGTTGCTGATTCTCTTGCCACCCCTCCACCCCCCAGGATGTAAATAGAAAAAGCAAATCGAAAAGTTGAATTTAGACTCAAACGAATAAATCGTCAATGATATGTTGTTTAGATATTGAAATATTTGACCTCGCATCTTGTGTCCGCAATTTCAAAGACGATTTGATTGAATGCCTAGTGGGCTAAAATGGTCCAGCGCGCCCCAGCCACACCTGTCTCAGTTCGCAAGAACGAGAGTATCCATTTGATTATCAGCTGACACATCTTCAATGCATTTCAGACTTTAATTCCGATTTAATCAGAAACGTTTTTGAAAAAAAAATTAATAAAAACACAAAACTACATTTTAAAAAATTAAAACTTCTCCATAAAATGTTGAGTTCAATTGTTATTTTTTTCCACATATACTCTAAAATTATTTATTGCTCAACACACTCGGACCACTGCTTAGAAAGAGAAGTTATTTTCAAAAAAGAAAAAAAATATACGTTAATCACGATAAGTAAAGTTCTTTAACGGAAGGTCGTAGAAAATTCGTTCTGGTGTAAAAATGTTTTTATTTTCAAAACAGACAACTTACTTTTTAGACTTTCTACCTTCATAACTTCCAGTTGAAATATGCAGAAAATCAGAAAACAATTGAATAGTAAAATTGAGAGTTTGTTTTTGAGAGAAATTGACATTTAATTATTATCGTTTCAGTTTTTTTAATTGAAAATTTTTTATTTTGCCGAAAGTAGCAGAGATGTTGATCATAAAGAGAAGCAAAGAGGTTGTCCTTTGCTTGATGGAAATAAACATACACACATATATATCAAATATATAAATGTAGCTATATATATTATTTATTTGTTTGAGATTATAGTTTCGAAAAGGCTTGGCATTCATCATCAGTCTTTTTTAATTATAAACATTATTTTTCATGCGGTCAGTATCACGTGGGTACTGAAAAATTTTTGTTCTTACTTACTAGTTAAACATTAAAAACTTGTCTGCTAAGTAGGAACAAAATTTTCAATATCTCCAGATACTGACCCCATGGAAAATAATATTTATAATTAAAAACAGACTGATGATGAAGAGCCAAGCTTTAAACTATATAAACAAACAAATAAATAATATATATATATATATATATATATATATATATATATATATATATATATATATATATATATATAGCTTTAGAGTGTAAACCTGCTAGCTCACAACAAATAAATTTTACAGGACAGACAAAAAGCAAACAAAATTTAATATTGTTGTTATGGAAAGAAACTATTTTTCACATTTTTTTTCTACAACTTACGATCGTAATTTTAAGTAGCAGTATTACTTGGACGATGCTGCATCTCTTTTTCTTTTGAGCGGTATTAATATGTCATATATGATAAAAAATGGATTTAGCAGGTTTACACTCTAAGGCGACGATATATATATAACATATGTGTATGTTTATTTGCATCAAGCAGAAGACAACCTCTTTGTTTCTCTTCATGATTAAGATTTCTAGCTTAAATCGTTCGCTGTAAAAAAAATTGCCCAATCATCCCAAAATTTACAGAGACCGTATCGAGTGTTTAAATTTTTCACTTTTTCCTCCATTTGTTATTATAATTGATATGATTTGTAGGTTTATTTATATTTTTATGTAAAAATTTGTGGGATATTGGTTTTATAGAGGGTGAAGCTTTAAAGGAAATGGCATCAGCTCGCGGATGATATCTGAAAGCTCGCTCGCTCTAGAAGATGTCTTACTGAGATCTTAGTGGCTTGAAGATGTCTAATAAATATTTTGGTGTATAGAAGACATTTTCTAGAGATAGCGTGCTATCAGGGATGTTGATGTAATTGTAATGGTATCGAACTGAGAGACTCGCAGGTGGTTGCAAGAAGGGTGGTCGGGGGTGTGGTCACGTGGTGCTCACCTGTGAGGATGGTCATGCCTTGGCCTAGCGGTAGCGCATTCCCGAGCGCGGCTGAAGACAGGCGGCCAGACGGCTGGCCCGCGTCGACTACCACCGCGGCTACAGCTCTCGGCTAAAAGCGGCGCCGCCGCTGACGTCACCAATCTCGCCCGGTTACGCACTAGGTAACTTTTTAATGAAGAGCGGGGTGTCCGCTGGTAAATAAACCCCTTTTCGTAACCCACGTACTGCTTTTATTAACCTCTTTCACCATTCACTTATTCGAGTCATCATCTTGATTCTTGCAAAAGATGTCCGAATCTCAACTTATTATACATTTATTTGGATTTTTTTCTTTGTTTAGCATCGCGAACGAAATAACGACAATCTTGCACTTGGAGCCCTCTGCATTAGACTTCCAGATCTAACAAATCTAAATTCTTGATCTTAAAATTAGGTATCTATCCATCTGATAAAGATCTGAAATTTTTTTCTTGATCTCAATCTGTTATTCTAGATTCATTTTAAAATAAAATTGGCAATATTATCAAATAATAATAGGCTTATTTATGTTTTCTAAAAAGTTTATACTTAAATATATTTATAATCTTTTTCAATAAAAGAAATAAATGAGGTTAACCTCTGTTTGATGCAAATAATCACATGCTAGTACATTATAGGTATATAAAAAAATACAAATCTTTTATAAAAACAATCCAGAACACGTTTATTTAAAAAAACCAAACGTTTCGGGAGAATTTCTCCCTTTTTTCAATGGTAAATTTGTCAAAAAGAAAAAAAGTTCCTTCCTCTAAAATTTAGAAAGCAACACTAAAACATTAAATAGTTTTTATAAAGACAATTGTACATATTGTCTTGATGACCAGATTACCTTTAAATAAAAATATAAATATGTATTTATCAAAAATTATTTTTATCTAAAAATTTTTTTGTGAACATTTTTTTTAATTTATAAATAATCAAGTAATTTTTTTTTCTTTTCTATATAGGTATATACCAAATATCTCTATTTATTACAAAATGAAAAATTGTAGTTTTTTCGTTTGATGAGGCCCAAATTTTGCAAATTTATTCATTTTTATAATCACATAAATTAAGGGTGAATAGGATTTGTCAAAATTCGAACCCTAACTACTTAAAAATTACGCATTTACTGTAAAACTTCGAATTTTTGAAAACCTGTTCAGTTCAAAAGGATTAAAGAATTTCGCTAAAATTTGGTATAATCATAGTGGATACCTAATTTAATTTACTGGATAGGTATAATTTTGATATCTTAAGTGGGGGGAGACAGAGGGGACTAAAAACCACCACCTATGGGCCTTAGTTTGATTTGATTTGACCCAAATTTTGCACAGCTAATCTTTAGCAACATATAAATTAAGTGTTATAAGAGATTTTTGAACCGTAATTTTGAAGATGTGTTCAGTTCAAACGGCTTAACGAATTTCGATGAAATTTAGTATACTCATAGTGTGTACGTACTGGTTAATTATCATTTTGCTATCTTTATAGAGGGAAAGGGAGAAGGCGAGCACCCCTACCTCTATAGGTTTATTTGCTCTGGTCTAAATTGTGCACAGTCATTTTTTAGACGATATAAATTTTTTTAAGGATTTTTCAAAATTCTACCCCTAACTTCTTAAAAACTATTTACTAAAATTTTGAATGTTTGGAAACATGTTCAGTACAAATGGATTAACGAATTTCGATGAAATATGGTTTACTCAGAGTGGGTACCATATTTAAGCTATTGGCCTAAGTATAATTTTGCTTTCTTTAGAGGGAAGGGGGGGGCGAATTACAAATTCTCCCCACAGTTAATTTTTAGAATCATATACATTTGGCAAAATCACTGATCATGTGGAAATCTTTTTATACATAGATATTTTTTGAAAAGCAGTTTTTCTTTTAATCTGTAGATTAGACAGAAAATATCTTGAATACTGTCTGTCTAATCTACAGATCTAGACACTGATTACGTAAAAGAGTAGCACTAAGAGCAAAATAAATATGACAATGTGATGGTTAACACACAAAGACAAGTTCGGAACAGCATTATTTGAAAAAGATGAACTGATGTGGCCATCCACATGTCTTAAACATATTCCTACCCCTCTGTTATATTTAATATTTAATAAAATCATTTATAATCACTTAAGAAATAACCCCCACCCCCACCTCTCTGAATTTTAGACTCATTAGCAATTTATGCACTGCTAATGATATCACCGCCTATAAATTAAAATCTTCTAATTGTAAATATCACGTTTTCTTCGACTTTTAGTTTGAAAATTTAATTATTTTATATTATTTTAAGACCCCCCCCCCTCTATCTATTTAGGTTCACTATCAATTTCACACAGTGAGATCATTTTTATAAGGTCGTTTAGGGTGCTTATGAGCTAAGTTTCGTTCAAACTAGAAGATCAAACCGTCTAGGAGTTATATTGATAGCTATATTTTTTGAACCCCCCCACCCATCATAATTTTGGTCCCCGAAAAAAATAATGAATCTCTCTTTATTATACTAGTAGGTCTCTTTTATAGTAAATTTCATCTTTCTCGTTTTATTTTGTTTTTTGGTTTGAAAATTTTATAATTTTAATTTTTTAAGAGCCCCCTTCCCTTAATTTTTGGTTCGATTTCAACCAAAATCTAATCGGCTCTTAATCTATATACAGGGTGGTCCCGAATTCATGGTACAAACGTTAATGGTAGGTACAGGACATTGTAACAATGAGTTATTGTATAGGAATGTATAGTCGCAAGTGACGCGGTGAGGCGTAAACAGGGAAATAACGGCTATACATTATACATACATTATACACTATATTACTATTACACTATACATACATATACATATTACATATACTTATTACACTATACATTCCTATACAATAACTCATTGTTACAATGTCCCGTACCCACCATTAAAGTTTGTACCATGAATTCGGGACCACCCTGTATAAAGAATCTACATGTGAAATTTGATATTTACACTAGTTTTTGAGCTAGAGCGTACACAAGATTTGGTAACGTATTAACTAACGTACTAACAGACATTTTGACAAAATCATTAATATCTTGTAAAATATAATTTTTTCGATGTTCAGATATTAGGCTTTTTTGTAGAGCAAAACGTCATGGTTTCGCTCAATTTTTTTTAACGAAATAGATTCAACCGTTTTGGGAATATTTCGAAAAAATTAAGCAAAAAAAAAAACATCCAATACACTATTTGACCATAACCTATAGGTATATGATAAAGTAATAAAAAAATACATGGGTAACGAATACGCTTGGGAGAATGAAAAGTTTGAAGTGGAATTGTTTCCATTATTTTTCAACTGATATCAGATAACCATAAGAACCTCGTTTAAAAGCTTTCCAAAGAAGAGATGTCCTCCAAAAAAATATAGACTTGTGACCTAAAAAATATTGCTGAAAATTGCATACATGTGTACCAGACAGCAAGGAGTAGATATAGTTGTCTGTGAGGGACTTATTTCCAAATGTAGATGCGAATAGCTGAATGATATCATTCAGCTATTCACGTCCAACATATGTTGATGATAATATATATATTTAGGTATATATGACAAACTTAAAAAAACGAGAATATATATTCAAAATTAATAAATTTTTTTTGAACCAAAAAAAAGTATTTTCTAGTCTTTGTGATTAATGCGTTAATGAAGTGGTCAGAAAAAAATAATAAAACCACTTAACTCTAGTTTTTATATCTCTTGAATCGAATTTCCCTAAATGGTATGGTTCGAAGAAGAAAAAAATTGACTAATAAGAATTTTGAAAACATAAAACAACCTAAAAATCAAAAATATTTCTAAAATAGGGAAACGCAATAAAAAGGAAAAAATGAAGGGATCGGACAAAAAAAAACATTTTAAATTTGTAAAAACAACAAAAATACAAATAATATATACTTAAATTTATTTCTTAATTAGGGTTAGTGATTAATTAGTAATTTCCAATTTTTAGGGAATGTTTTATCGAATCCATGGATGATATATTATTTTTGAGCATCCTGGATTCGTTTAGGACAGTAGTTTAGTTGTAAGTAAAAGATAAGTCAAGAACAAAAATCAGCTTCAAAAGTGATTCTTAAAAAAAAAAATTAAAAATTAAAACGAAAAAATTATATTCAGGATAAAATGAATATTATTAAAATTGAAGGAGACAATAAAAGAGTGTGTCTTCTGCTGGAATTATAAATTTTATTTTTTTATTCATAAATTAATTCCTGTGAATCAATTGTAATAGACTGATGAAGAGGGCAAATCCCTCAAAACTATAGTCTCGTTATAAATAAATAAAATTTACAATTCCAGCAGAAGACACACTCTTTTATTGTCTCCTTCAATATATAAAAATTCTGCTACCCTCGGAACAAAAACTTTCAATTTATGATTAAAATTGTAATATTAATCGTATTGGCCATTTGAAACGATAGAACTGCTATTTTTGAAGAGTATATCAATTGCATTATCTCTTTTTACTTTATTAGGACTTTAATGGTGCACGAATCAACAATCAGTTTCAAGCAAGCAGCCCGATGGGATTGGGGCGCAAAAGACAAGTAGCACGCAGGGTTCCCAGGCTATGCTATTATTATTACATTATGTTTCTTACGAGAACTGATGTATTCAACATGACATGTTTAACATATGTTAATTGTATAATAAGAATATAAAATAAGGAATTAATAAATATAGAAATCACATTTAAAAAACAAGATTGAAGGTATTTATTTAACTAGTTCTATATAAAAAAGGTTTCTCATTTCAATCCCTTTTAAGTTACCAGAACTTATTGAAGGAGAAATATATAAAATTGACGGTAGAAAATTATGATGATTCAAATGGATATTTATTAATCATTAATGGAGAATTTTTAATCAAATTATACATTTTAGGGAAAAAAACTATCCCGAAAAAGAAGTAAAATTATTTTTTAATTTAATAAATTGATAAAATTAAGTTTTTAATTAACGAAAAATAAAATTTCCAAAGATATTTACAAATTTCATTATATTCGCAACATGAAAGGCGAAGGGCATTGATTTTTTTTCTAAATAAAATTATATACGATATAAATTTTTACTCCTTAAATATAATATGTTTAAATTAAATACATTGAATAAATAAATAAATAAATAAATAATAAAATAAGAGAACAATTATTAACAAATGGGAGATGTGATAAAAAAAGAGTAGAATTCGACTACTCAAATCGATCGATTATGGAATTTAGGATGTTTCAAATTGTTTATAATCATTTCAAAAATGACAGTATTTCAAATGAATACTATCGCTTAAAAAAATTTGCAATTTGTTCGCGTGCTTGTCTATAAATCATCAAAAGTAATACTGGCACCGCAAGTCTTTCATCTTGACAGAGATATAGCCAACACGCAAGAATAAACATTGATAAATCGGCCAAGTAACTCATTGTACCCCGGACATTTTCATCAGCATTAGGAATTTTTCGGATTGTGGAATTAGAGTTCATCGCTATCGTTTTTACATGAACATTTCGTCGATCAGAACTTAATTCTCTTTGGACATCCTTATCTTTACGACTAACTCTTCCACGATCTTTACTTTCGTTTCTGATTTTCTTCGACTGACGATCTCGACTTTCTCCACGTGTTCTGGGTTTTTCTTGACGCTCTTTACTTTCGCTTCTCAAATCCAAACTTTTATTCTGTCTATCTCTACTTGCGCTTCGTGAATCAGATGTTTTTGTTTTTGAAGCTGTTTTACGTTCTTGACTTGTAGAACGCGAGTCAGGTGCTTTGATTTGTCGATCTCGACTAGTTGACCTGGAAGATGGTTTTTTAGTAGATTTTTCACTATTGTCTTTTTCAGATTGTTTTGCTTTTGGTCTCTCTTTGCTCTGACTTCTTTCTCTTATTTTTGACCGGTCTTTACTTACACTTCGATCTCGTTTCTTCTTAGGAATATTTTCACCTTCTTTAATAAATTTTCCTTTTTCTTTAGTATCTTTAAACGATTCTGAAAAAGAAGAAAATTTTGGTTCTGGAGAATAACTTTTGGGAGGTTCTGGTGAAAAAGTTTGAGGAGATCCTATAGAAGAGAGATCGTCTAAAGTATCAGAAGATAAAGATGCTGCTTTCATTTCTTCGCGATCCATATATAAATGTGTATTATATTTTTTTACTCCTCCATATTCACGAATTAAATCTCCATAATGCGCAACAGCGCCACGGAGCTCTTCAGGTTCACGAACTGGAGGGGGTGGGTTATGCGTTTTTGCTAATCTTCTATTTTGAGCAACCATTCCAGCAGACAAACCAACTTCTACGTCTTTTTGATTATCGGAAATCTCTTGTTTCTGTCTTAATGATAAATCAAAGGCATTAATTGTAGGTGTATCAGATTTTCTTCTATGTAAAGTGATTTCTTTAGGAACATGCCTGGAAATTTCCGCTGGAGGTAATTCAAATTTACTCCGAGTTTTCAAAATGGGTTTCGGTTGAAAATCTGGAGGAGGGGAAATAGGTTCTTTGAGTCTGTCAGGTAAAAATTCTGACTTTGGTAATTCGGTAGCAATAATCACTCTAGGAACCATACTGCGAGGGTGATAAGTATCTTCTTCATCAGAAAATCCTTCAGGTTTTATCGAATGCATTGGATCTTGAGAAAGAGCATATGCATCGTCAAGATAATTATCTTCTTCTTCTTCTTCTTCTTCTTCTTCCTCTTCCAAGAGATCTTCTGAAGCGCTATGTAATCTAGCTCGAAGATTTTCAAACTCTTCATCTTCTTGCTCTTCTGTCTTATAATTTTCGGTAGGAGATTCTTGCCGAGTCTCTCCTTCTTTCTTTTGAGGAGTCCATTCATCTTTTGATGATTGTATGGAAGGTCGTCGATCTGGTAAGCTAAAACTTCGACGCCTTCTATTCCTTGCTTCCTCTGCTTCTTGTTGCGCAACTGCCTGGTAAAATCTTGCCATTGCTCTTTCATGTAATAATTCTGTTGAACTAACTGCATTTCTTAAAGGTGGTAAGGGTTCATATCCTCCTCCCCCCAATTCGGGAGCAGAAAGAGACATGGGTGGAGGAATTGAAATTTCTCTTTCTTCATCATGCTCTTCATTTCTAGTTGACGGCACCTGATGATCTTGAACTGAAAATAAAACAAATGCGACCGGTTTAATAATTTAGATAAATTTAAATTTAAAATCACAATAATTATATTAATAATATCACCTGTTTGATTTTGATCTTTAGAATCTGGTAAAAGTACTAGCATCAATTCAGATGATCCATGAAGACTATCTCGGCCTCTTACTTTAGGAGATGCTGGTGGAGTTAGAGGAGTAATTATTGGAGTTAAAGGTGAAGGAGGAAGACTAGTATCATTATATAAAGAAGTTTGAAAATTATTATTTACGGAGCTAAGAACTATTGTAGGAGTTCGTTTAACCGAAGGAGAATAAGTTTTTTCTGGAGAAGGTGTTCTTTGCTTTTCTCTTTCGATTATGATTTCACTCTTTTGCTCCTTTGGAGATAAATGATTTCCTACTTTAATAACTAATCGTGTCACTTCAACATCTTCAGCTTCCATAGCCACTTCTTCCAATAGTTCTGTTGACTGTGATAATGTTTCCTCTTTTGCTCTTTTTAAAGCAATCTCATTATCAGCCTGTATATCTGAAGGCTTTCGTTTTTCTGCCGAAGCTTCTAAATGTTTTAAACGCCTATCTATTGATTCTTTGTTTATGCTTCTTTCAGGTGATTTTGGAGTTATTTTTGAGCGTTTAGATTCTTCATGTTCACCTTTTTCATTTAATTTTTTAGAAGGAGCTTCTAACAATCTACAATAAATTAAAAAACATTTAATATGTATAAATTCACGAAAGAAAATTATAGTAGTATAAGTATAATTAATATATTAAAAACATACCCTCGCTTAGCATCCGGAATAAAAAGAACATCAGATTCATCACTTGGCTCACTGATTCCATATGGATTCTCGGCTTTTACTCGAAATTTATATTCTGAACCTTCAATAAGGTCAACTAAAGTTGTACTTAGTTGTCGACAGGTAGCAGCCTTTAACCAGACACTCCAACCAATCTAAATAAATTTGAATTATAAATCATTGAATTAATTGACAATAATAAATTTTCTTTTGTAGGAAATAAAAAGAAATTTAATTAATAATAAATTACCCGATAATATTCTACAATATAATTGCCAATCTTACATCCACCATCATCATCTGGTTTCGCCCATGTAAGTGTTACGGAGCGTCCAAGAGTCATTGCTACTTTTGGTTTGCCAGGAGGCATTGGACGATCTGTAGATAAACAAAATTTATACTATTATAAAATTATACTAGAATAAATAAAACATATTTCGTATTAAGATCAATCGATGTATTCTTCAATTTCTTGACTTCTCTTAAACAAGTCGAATAAAAAGTTAAGAACAGAATGAATGTCTGTCTGAGAATAATTATTTATTTATAGAGGATGTGAGTGGGGTATATAACAGTATTGACAGACGATTGTTCTAAACTCCTTTATCATAATTATCCTTGATTTTATGTGAAAAGTGTTTGTTCTCAAAAAGATAATTTTTGTTTTACATTTTCCTAAGTTTTTTTATTTAATAAAATCTTTTAAAATTTCATATGAATATTTTTGACTTTTCTTATATATGTCCTTGATTTCCTTCACAGTTTTGTTTTTGTTAAATTTATTGCATTTAGAATATGCTCCACCTGATAAAAGTATTATCAAATGGATCGATCTATTTTATTCACAAAGAATCTCATGATGGGAGTTCAAATCCAAAGAAATGGATAACTTGAATTGCTATTAATTATTTTTTGTTCCATCGTTTGAAAATGATCTCCGAATGTGAAGTTGAAACTTCATGAGAAATTTATAAAATGTTAATGAATTTGAAATATTTTAATATAACTAGAATAACTTGATTGCGAAATTGAGTTGAATGTTGGAAAATTCTTACATATATACCTATTTGATAATTTAAAGAAAATTAAAATAAGTATTAGTTCAATTCTAAGTATTTACATATAATCCAATCTACCCTGAAAAGATAAAAATAATTATACAAACATAAAAAAAATAAACCAATTTCACAAAATTCTAAAATGTCTAAAATTTTATCTCATGGAGACTGTTCAAGTAAAATTTTGTTGATTTTGGATCTTCCTGCCCTTTGTTAGGTATTATAATAAAAGTGCATATCCCATCCCCCTTAAATATCAGCATATTTACACAAAAACAATGTTTTCTCATTAGATTTATACTTTTCAATCTAAATGTTAAAATTAAAAAGTGATGTCGAATTAGACATTCTTTTAATTTTATTAACTTTAAATACTAACTTAAATACATTACAAACCTATTTTCTGTTTTGTAAATATGTACAATAAAATAGAAATCTTGAGTAGTATTTTTTTTTAATTCTCTAGTCCTCTTAAATAGGAACTTTACTCCCTATTTATGTGAAACCTACCTAGTATTTTATATTTTAAAAAGTTTCAAAATAAAATTTTCAAAACTTTTCTTTTCTTTAATTTTACTCCCCTTGGGTGCTCACTTAGATAATAGACTTGTACTTGTTGAGAAAGTTACGAGATATGATAAATTATTACCAAATGATTTTTAATTTATTTAAATAGTTAATGAATATTTTCTTATAAAAAAATTTAAGTTTACCTGTTACGGTAACAAGAAAACTTGCTGAGTCTTCTCCTAAACGACTAGTGGCCCGTACGAGATACTCTCCCCGATCCGATCTTCGAGCTTCTGTGATACGCAAGGAAGTTGCTCTCTCGGTATTCACAATTTCATATCGCCCACCAAAAGGCAGAGTCTCTCCATTATGAAGCCATGTGCATCGAGGTAGAGGTCTTCCGGCCACTGACACCTTCAGTCGAATCGACTCATCCTTTTCAAAAAGCAATCCGTCTTCATATTGCCGAGGAAGTCGAACACGAGGTGGAGCTGACCAAAGCAAAACAACATTATTAATTTTTATTTTCATTAAATTTAATTTTTTAAATGTTATTTAATTTACTGTCTACACCAGCGGTTGCCAACCCCTCGCTCGCGAGCTACCGGTAGGTCGCGGCGTCATTTTTGGTAGCTCACGACAATTTTTGGTAAATATTAAAAAAAAAGTAGAAAGTAAAAATTAAAAAATTATTTAATAAGGAATGTTTATTCTAAAATATTTACATAAAATTAAATATATTATAACTATTTTTATTTTAATTTTTCTAGTTTTCATTGTTTTATAAGGGAATTTTAAAAATTATTTAATTAAATAGAAATTTTTTCAAATATTAATTCAAAAGGCCAAAAGGTCAGCTAAGACATCTTAGGAAAGCTTAATGTCTACTTTCTCATTAAACCTTTCAGACTTTTCAAATTATTAAATTTAAAATTCACCTTTTAAATATTAAACATTTTTTATAGACTTAAAAATTATTGGATTTTTGTGTACTAGTGGCGTGCAGTCAATGGATGCTGTGAATGCGACGCATCCCTAAAAAAGAGTATTCTCATAAATATATAAGGTCGACTTCAAAATTTCAGGAGGATCTTTAAATTTTCAAATTATTATCCGTCGTTTTAAATATTTCTATAGTAAACATTTTTTGTTTTGAAAAGTATGTATATTGGTTCTCGAAATGAAATAAAATTGTTGCATAGGTTCAAGGGGCAATTAAAGTGAATTATTTTCCGAAAAGGGTGCGCATAGAAGGTTTGAAGTCCCTGTCTGGTAGGTATATCTTCCAGTTCAAGGATGTAAAAGACAAGCCCAGACGAGTTTTAGTAGAATAAAAATTGTTCTCGCTGAGGAACTATTAAAAATTAATAATACAAAAAACGAATAAATAAAGATGATTCGAGGATTTTTGGACTAATCCATTTCTAAGAACTCTCAATATACTGTATAGTTCATGTCATAAGATTTAATTTCTGACTTCTACTCTCACTCATACAAAGCAGTATCCGTTTAGGGCAAAGGTCACAAAATATATTTTTAAAAAATCTAATATCAAATTTGAAAAATAACGAAAATGATGAAATTTGCAAAAAAAATGTCAAGATTAAAATTTCAAAAAAATGAAGGGTACTTTTTTGGACAGCATTCTCTGGTTGAAAAGTCCCCAACCGCCACTTTTTGTGTACATATTTTTTAAAATTTTTTTTTTTTTTTTTTTTTTTTTTGGCTTTTCGGCGCATAAGCCTAATTACGATACTAGATATATTTTTAAAATTTGTCTCTACCCCCGGGGGTCAGATTTTGGCTGGCTGCCTCGAGTTTTAAAATTTTAAATTTAATAAACTATTCTTTCTTCATTATTTTATATTTTATTATAACTATATAATTTGAAATATTTTGAAAGATTTGGTCTACTTTTTTGGTTGTATATATTATAATATAGTGTATAAATAAGGTTATATAAGCAATAAGCAAATTGTTGTAACAAGTAGCTCACAGGATGATTTTTTAACTTCGAAAGTAGCTCACGCACATATTATGGTTGGAAACCGCTGGTCTACATTATTCATTAAACATGCATTTTATATTACCATTACCCATATTCAAATTTTTCAGCGAACTTTAAAATAATGAAAAAACTATTGTTTATTGAAAGTAAAATCTAAGGCTTGTGCACCTTACAACTTTCCTTTACCCTACTTCTTTTCAGAAACAAAAATTTTAATTCAAGAATTTTATATTTTATATATATATATAATTATATTAAAGAGTTTTTTTTTTAATTTAATAAAAAATATATATTTCTCTTTATGGCCTTCAAAAAGGGATAGAGTAGCCAACAGCTAACTGGCATGTTCGTAATACTCCCTAGTGGTAATGGAATATAAGCAGATAAGTAAATAGTAATTATCTCTAAAATAAATTGATATTTTCTCAATGCAAATGTTAAGGATGGAAGCTTTATAATCTGAATTAAACTTAAAAAATGAAAGACTGTTTGTCTGAGAATCAAAAACAGGACTTTTTGCAAACATGTTGATTTAAGCTTTAATGTTTGAATTATTGGAACTTTTTGAAATGAACCACAATATACCGCGTTAAATATATATTTATTGAAACAATAACAAATTTATATGTATACAAACACAATCACTTCATCTGTGATCAAAACGTCGAGTATTTGTGGTATTTAACAGTGCATAATGTGTTTTATTTCAAAAAGTTATATTAAACAAAATTTCCAAAAAGAAGCCTTATTTCTAGAATTTCACTAGGGATAAAAATTATTATACACATTAAAAGGTCATGCAATTTAATTGATCTTTAATTATTCTTACCCAGTAAAAGTTAAATCTCATTTTTACCTTCAAGTCGTAGTCTTGCTTTGGTAACCACATGACCTACTCGATTGGTCGCGGTGCATTTAATTTCCCCTTCATCACTAAAAGCTGCTTGATAGATGACCAAAGTGCTGGTATCTCCTTCAGTAACTATTTTAGTACGTCTAGAACTGAACAATTCGAAGCCATCTTTATACCAGCAGAGTTTAGGTAATGGTGTGCCTTTAATTTGTACTTGGAACTCAGCCTTGAAACAAGAAAAAAAATATGTCAAGAATTGTCATTTTCAAATAGATATATTAATAATAGACATTAAAAAAAGAAATAAATACAGACCGAGTCGTTTTCAAGAGCCACTGTTTCAACAAGTTCCTTTATAAATTCCGGAGCGCAGGCTACGTTACGGCTGAGAGTAACAATGAGAGCATCGCTAACTGGACCAGGCTCGGAAAATCCAGCAGCATTTTCTGCCAGAACACGAAATTGATATTTCCAACCGGGTTCCAGACCACTTAGCGAGAGTTCTGGCTTAGAAACGATATGAGGAGAAGAACGAATCCAATGTGGTGACCCAAGTCGTCGGTGTTCCACCAGATAACCTTGAAATTCAAACAGGGATTATCAATCAGATCAATTACATATACTATCTTTCTTATTGAGACTTGTAGTAGTCTTAGGTTAACTTATGCCTTCCATGATTCCATAATATTTGTTTATTATGTTGTTGGAAATCGTGGCTGTGATGGTATTTCAGTGAGTTGATGAGTTATATCATATTGTTTATTATTGCATTTTAATTTAGATATGTAGCTGTTAAAGCTTGTATTTTTGTGAATAAATTTTTTAAGAGAGGAAATTTTATTTAAATCAGACATAATTAATTATAATTATTTATTGAACACAAACAAATAATAACAAATAACTAGCTCTGATGTGATAAAATCAATAACCCCCCCCCCCCAAAGCATGCTTTGTGCGTAGCATGCGTTTTGCCGACTCCCAACACTCTTTCGCGGTCAAATTAGAAAAGTGCCGGACCACTTCATTCGCCAATACGTATATCCTCAAGACTTCAAGGAACTGGAACTCTCTCCCAGCCTCCATCTTTCCCAGCACTTATAATCTTCAAACCTTCAAAACCCGAGTGCATAAACACCTACGTCTCCACTCCCTCACTTAATCAACTTTTCCTTTTCTTTGGTAATGCAAGGGTCTTTCGAGATCCATAGGGGCTGCTTCTTTACTGGTGCGCCCCTTCTTGCATTCGATTTCATTAAAAAAAAAAAAAAAATTACGACGTTTCGATCGGCTTATTCTGCAATCGTTCTTAAGATCTTAAGTATGAGCACCCACTCCAATTTTGGTTGGCAAATTCAGTTAACTTAAAATAGAAGTGAGTGCTCAATGCTCATACTTGAGAACGATCGCAGCATAATCCGATCGAAACGTCATAGTTGTATTGTATTATTTGTTCGTGTTCAATAAATAATAATAATTGTTATGTGTGATTTAAATAAAATTTTTACTCTTAATGTATTTTAATTTCTTCAAAAAATTTAAAATAAAAACATATACAGAATTTTTTAATTAGCTTATAAATAACTTATAAAAATTCATTAATTTAAACTACATAACAAGCAAATACTTATTTAAAAATACCAAGCATGACCTGAAAAGAAGTGTCAGGAAATTCTTAATAGTTTTAAAAATTTGATATAAAATATAGCCAGCCCTCATTAATGAAGTCTTTTTTATTTGTATACACGTTACTTTATAAATAACCCACAATACGTCTCATTTCGAGATTATATAGGTATGTAGATTTTGCGAGAGGCATTTCTGAAAAGACTGATTTCAAGAAATGACACTCTTTCTTGGCCGTTTCAAGCTCCCTCGAATTTCTATTCCGGATTTATGGGCTTATTTAAAAAGAACGTGTATTCCAATAAAGCTAAAAATTTGGTGAAATTAAAAATAAACAACTTTAATGAAATTAGGGGTATTCCATATCAATTTTAATTTTAATTTATTATGCAGAATTTCGTCAAAACTCTCTGTAAGAGTGTATTGCTGGATGGCGACCATTTAGGGCCCAACATTTTCTGGTCATAAAACTCTAATCCTTTGTATTCTTAAATATGTGTAATTACTTGTTATCTAGTTAAAATCAATAAATTTTTATAATCTTCAAAATGATCAATATTTTTTGATGGGCCCTGAACATGATTTGTTTTTTTGTGGAGACTAGTTGTCAGACAGATGATGTGGGTGACTACGAAGTAGCGGCCCACATTTTTGTTCCATCCTGTGTATAATTTATTTTTTGAATATAGATTTAAATATATATTTGGGCTCTGTATGAAGAAATAATTAAGTATGATAATTCTTCAAGCATTTATTTGTTTTTTCAATAAGCGGGATTCAAAGCGAGGTTTACTTATATACGCAGAAAAGTATTTTTCTAGGTCTAGACTAGACAGTAGACGCTAGGCCATCAGAGACCATCTTCCCTCAAAAGTCAAAATTTTTCAACCTCGTTCATTTAAAAAAAATGATATAAATGAAATGAAAATTTTCATTATTAATTAAAAACAAATCATAAAACCATATATATATGTTCATGTATATGTATATATTCTAAAAACTTAAAGTATTTTAATAGATTTATTTTATCTTTTATAATGTTACATGTCATTTGAAAAATATACTGACAATTAGTAAAATTAATTTCTTTTAAAAAACTTCTGAATAAAAAGCAGAAAGATCATCATTTAAAGTTAAAATGTGAAAAATTCTAATAAAAAAACTTTGTTCACTTCTTAAAATATTTCGCAAAAGTTAGATTTTCCAATAATAAAAAAAGGCCAAAAGTTTATTTTCTTAATTTTTTCGCATGCATCGTCACTTGCCAGAGATCTCAATAGACATATTTAAGTCAAATTAATTGAGTTCGTAATAGCATTTTAAGCTATATATTTCATTTGAAAAACGATTTTATTTCTAGTGAACAAACATTTTTTCCTCATTTGTTTCAAGGATTCGTTGTTTATTTTAGACATTTAAACGTCTCCGACTTAATAACAACAAATACTTCTAATTATAAATAGGTTTATGATAAATTAAAGGGATGTTGCAAGCAGCTGTTAAGACACACGCCTTTCCAGGGAGGATCGTCACGGAAATGACGTCGTCACCTCCGATTCGATGCAACTCGGACAACTCCCAACCTCGAACAGCTTACCTGTGACGGGTGCGCCCCCGTTATGCTCCGGAGGACTCCATCGGATGGTGACCATATCAGATTGGCTGTTGGGCGAACCTGGAGCTAGAGCAGGCTTACCCGGGGGCGACGGTCGATCTGAAACAAACGTTTTTGCAAAAATTAAATTAGAAAATAAATAAAGATTTGATGTATATCGAGATTCGACCCAAGGAACTCATATTTCCTAAATATTTATCTCTAACCAACTGAGCTACAAGTCCCCAAAACCAAACCAATCCTAAGTAAATAGTATTTAATTTTGACTTTTTTCTTTAGTTATTAACTCGTCTCTATTAGCGGAAATCAGGGAGAGGGGCTAGTCAACGGGGAAATTAATGAATTGACCTTATGGGAGAATAGAAATTGTTTCTTTCTGCTACCGAATGTAAGGAGTTACCAATTTTGTATTTTATTACGTGTAATTATTAATTCTAGATAGGTACTACGAATAAATGACCCTTTTATCGTGATGTTCCTCAACAGAGACCTGCATATCAAACTATAATTAAATATATCGATGGTGAAAATGGAGTCCAAAATAGACCAAAATGATAATTATTTTTTCGGAAATCTTGAAATCTAGTTCCAGATTCAAAATTTAAAATTAGCACTTTTATTTTTCGAAAACTTCTCAGTAGATTTTCAGATTTTTACAGTGTTTTACATATCTATATAATTATATAAATCTCAATGTTTTAAGGAATTTTATAACTTTATATTGGGCCCCAGGTGGACAGACCTTGTTTAAATCGAATGGGATTAAAGAAGGATATAAGGAATGATAATGTCTTTTTTAAAAGGCTTACGTATATAATAATCCCTGACTATCCATTATCTATTGACACTTAAGAACTCACAAAGATCTAAAAGACAAGTCCTGACAAGTTTTAGTCCCAGAGAGAAATTATCAATTAATTATGATTCTTCTAGAAAACCCCAATTCCTTGTCTCCTTGTACTAGAATGATGGCTAAAGACTTGGTTAGTGTCGTCGCATATAAACTAATGAAATAATACATATTTTAGAAAATGAAAATATGAGAAGAATAAGAATTTTTAAATATTCGAAACTTCATTATTTTTTTTATCTTATATAGTTGAGCTTAAATTTTGCTTTTAGTGAATTTTATTCTTGAAAAAAATCTTTACATATTGTAAAAATGTACATTGATATTTCGCAAAAGGGAATAAATATATCTCTACATATAAATCTCAATGTCTTAAGGATGTTTATGATTTTATGTTGGGCCACGGGTTGGACAGCCCTGTTATAGATAGTGCTGCGATTCACCAATCAATTGATAAAATAACGACAGAGGAGTTTGAACACTTAAAAAATTGACATTGCATTTTAATTTAGGGAAAATAGTTGAATAGAACAATCTTACATTATCAAAATAAAATTCTTCTTAACTTAAAATATATATATAATTAAACAGTTAAAAAACTTATTACCATCAAGCACTTAAAAAAGTTTTTACCACCACTAAATGATTTCAAAATAAAATATCTGTTGATTTTCCAGTCTTTATCTATGTTCCAGGGGTGTGCACTGATGAATAGGTGCGGTAAATGCGCTCGAAACGTGTATTTGTGGACCTAGGTCTGCCTATCCAATAGTTAAAAAAAAAAAATTACCATTTTACTTTAGCATACAGGGTATGGTCAAGTATTGTAATCGTTTCGAAATATCTCAAAAACGGTAGGAAGTATTTTGATTAAAAAAATTGAGCGAAACCATGGCATTTCAGTCTATAAAAAAGCTCTAATGTGAACATCGAAAAAATTATATTTTTCGACATAACAATTGTTTTGTCAAAATGTCTTTTAGTCTGGTTGTCTGTTAGTTAGTCTAGTCCGTTAGTCTATGCGTTACCAAATTTTTGTGGACGAGCTAGTGCAAAAACTAGTGGGAATATCGAAACCAAATTCCACACGTAGTTTTGGTCCATTGAGATTAAGACCTGATTAGATTTTGGTGCATATCGACCAAAAAAGGTGGAGGGGGGTTAAAATTAAAAATCCAGGCCATTTGAGCAAACTCAACCAAATTTTGGATACATAATCAGTGGAGTCTAAAAATGCAAAAACTAACCGCCCAAAATGGGGAGGGGGGGGGGAGGGTCAAAAAATGAAAATCTAGTCTCTTGTGCCAAACTCAACCAAATTTTGTATACATAATCAGTGGAGTCTAAAAATGCAAAAACTAACCGCCCAAAATGGGGAGGGGGGTCAAAAAATGAAAATCTAGTCTCTTGTGCCAAACTCAACCAAATTTTGTATACATAATCAGTGGGCCCACAGTAATCTAAAAATGCATGATTATAAATAATTTTATTAAATCTATATAATGAAAATGAATTTCTGTTTCTTTGTAAGCACTGATCTCTCAAATCCCTGGACCGATTTGGCTATTTTTTTTTTAAATGTTCGTAATAGTCCAATTCAGGTTAATACGTAAAAAAAAATTAGAAAAGTTGACCGGAAAATTGGAAAATTCAGGAAAAACTAAAAAAAAAATCAGGTTAGCCAACATAGCTTGCCAGACAATAAAAGAACTAAACGAGCAAAAAAAAAACAAGTGTTGGCGGCCCTGTTTGTATAAAAAAATAAACTGCAACGGATCGTTGCTAAACTTTATCCAAATTCATTTGAAATATTAATATGTTTATTTCTTTATTATTAATCAGATATCACTTGCAATTTGCAGTTCATGTTGACTTTAATTCAAAAATAATGATCGATTCTCATTTAACAGTCGAGGAATAACCATTCTACATTCGATTTTTGACGTTTCGGTTTTTATTGGTAGCCATTGGTGAAGACATGGAGGAATCGACTTAAAATCAAAAATAGCAATCGATTCTCATCTAATACTTGAGGAATAATAATTCTACATTAGATTTTTGACCCTTCGATTATTATTGGTAAACATTGCTGAAGACATGGAGGAATCGACTTAAAATCAAAAATAACGATCGATTCTTATCTAATACTAGAGGAATAACCTTATTGCATTCCATTTTTGATGTTTTGACTATTAATGGCAAGCTCTACTGAAAACGTGGAAGAATCGACTTAAAATCAATAAGACTAAATTCTTTTATGATAAACAACTCAAGCTTGAGAATAAGAGAATTTTTTATAAATAGATTGTATTGTATATACTTTTGTGTCTAGCAAAATGAATAATAATTGTAATTTTCAAGTCTTCTTATCTATAATAATACCTACATATAATATAACTTTTTTTATTTTCCCCTTAATGATAACAAGTGGATTTTTAATACATTTTAAATATTTGTTTCATCTTATTTGTTATGAGTGTATATTGCAGTTAAATAGAATCTCAAATTATATCTATTTAAGACTTTATAATAAAACAATTATATTTATTCTCTGTAACTAATAAAACATCAATAAAGCAGCCACGTGGGGTCCAGGGGGCGAAGCCCCCTGTCTAGCAAAAAGGCCCGCCTAAGGCGGGCCTTGAAGCTAGTATTGAATATAAGTGAGGGGCCAGGTTGTATGGTAAAGTCAAGTGGATGGCCACATCAGAACACGTCAGCTTATTTCTATGATACTTGCACTTTAGCCATTTTATTAAAATAAACACTTCTCAATTAATTGTAGGATTATGCGATTAACACTCCATTGTTTAATTAAAAACATTATTTTCCAAATTAAGATTTTGTAATTAATTGAGAGTTGTTTCATTGTATTTTTTGCAAAATTTCTAATTAAGTGTGAATAAAAAACGTGTGGCAATGAACGGGCACGTGTGCCTTATCACTTGACACTCCCTCAAAGTACACTTCGGGCTTTAGACAGGAAGTGAGGGAGGCGATCTTTGGAGGGTGCATTCGCCCCCCGCGAACACAACCAGACGTTCTTTCGAGATCAGTTAAGGAATCCTCTCCAAAAATAGCATTGGTGCACTCAAACAAAAAAAAGGAAACTAATGCAAAGCATGCAGATGTCAAAACGTCAGCGGGTGTTCCCTGTTCTGTTAGCTTTAAGAAAAATTTGTGGGAAAAATGCCGTTCATTCCAAAAGATGACTAATAGAATTGAAATAATAAGAATCGAAACATTTAGCATAGAAAATCCAAATTTAATATCACTTTAATTTGAATCCTAAATAGATTATTTAAAAAAACATCTATAAAATATAATAATTAAAATTTAGCTTAAAAATATATTTATTTTAATTTATACTTTATAAAGAAATTTCTCTTTGGAGAGAGACGGATTGATAGAATTTTTAGTTGAAAAGCAAAGGAAGCAGCCCAAGGATAGTGAAGAATAATTTTTAGAAAAAATAAAACCGACTTCAAAAAAATTAAATGCAACAAATAAAATAATAATAACTTCAAAATCAAATAAAATACACTAAAAGGTATAAAATAATTATTATCTTATTTAGTTACAATTAAACGACGAAAGATTAACACGAAATTACTTTTTTGAAGTCGGTGCCAAACAAACTATACCTATAATCAAACGTACCCGCCAAACGTACTAAGTAAGATCCGTCGAGTGCGATTCATAAAATGTATATTTTTGGCACCAACTTCAAAAAGTAATTTCATGTTAATATTTCGTCGTTTAGTTGTAACTAAATAAGATAATAATTATTTTATACCTTTTAATGTATTTTATTTTATTTTTAATTTATTTTTATTTTATTTTTTTTTCTAAAAATTGTTTTTATTTTTCTCTTTTTAGTGATGTTATTAATAGTGACTTAATATAATACCTTGCATGCATCTCGTAAGAGAAAGCGGGTGAATGAATCAGAAAATGATAATAAAAATCAATTCATAAATATAGAAATTATCTCGAAACGTTTGCGGGTTTTAAATGAATGTTTTAAGATTTTTTTTATAAACGATTTTATTTATTATAATTTCGATTATTTGGTGATAAGAATTGTAGTTTTTCGTTATTTCGTCATTGATGATATCTTCAGAACTTGACCAAATTAATATGGTACTACCCCTAAGGTACCCTCTTCAATAAAAAATGAATCATTAAAATCGGTTCATAAACAAAGAAGTTATGCCTGAACAAACATATCAAAAAAGGTTCAATACCAATGAAAAAAAAATGGGACCAATCGGAAGCTAGACTGAACTGAAATGAAATGCAAAAAAACCATCAAAATCGGTTCACAATTGACGGTACAAATATGAGGTAACATAGACACAAAAAAAAAACCGAATAGAGACCTCCTCCTTTTTTGAAGTCGGTTAAAAAATTATTACATTTCCAAATAAGATGTATTCATTGGACCGTCATTCTTTTTTTCCTTTCCTTTAAAACCAACGTTTCGGAGGATTCTTCCTCCTTCTTCAGGGTTTCAAAGGGCTAATGAAGGAAAAAACAAGATCGTTCCTTCTTTTCTCTTTCAGCAGTGTTTGAAATTTTTTTCTTAACAGAAGCATTAAATAGAATTCCTTAATTAAGGGGGAAAAAATTTCTATTTAATGATTCTGATAAGAAAAGAAAAATTTCAAACACTGCTGAAGGAGAGAAGAAGGAAGCATCTTGTTTTCTTCCTTCATTGACCCTTTGAAACCCTGAAGAAGGAGAGAAGAATCTTCCGAAACGTTTCTTTTAAAGGAAAGGGGAAAAAGAATGACAGTCCAATGAATATCTATATCTTATTTGGAAATGAAATAATTTTTTTCACTATCCTTGGGCTGCATCCATTTCTTTTCAACTATTAATTTATACTTTTGGGAATATCTTTCTTTTATATCTCAGATGAATGAATATGAATTAATATAAATATAGCTTCAGTATATATAATGATTTTAAAGTAAAAAAAAATTGAAATAAACGCCTAGAACCATTTGAAGATTCTGATCTCGACCTTTTACATTTCTAACGCAATGCTCTAGCAATTGAGCTAACCGGTCCACATAAACTAACAACAAAGATTTGAAACTACGGTCTTGGGCGAAGAATTAAATCAGAACATTTTAAATTTTTTATCATTAATGTTAAAAATAATGAAAAAGATTGTTTAAATAACAAAATAGGTGGTTTGCCAAATTTACGATGTTCTAAAAGCTTGAGTTTATTTTTCCAACACACCTATTTGTAATATATAAAACTGTGATTTATTTACTAAAATCTCAATGCTAAAATGACATTTTAATGATGAAAGTGGATAAATGTTTTTTCATTCAGTAATTATTCAAGCTATAAATTGTATATAAATGTCAACTATCAAAATTAAATAGGATATATGATGGGAATGTTTTAATACATGTTTTGTAGATGTTGGAAAAAATTGGTTTGGTACCAGTGTAGTTTATTTTCTTAATGGCATAAAATCAATAAAAAAATGTTTTAAGTTATTTGTACATATGGTAGATATTAAAAAGTGATTAAAATTTTAATTGAAAAATTTTTGTTTTGCCGAGAGTAGCAGAGTTGTTAATTCACAAAGAGAAACAAAGAGGTTGTCCTCTGCTTGATGCAAATAAACATACACACATATATATCGAGATGAAATATCTGTATTTATATTTTATTTATTTGTTTGAGACTATAGTTTCGAAGACTTGGTCTTCATCAGTCTTTTTTTAATTATAAATGTTAGTTTTTCATGGATTCAATATCGTATAGATATTGAATCCATGAAAATCAACATTTATAATTAAAAAAAGACTGATGATGAAGACCAAGTCTTCGAAACTATACGATATTGAATCCATGAAAAACAACATTTATAATTAAAAAAAGACTGATGATGAAGACCAAGTCTTCGAAACTATAGTCTCAAACAAATAAATAATAATATATATACAGATATATCATCTCGATATATATGTGTGTATGTTTATTTGCATAAAGCAGAGGACAACCTCTTTGTTTCTCTTTGTGAATTAAAATTTTAATTTTAAATATTTATTTAATGAATAAAATCTCATTGTATTCATAGCTTAAATAGCTATTTTCAATTCTATAGCTTAAACCATTTTATTTTAGAAATTAGCACACCTGTCATATAGATAAAATATGCCTTTTAATATTTTAAAAATATTATTCTTTTACAAAAAGTGTTTCCGATCGGATCATGTACCCGACAATTTATTCATTGGGCTCAACTTGTGTTAAAATTTTCTTAAATGAAACACCAAGACATAAATTTTTTGTTTACATAAGAAAAAGATATATCTTCCAAAAATTCTTGAATTATAAAAATCAATTTTATTTTTCAGAGACAATATAAGAATTTTTAATTTTTTTTTCAAAATTTTGGGTCTTGTCATTTCTGAACGTCGACAGGTACAAAAAGTATGTAAAAATTAGCCGCTATGAGACTATGAATTAGTCATTTTAATGAAAATCAAATTTTTTTAAAAAATATTGTAATTTTTTTTTTTTTTTTAATGCAATCGAATGCAAGAAGGGGTGCACCAGTAAAAATGTAGCCCCTATGGATCTCGAAAGACCCTTGCATTACCGAAGAGAAGGAAAGATGATTAAGTGAGAGGGTGTAGACGTAGGTGTCTATGCACCCTGGTTTTGAAGGTTTGAAGATCATAGGTGCTGGGAAAGATAGAGGCTGAGAGAGAGTTCCAGTTCCTTGAAGTCATGGGGATATATGTATTCGCGAATGAAGTGGTCCGGCACTTTTCCAATTTGACCGCGAAAGAGTGTTGGGAGTCGGCAAAAACGTGTGCTGCGTGCAAAGCATGCTTTGGGGGAATTATTGATTTTATCTCATCAGAGCACCTGCCGTGATAGTATCTATAGAAAAGGGAAAGGGCAGAGACATCTCTTCTATGAGCCAGCGAGTCGAGGGAGTCGGTGAGGGTAGAATCGTCAATTAGCCTGACGGCTCGTTTCTGAATTGCATTCTACGTAATGATGTCTTTGTAGGGATATCTCGTTCTTCATGCTGACAAGAAATATTTTCGACCCTCAAAATAATCATCCAATTCAAATTGTAATGCGATTTTTGATTTGGTTATAATAAATACCTGCATATATAGTAAGTTGTAAATTTCAAATTTCTATATTCTTTAGGTTACGAGTTGAAATGCTCTGAGTGACAGACTGTCATGTAATGTAGCAGCACTAATAGGGTTCCATTTAACTTGTGTATCAAAAATTAAGTATTTAATTATTGTATACTAGGAATCGGTTTATTTTTTAATTTTTAGTTAAGAATAATTAAATAATTAATAATTGAAGTAAGTGAAACATGTTAAATTACATTATGTAAAAAATGAAATTTTTACTCTGGAAGAATGGTGTTAGGTACTAGAAGATGTTCATATGTTGTTCTTTGGTCATAATGAACCTTCAAGAGAGGGTGTTTTGAGAAGATGAAGATGTTATGTACATGATTTTATCTTATAATATATATCAGATAAACTTAAGGACGAGTTTCCCAAGTTTTATTTTTTTGGAGTTAAATAAGAAGGCCTATTTTTCAGCAGTTTTTTTTCAATTAATTTAAATGGTGCTTTTTAATTAATCCAAATATTTCGGAAATTTTCACAATATTTCTTCTTCAGTGGACCTCATCCAAAAATTACAGCAAGAGTGTTAATTGACTTGTCTGTTAAAAGATCAGAAAATAAATTAAAAATTGTTATTGGTAGAGTTTTTTGAGGGCAGAATTAAAAATGACACACTATGAAATGTCTCTTTAGCCCTATGTTCGAATTTTTGAATACTAAGCAAATGCGGTGATTTTTGGGTGAGGTCCACTGCAGAAGGAATATTGTGAAAATTTCCGAAATATTTGGATTAATTATAAACCACCATTTAAATTAATTTTAAAAAAACTGCTGGAAAAATAAGCCTTTTTATTTAACTCAAAAAAGAAAATAAAACTTGGGAAAATCGTCCTTAAGTTTATCTGATATATATTATATTATAAGAATTATTAATTATTAATTATTATTATTATTATTAATTATTAATTATTAATTAATATTTTTATTATTATTAATTATTATATTAACTTGAAGGTTCATTAAGACCAAAGAATAACATAATATGAAAAACACCTAGAACCTACCTACTTAGCACCATTCTTCTACCATTTAAATTAATTTTTAAAAACTGTTGAAAAATAAGCCTTTTTATTTAACACCTAATCACCTATAAGAATCATCAGCACCATCGTAAATTAATTAATTTTTTTGGTAAATTAACATGTTCCATTAAAAGTTCTTCAATTTTTTAGAATAAAGATACGAAAGAAAGAAATTGGCAAAAGGTATGTTTATTCTCAGTGATTTAGAAAAAAACGAGGAGAAAATTTTTGACAGAATGATTATAAATTAAATTGGCAAGGTATTCCGATCTGTGAATGATTCAGTTTATGAGTAAATGGTTGTCATTTTTGAGAAAGAAGGAAATGAGGGGCTGGCCAGTAGGAAAGAAAGGGGCGGGTAATTAATTGGCAAAGCAGTGCAGCCGAGGATATTTCCGCAAAGTTCCAACTGTGACATTGGCACGCGTGCTAGATTGCGGTTCTATTCTGTAGAGCTGCATCTGGTCTGGATGCTGAAGAAGGTGCATACCTGTGGCATTGCTCCAGTACTTCCTCACGGCGCGCGGCCCGCGTGGCTTGGTGGGTGCGTTTCCCATGGCGAGCGCGTCGTCGGGGTCGATCGAGTCGCTCGTTCGCTGCCGAGAGCCTCTCGCGTGCTATCCGCCGCCTTCCCGGACTCCGACTGCCTACCGAGACCGAATTAGACGTGAGCTGAGAGCATCGCCGCCCCCGGCGCGCCGTTCTCGTTCACTGGCCCACTAGCCGCAGCAGAGTGGACACCTAGGTGCACAGTGGTCAGATGTCACAGTGTGTCAAGTCATGACCCCTTGGAAACAAGCCCGACATCTATCAGCCGGCTGGCTTGAACAAACAAACGGGTTATGATACATACAAGTACAGCATTTTCTTCAACTTCAGATTGGAAAACGTAACGTTAAGTACATATTAGCGGATATAATATTTGAAAAGTTTTGAGTGTTATACTGGCCGACAAAAATTTGAAACCGTAACCCTAACATAACTTTTAAGGTGATAGGTGTTGGTTCAAGGTGAAACATTTTTTAATAATGAAAAATTAAGTAAAATTACGAGGTGGATTTCACATAAAATAGTTTTCCAACTCCTGAAGATTGCCCAAGACAACCCGAAATATATCGAAATCAAAACTGATTTTTGTTTTATTTTATTTTATGTAAAACCCACCACGTAATTTTACTTAATTTTTTATTACGTAAACCTAACGATGGATTCCAGTAGTTTTATACGCTGCTTATAATGCAATTTCTGAATTGTTTACAACGGGTCAGAGTTTTGAGATATTTTCGAGTTTCATTAGATATTAAACATCAATATTTAAAATCAAAATATTTTTTTAGAAAACAGCTTGCTCTTTGATTTTCAAATTACTACTTGTTTTTAACTTAATTAGAACTCGAGTTAAAACTAAGAATATATGTTTGTATCTATGTTTATTATCCTTTATAATGACGTAGTTTTAGTTTTTTAGTTATAACTCGAGTTCTAATTGAGCTAAATTCAAGTGTTAATTTGAAAATCAAAAAGGAGGCTCTTTTCTATTACGGCAAAAAAATATTTTGATTTTAAATATTTGTCCATATATAAATTCTCATATAATTAAAAAACAGGTATGAAACCCGGAAGTAGTTCTTTTTGAGAAAAACATTTTTCCATCCACTTTTTCAAAAAGATAATTCACCCAAATTTTCATATTAAATATTGCAATATCTAATGAGACTCGAAAATAGATCTAAAATGGCCTTTTTCGTCGTTTTGACCGATAATATCTCGAAACTCTGACCTGTTGTAAAAAATCGAGAAATTGCATGATAATCAGCGTAAAAACTCTCCTGGAATACATTGTTAGGTTTGCGATTCCAAATTTCTGTTTAATTTTTGTCGAGTAGTGTTATTACGTACATTTCTAGCAGGCCCTAAAAATGAAAGGGAGGGAATAAAATTTAAAAAAATTGCAGGTAAAAGGGAAAACTTTTTCGAGACATTTATGCAGAAAGCCGGGAGGGGAGGGGATGAGAGAGATATCACAGGTAGCTATGTTCTTATCAAAAGACTCGTAATAGGCCTACAATGTACAAATAAAAAGGGTTACAATGTACAAATAATAAAATTTGAACATAATAAAAATAAACTGATGTTGGTACATGACTTTTTACCATACACCTGGGCCCTCTTATATTTAATATGTATTAGGTTGATGCATAATTATGGAACGTTTTTTAAAAATATTTTTATTTTTATTTTTATTTTTATTTTTATTTTCATTTTTTATTTTTATTTTCAATATTTTTTTTTTTCGACATTGTAGTCTGCAGCCAGCATTCGTGTTATAAGGCTTTCATCCTCTTCCACGGCTGTCAGAAGTGCCTGATCATCAAAATCCGATGGCCGACCTCTTCCTTCTTTATCCTCCAAACTAGTGTCACCTGATTTGAAACGGGCAAACCACTTCCGGACTACACTATCAGTAATTGTTCCTTCGCCAAAAAGTTCGTTGAGATCGCGAAATGACTGTGCTGCCTTCCATCCTTTCTCGTAGTGGTAGAGCATAATATGACGAATATGAATATGGTTTTCGACACGCATTTTTATTAACTATAAATAGAGAAGATTGTTTTTATAAAAAAAATAAACAAAACACCATTTTTGGCTAAAGAAAAACGCGCCAATACAAACGTTCCATAATTATGCATCAACCTAATATTTAATAGAATAATTTATAATTATTTCCTAAAGAACGCCCCCTCTTAATTTTGGGCTCATTAGCAATTAATAATACATTCTTTTAATTATGGGACCATTTAATTAGAAATCATCTTTCTTCGATTTTTGACCCCCCCCCCCTCCACCACTCTCATGAAAGTGTCTGTCATCTGATTGGTCATCCCACCCGGCACAAGGTGAATTTTAAGGTTTTATCCTTTAGCAACGTTTAAAAAGAGTTTACCAACCGACATACAACTGGCCCATAGTGAGTCATTTTCATAAGGTCATAGCGGGTGGTTCCATTAAATAGTCTAAGGCTTATATTGATAGTTCTATTTTTTGAATCCCCCCCCCCTAATTTTGGCCCCCGAAAAAAATAATAACTTTCTTTTTTTATTATAGCTTCATTTTATAGTATATCTAATTTTCCATTCCTCAGCTATGGTGGCTTTCTTGAATAATTATTTCTTTAAGCAATATTGAAATTTAGTCCCAAAGTTTTGGACCTCCTTATTTTATAAGTTCGTTTGCTATTCTATATTCCCCAGCGGATTTCCGGTTTTTTAAAACCGTTGATTGTTTCTATAACTTCATCCTGGCTAACTATTATGCCATTGTCATTTGGAACTTTTTTAGACACTTCTCCAGGTGTCATCGAATAGTCTTTCAAATTGTTTAATACATGTGTCCTCGTCTGCTGTATTAAGCATACAGTGAAATATTCATGTATTTCTTTTTTCTGTGTTTGAATCATATTCTCTTTTGATGTCCATAAAAATCTTTTTCGAGGGATTTGGTATGTGCCTCACAGAAGTTTCTTTTAATTTGTCTGATTTTCGCTTTTATTTTTATTTTATTAAAAAATCAACTACCCGAATCAGTGGCGAGGGTGTAAAAATTTAAATGTTATCTCTTATATCGGAACTGAATAAAATTTTGAACAGCAACTCTTTAGGACTTAGTGAAACGATTGGGTAAAAATCAAATATTCGAATCAGGGGCTATGAATCTTCCGTAATTAATTTGCCAGCGATGAATTAACCAAACTAAACTGACCTTAAAGAGACGCCAAAACCCTCAAACAAAATTTAAAACAATAAAAAAGAGAAAAAAAAATGATTGTAAAGGTACACTGATGATATCGAAGATTCTGGATGATTATTGATTTACTAAGATTCTTGCAAAACTTAAGTGACTTGTGGAATTTATTTTTATAAATTAAAGGGTTTGTTCAATCACATAAAATAAATAAATAGAGTAATTTTAGACAATTGATATTATTTATTGGATAGATTTACTAAACAGTTTCGGTCAACCCTGGTAGACAATCTTCAGTAGTACTGAATATTGAAACATTTTTTTCATATATACAATCACAGAAAATAAAAACCATAAAATTTCAAATTCATACATACAATTTCGTTCAAGATTTGGAATTTGTCAATTTGCATATATAACTCATTATCAATTCATTAACATGGATACTTCAACGATTTTCAATAGATAAAATAATTTATAAACAATTTGTCATTAAATTTAGAATCTGATTTGAACTGATGATCAAAAAATTGTGTATCCTATATTATTATATTTTATAATTTAATGTCAATTAACTAAAATCTATCATTATATAATATATTAATCTATTCTGGAAACACATTAAAAAGGACTAATTTAATTTTACATTTATACAAATCTATATATTCACGTTTAATACATTTTTTTAATTAAACATTTATACCTGTTCAAGCTCACAATCAATACAAAAATAAAATTAACTCACAACAATCACATAATTAGACTGTAGCACTCTGAAATATTCTCTGAGAGTTCATTTTAAAATTGACACAGCCATCAAAATTTTTCAATATAAATAGTAAATCCTTTATTTTCCTTTTTGTCCAATTCATTTCGTAATCTAGAATTCTTGTGCCTTCGAAATCGAAATCATGCTTATTATCAATGGCAAGAATGGACAAAGTGGAAACTAATTTATTTCCGTTAACCGATGACACATGTCCCCTTATAAAAGTCTTGATGTTTCACCAATATTATTCATTTAATTAGAGGTTTTAGGTAAAATTCATCGCTTTTATAATAATTTATTTTTCTTAAAATTTTGTTGAGGGTTTTGGCGCCTCTCTGGTCACGGTCACGGCGCCTGAAGCGGTCGCATCACTTGCTTACTGCCTAGATCCGGCCTTGAATCGAACCATTAATTGGAAGGGAGCGAATCAAAAGATCTACAAGTAATTTACATTAGCTCTAGATCTGCCTCATTCATCTTTTCTTAACTACTTCCATGTTCCTCAAGTATGAAGATGTGTGATAACAACTCTTATCAAAAGTTTATCATAAAATTATGTTTTGTTGTTGTTTAGTTTAATTGAGAGCTTCCTCATTAATAATTGTATCTAAGCATTTTTTCAACTCTATCCTCTAACACCCATTTCTTTCAAAGGCCAGCTGTGTTTTTATTTCTGCTGTTTTGATCGCATATCACCCCTTTTTCAAACACAAGTATTTTATTTCTCAAATTTTTATGATAAATACAAGTTATTATACCAAAGTAAGGGGCCGTCCATAAATTAAGTCACACGAATTTCAAGATTTTTAGACTCCCCTCTCTCTGTGTCACATTCTCTCACGTTTTCAATTTTCATTGAGCCCCCTGTATTATGACGCCACATTATCACTTTTATACACTAAAATTTAATAATAAAGATAAAAGTAAATAAATATTTTTTTAAAGATGTTTATTTACTTTTATCTTAAAAAAGTAAACAAATATTTTATAAGATATTTATTTACTTTTAGCTTTATTAAGATGTTTCACCTTGCACCAACGCTACAATCTCTATTAATTAAATTTTATAATTGTAGAAAATTTAATTGTTTTTGCTAAAAATTATTGCTTGCTTACAATTTGTTGTCTATATCTATATATTTTACCAACATTTTCAGGTTGGAATAATAATAACCCGAAACCTAAAAAATATTTTTTAATTTGACTTTTGTGACATCATAATTTTTAAGATGCCCGGGGCCCATCTGTCATATTTTGTCACAGATTTGAGATACCCCCTCTCCCCTTACTGTGTGATGTAATTTATGGACGTCCTCTAAGAGCACTTAAAGGAGGCAAGTAGTACTGGTTACAAGCTTCTTTAACTAGCCCTTTTAATTCTCTAAGGAGAGAAGATCCTTTCTCAAAGGTTGAAAATTTATTTCCATTAAATTAGTTTATTTGGAAATTGTTCTTTTCATTAGCCCCCCAGGAAAATGTGTCTAATTTATTAAATAAAATTTCCCAATGCATGTGTCTACTCGATATATCATTATCTCGAAATAAAGACAAATAAATAATATTTTGATATCAAAAGTCGAGGAGGGATCTAAATGACACAGTTAGGTGACATTTTATTTTGGATAACTTATACTTTTGTCTGCAAGTCAGGGGAATGCAATTTTATTCGAGTAACAGGAAGAATTGGGAGCTTAGACCATAAAGAGAAGCTAAGAGGTTGTCCTCTGCTTGATGCAAATAAACATACACACATAGAGGTACCTATATCAAATATAGTTATGTATTATATATATATTATTTATTTGTTTGAGACTATAGTTTCGATGTTTAACTAACCATTTCTGCGAAGTTAAAACAAACATTTTCAATATCCACACGAAAAATAATATTTATAATTAAAAAAAGACTGATGATGAAGCCTTCGAAACTATAGTCTCAAATAAATAAATAATATATATATATTTGATATACTTATATGTGTGTTTCAGCGGAGGTTGGTGACTTTTAAACCAGGAGTTGCTGTTTAAAAAAATTTTGAAATTTTATTTTAATCTTAGTTTTTTTTCATATTTCATCATCATTTTCGTGATTTTTTAAATTTAACATTAATTTTTTTTAATATATATATTTAGCGACCTTCGCCCCAAACGGATACTGCTTTGTTTGAGCGAGGGTAGGAGTCAGAAATTAAATCTTGTGACTTAAACTCCGCAGTCCCTGAGATGGAAATCGACTATCTTGCAGAATGAATCAGCCTGCCCTATAAGAAAATCTTAAATTTCTCCTAATTCTTTTGCTATAAGCAAGCTGTGACTTGTCTATAGCACTCTTAGTTATTTCTGATCTTATAAATTGAGGGTTCTTAGAAATGAATTATTCCAAAGATTCCCGAATCATCTTTATTTATTCCTTTTTTGTATTATATCTATTTTAATAGTTCCTTAGCGAGAACAATTTTTATTCTACTAAAACTCGTCTGGAGTTGTCTTTGACATGCCTCAACTGGAAAAAATACCAGGCAGGGACTTCAAGCCTTCTACCACAGCCTTTTCAGAAAAAACATTCATTTTAATTGCCCCTTGAAACTATGCAAGAATTGAATTTCATTTCGAGAACCAATATATACTTTTCAAAACAAAAAAAACAAATTATAGAAATATTTGAAATAACGGATAATAATTTGAAAATTTAAAGATAGTCCTGAAATTTTGAAGTCGATATTTATGAAAATACTCTAAATGTGTGAAATTTTAAGGATGCGCCGCCGCATTCACAACATCCATGGACTTCACGACACTGGAGTGTATGTTTATTTGCATCAAGCAGAGGACAGCCTCTTTGTTTCTCAGGAATTATTTGACGGATTATAGTGGTGTTTCACAAAGAGGAAATAAAATTAAAAAAATTAAAAAAAATTTTAACTTATATTTTGGAGATTTTTTAAATTTATCTCTATACATTTTTCGGGCTATGATCCCTTCATCAGGAGGTTTAACAAAAGACTGAATATAAATATAATTATTATTATTTATCATAGCCCGAATGTATAGAGATAAATAAAATAATCTCCAAAATATAAGTTAAAATTTTTTTAATTTTTTTTAATTTTATTTCCTCTTTGTGAAACAGCACTATAATCCGTCAAATAATTCCTGTGTTTACTATGTTTCACTATAAACCAATACCACTTTCCCTAAACTCTTTGTTTCTCTTTATGATTCAACAGCTGTGTTACTCTAGGTAAAATAAAAACTTTTCAATTCCTCTTTAGATTAAAACAATCAATAAATTGAATGCATGGAAGACTAGCAGAACATGGTGGGTTTAAATAGTAGTAAAAAAAATTCTCTCATATCTAGGATTTTACACGCCTAAGGCTAATGGTCCCTATAAAACCAATTTCATTTAAGTCTAATTAGAAACTAATTCCATTTATAATAGAGCATTGAATGATACAAGAGTGAGCAGAAATGATCATGACGTTAAAGTTATTATAATACAATTAATGATTGCAAGTTGAAATTTTCAGAAAATTCAATTAGAAGATTAAACTAAAAATGTCAATTCATAATGGATCTAATAATGACTACTATTATGACTACTAATATTCATGAAATTAGAAGAGATAATAGAATCTGTAATCACAAATGATCAAATTGAAAACTGGTAATTAACATTATATTAAATTATATTTCTATTAGTGATGTAACGAATATTCGCATTCGCAATCATATTCACAAGAAACATTTTATCAAATATTAAAATTGAAAATTAAATCAATCTCAAAGAGTTTCGATAAAAAAGACAAGAAGATTTATAAATGAGAAAGAAATTTCGCACCAACAGATGTACTTGGATCCCTCAACAAGGAGGTTGTTAGGGACATGGAAATCCGTGACATCGACCGATTTCCACTTTTTTCGATTAAAAAAATTATTTGACCAATAATTTAGAAATTAGAGCATAGACAGGGTTTTTAAATGTATATACATTAATTTTTTTTTGTGAAAATAAAAATGATTTTTTAAACATATTTTCGGTTTTGGGCAAAGGGTTGTTTTCTTTAATATCCCAAAGATTTTTAGCGAAATCCGTGACATCATCCGAATTCCACTTTTTTCGATTCGAAAAATTATTTGATCAAATCTTTGGGCTTGAATTTTAAGACTAAATTTTATCAACTGCAATAAATTTTTAATTATTCTTTGCAGGGCTTTGACTCTTATAGTCATTTTGTTTATAATTAAATTTTCTTTAACAATGGTCATTATACAAAGTTGTATATTTCAAAGGGTTGAGCAAAAATGGTTAAATATATGTTTCATTTCAAATTTGATCTTTTATAGAACCAAAAGTAAGTCACCTACAAAAAAAGTTACATGAAACAATTTTTAGGATTTTAAATGTACTACAAAAAATCTTATATGATTAATCATCGTCTACGACCAATAATTTAGAAGATATACAAAGATTTTAAATTTATATTCAGGAATTTTTTTTGATGAAAATAAAAATAATTTTTCAAAAATATTCACTTTTTTTGGTAAACGATTGTTTCTTTTAATCTAGCGAAAATTTTTGCCGAAATCCATGACATCAACCAAATTCCACTTTTATTCCATCTCATAGCAATAGCAAATGTACTACAAAAACTCCTATATAATTAATTTGTCTACGACCAATAATTTAAAAGATAGATGAAGAATTTAAATCTATATTCACAAATTTTTTTTGGTGAAAATAAAAATATTTTTTCAAAAATATTCACTTTTTCTGGTAAAGGGTTGTTTCTATAATATAGCGAAAAATTTTAGCGAAATCCATGACATCAACCGAATTCCACTTTTATTCCATCTCATAGCGAGAGACTTGTGTCGCAGAGCCACTCGATATTATGGTAGACCAAAAGAATTATAAATGAGATAGAAAGCGATCTTATTTTATCATTTTTATCTATCTGAAGGTTCATAGTATGTCTATTATATAAGAAAATAGCAATTTGATTAGGAATTTTCTAGTTTAAAAGAAATTGTATGAAAAGATTCAATTTCTTCTCTCTGGGAGCGAATCAACGAGAAATGGCAAAAAGTTTTAATTTTTTCTCTCATTAGATATTTATTCAAATCTATTGAAATTTCATAACTATGAGTTATTTTGTTTTGTCTTTTATAAAAAACATTTTTTCTTAGAATATTTTTATTTTAAAGGGTAGTTTATTTGAAGTCCAATTTGAAAAAACGCTAATAACTCCATTGATTTTTTTTAATATGAAATTAATAGACATGATAAAACAATTATTTATTAATAATTTAATTTAATTTTGAACAAAATCGATTCAGTACTTTTTGAGAAAACGGTCAAAAACCATCTGAACGATCAAAAACGATGTTTTTTGAGAGCACGAGATGCCTTTGAAAAAAGTTAAAGAAGGCATATGAAACGAAACAATGACTTGTGACATGGAGGTGAATTTTAAAATATTTCTAAAACGGCCTTTCATCGACGGTTTTCGAGGTTTTTGACGATTTTCTCAAAAAGTACTTAATCGATTTCGTTCAAAATTGAATTAAATCATTAATAATTAGTTTTTTATATCATATCTATTAATTTTATATTTTTTTAAAAAATTTCAATGGAGTTATTAGTGTTTTTTCAAATTGGACTTCAAATAAACTACCCTTTAAAATGCAAATTTTCTAATAATAATTATTTGATATAAAAGATAAATGAAAATATCATAGAGATATGAAATTTCAATAGATTTGAATAAATATCTAATGAGAAAATAAATAAATATTTTTGCCATTTCTAGTTGATTCGCTCCTTGCGAGGAAAAACTGAATGTTTTCACAAAATTTCATTTAAAATACAAAATTCTAATTAAAATGCTATTTTCTTATATTAAAATGATACTTCTGACCCTTCAGATAGATAAAGATGATGAAATAAGATCGCTTTCATTCTCATTTAGAATTCTTTTGGTCTACCATAATATCGAGTGGCTCTGCGACACAAGTCTCTCGCTATGATATGGAATAAAAGTGGAATTCCGTTGATGTCATGGATTTCGCTAAAATTTTTCTCTATATTATAGGAAACAACCCTTTACCAGAAAAAGTGAATATTTTTGAAAAAATATATTTATTTTCACCAAAAAAAATTGTGAATATAGATTTAAATTCTTCATCTATCTTCTAAATTATTGGTCGTAGACAAATTAATTATATAGGAGTTTTTGTAGTACATTTAAAACCATAAAAATTGTTTCAGGCAACTTTTTTTGTAAGTGACTTACTTTTGGTTCTATAAGAGATCAAATTTGAAATGAAACATATACCATATTTAATCATTGTTGACTAACCCTTTGAAATACACAACTTTCCATAATGACCTTTGTTAGAGTAAATTCAATTATAAACAAAAATTTCTATAAGAGTCAAAGCTCGATGAATAATTAAAAAGTTATTCCAGTTGATAAAATTTAGTCTGAATATTCAAGCCCAATAATTTTTCGAATCGAAAAAAGTGTAATTTTGTTGATGTCACGGATTTCGCGAAAAATATTTGGAATATTAAATGAAAAAAACCCTTTACCCGAAACTGAAAATATATTTGAAAAATCATTATTTTCACAAAAAATATTCATGAATGTAATTTAAAAACCTCGTCTATACTCTAAATCAATGTTCTTCAACCTTTGTCATTCGGCGGAACCCTTTTTTAAGATAATTATTTAATGGAACCCATCGTTCAGTAGCACACCCAGATTTGATTTTAGGGGGGGGGGTTGGGGGGACAAATTCCATAATATTACATGTTATGAACAAAAGGTGCGTCCCTGGCTTTGTTAAAAAAATTTTAAAATATAAGAAACATTTATTCAAACGAAAAGAAATATTCTATATAAAATATAAAGAATTTATATTATACATCGAATTTTAGCATTGAATCACGGAATCCCTAAAGCATTTGAGTTTAACCATATGATTCCGCGGTACACAGGTTGAAGAACACTTAACCCTTAAAGTTATTGAAGAACACTGCTCTAAATTGTTGGTCAAATAATTTTTTGAATCGAAAAAAGTGAAAATCGGTCGAGCTCATGGCTTTCCTTCATGTTCCCCGCAAGGAGGAATCCAAGTGCACCAAGTCGACCTTTGGGATCTGCAAATGAAGGCCGATGAATTTGGAGTTATATGAACGAATATAATCGGGTGGCTAAATGGCCATCTAGTTCCCGAACCCAATTAAATAAAAAAAAATGAATAATAATAATAATATTCTGTTTTAATTTTTTTATTCAAAAAATTATCTGGACAATTAATTGGGCTTCAATTCTTATACACGTATTGGAAAATATTTAAATTCTTAAAACTCGAAATCCATTGATTTTAGAGATTTCAACCATATATTTATAAGGTTTTTTTTAGAAATTTAATGTAGTTTAATTTATTATAATAATTTGTTGTTTCTTTTACTAAATAATTTATATCTCTGGAACGACTTGACCGATTGAGTTGAAGTTGACTGCAGTGGCGACTCCAGATTTTAATTTTGGGAAGTCATGTACCTGGGGACTTACGGCCCTCCTCTCGAGATTTTAAAATTATGGGCTTCAAAAGTAATTTTTAGAGGTTTTACCTAAAGGGTGCCCCTTAATATGAAGGTGAAATTTTTTATTGAAATCCGAGTCATCACTCAAATTCCATATTTTCTACTTCAAAAAATAATCCAGTCAATTCATTGGGCTTGAATTTTTATATTGAAAAATATTTGCATTTCCATAACTCGTAAACTATTGATTTTAGAATTTTCGCTCATATTATAATAACTAGATATTAAATCTTCTTTAATAAAAACAACTATTGGAGTAGTTAGGGAGTTAATCTAGAGGAGGGGGGCAGCCGGCCACCTGATTAGTCATCACAAGGTTTCAATTTCGGTAATCCGATTAGAGATCAACTAACATTTTTAATGAAAAATACATAAGTGAATCCCCGTAATAATGAAGTTTCGATTTTTCTAGGAGTGCGATGAGTTTTGTAGAGTTTTTACTTCCCCCTTGCCCCCCCCCCCTAACTACGCCCATGAAAATAGGTATCTCTGTATTTTTTACCCTTCTTCATGGGTTCTTTTTATGTTTGTTTTTAATTTCTCAGAGGATAAAAATGGCCTCTAAAAATTACTTTTGAAGCACATAATTTAAAAATTTTTCCCGGGATGTTGAGCTGAAAGCCCTCAGATACATGACCCCCAAAATTAAAGTCTGAAGTCGCCACTGGACTCAACTTCAACTCAATCGGTCAAATCGTTCTAGAGATATAAATTATTTAGTATAAAATAAACAAAATTATTATAAAATTTGCTTTAACGTCAGAATCAATATTTTCATTAATGTATTCATTTATTTTATTTATACTTACTCAATATTTGTGAAATGTAAATTAGTTTTCAATAATACAATCAACATTTTTAACCAGGCAGATTAACATTATTTTTCTCATTCTTTTTAAAAAAATTTCATTAGCTTTCAGCTTAAAACACTTTTCCTTATTTTTAGAATATTTTATCAAATAACAATTAATTTCCAATTTGAAAGAAATGCACTTTGCTATTTTAGTGGCAATTAAGTTATGCCCAAAGCCAAAATGTTTTAATTAGAGTAATAGTTTTCGGCAACGGTTTGATTAATACCTATCGAGCGAGCTCGTTTCCATTTTTCATTTAACCATTTTTTTAAGTCCTTAAAGTCGGTAGATAATTCTATTATTGGTTTTAAAATTAGATAATTAGGAAAAATACGTGAACAGATCTGTAAGAATTTGAAAATTATATTCGTATAGGTAATCAACTCTCTCACCATTCTGCTTAGTAATTCAAACTAGATGGTCATCTTTTTCAGGGAATTCATGATGACTCTTGAGACAATCAGGGGAGTTTTTCAGACACGAACCCACCCACCTCACTGCACAGAGATATTTAGTCTCGTATTCTCTTGAGAACAAATGAACGAAGGAACGAAAATAATTCAGACAAGCCACAGAAATAGACATGTGAACTATCACAGAGGAAGACCCGGCGCCATCCTCTGGTCCAAATTTCAACTAAGTTCTGACCTTAATCTATTTCGTTCACAAATACAATTAGGTAAAATCATTCAAGGTCATTTTTAAAATATAATTATAATTGATTTTTACCAATTACTTTAAGTGATATATGGTAAAAGCGGTGTGAGTCCAATATTAGCATACGAGCTTTTCGTGCGTGCCTTCGGCACGCCCTCGAAGCTCGGCCCTCTGGGCTGGTGCCCTGGCGGGCAGCGTCTCGGTCAGAAAATTTTATTCCTCTTAAAAAACCACACTCCAAATGTATACCGGTAAACTACCGAAAATACATCGTCTCTTAAAAGTTTCGCCTCTTTAACTTTTGAGTGGCGAGTGGTGGGGGGGGGGGGAGGAATAATGATCAATATATTTAATGTTTCTTAATTTAAAATGAATTGGAGTCTTTCATTTCAAAATTCGAGTCCAAATTAGAATTATATTTCAAATTTGCCTGGTTAATGAAAATCGATTGGAGCCATCAGTTTAAAATCCGCGCTGACAATTATATTTCAAATTTGCCTCGTTAATTAATATATATTTAATGTTTCTTAATTTCAAATCTATTGGTGTTTTTTCATTTTCATTCGAGTTCAAATGAATACAATATTATCTCGACACAAAGTCCAAATCAAAAATATATAGTTTTAGTAACAGAAATCAATATACAAATATTAATGTTGTAATGGTGTAATCGCTAGAGCTGATGCCCATAGTTCAACAGTTCGTCAGTTCGATTCTAGGCAAGAGCGTAATTTTTTTAGAGAAATTTCTCTAAGCGTTGTTACAAATTAATCTAGACAAATATATATAGTATAAGGAAGAAACAAGGACAGACGCCCTGCTAAAAGTAAAACTACTTTAATATTGGAAATTGAAGTCACAAAAGTGAAAGCTTTAAGAATTGTAAAAAGATGAAAAATTTGTAAAGGGTGCCGAAAGTAGAGGCACGCGATAAATCATTAATCGTAGGCGAGGGGTGAACCGCGATTGGAATTAGGTGTACACGTTTTTGGAATTATTTTAGGATTCATTAGATAATATGTCCCTTCATCTATTGTCTTGGAAATGAAACTGGAAGTGGAAGTACGTGTGCACGATATTAGGTCGCGGTTCACCCCTCGATAGTACTTAATACATCAATATCGGGGAACAACAAAGACCATTAGAGAAAAGCATGGGTTAAAGATTTTTAATTTTGGAATGTTCAAATTGTATTTTAATTTGGGTTCTTATGCCTCTCCCTTACGGTGCCGCCTGATGCGGATGCCTCTCTGCAGTGTCGGATCTAAGGGGGGGGGGGGCAAAGGGTCTGCCCTTTTACCTTCTTCTTGTTCTTAGTACATATAAGGACAGTGGCGACACGTAGGGTCATCCGCCATTTTAGTCGTATTTTAAATTGATAAATATTAGGAAATTTAAGAAAGTTAATATTTAAACACATACTTTACACATATTAAAAATTATTTAATTAAAAATAAAAGGTAATAATAATAATATTATCTTAAATTTCCTAATATTATTTAGCTTAAAATACGACTACAAATGGTGGATGGGCCTACGTGTCGCCACTGTCCCTATGTCACTGTAGTTCTTAGTAGCTGGCTGGCTTCTTTTGTTCTCACATCCGGCCGACCATTTTTTACAACCTATTATTTTATACTTTTGGATTTCCAAATTCGCTAGCCATTGGCTTATTAGAGCGGATTATTTTGTTATCTCTTTACTTGAAATGGAGTTGAATTAGATAAACCCGCCCTCATGAAAATGAAGATTTGAAAACAAAATGGTGGTCTCTCCAAAGAAAGTGAATGAATGGAAATAACTTGGTATATAAATAAATATTTTGAAAGATTTAATAAATAATAAATATAAGAAATCATTTTGGCTTAAAAAAAATAAATATTACAGCCAGTTCGCTACCATTGGCTTATTACAGCAGACCACATCTCAATGTTGACTTATTCATAAGTTTTTTTTTAAAATTAAAGTCAAACTTTATTTAATCAAAATCAACTACGTATGTTTTTTTTCTCTTGACGGGGTACATGGTCAACCACTTTTAGCGATGCTCTCATTTCTTCATTTTCATGGGCAAGAAGACGTTAGTTATGTCTTACCTACTTCATAATTTACAATCACTTCATTGACTTTCCATTTGTAGGTCACGATGGAGATCACTATATCTAATATACCATGGAACTTTCACTATACTTCAGAGTAATTTATTTTGGATTTTTCGAATAATTTCAATAGTTGATTTCTTGAAACAAACCCACAGGTGAATTCCAGAAAACTTATTCATAATATGTACATTAGAAACATATTATTGCATACAGATATTGTAATCCCACCTAAAACTTTTTTGAAAAAACAGGCCAAGTTCGAATAAGTAGTGAAATCTTTGTTCAGGCAAGTTAAATTCGACAAGAATAATTAACCGAAAGATTTGAGTATCTTTTTTTGAAAAATAGATGGATTATTTTCAAAAATACAACTCTTGGTATAATTTAAATTTTAAGTTCAAAACCCAGAAGTAGAAAATTTCTTTCTTCAAGAGTTGAACCCCAATAGGCTTGCAGGGTTTGTTATTTCGACCCTTGAGACAAAACACACCCTAACATGCAATATATAAGAATAATTAAGTTGAGAAAATAGTACTTTCAATTAAAATGCATTCTTTCCATTTTGAATGACAATCTAAATTTATGGATTCTAAATTTTTTAATTAAATTATTTTCATGTAACTTGGCTGTTACGTATTATCCTCTTAGGGTAAATGAACTAAATTCGTGACCAATGAAGTTTCATGAAAATAATTTAAATTAAAAATTTAGAATCCATAAATTTAGATTGTCGTTCAAAATGGATTAAATCGATTTTAATTGAAAGTACTATTTTCTAAACTTAGTTATTTTTGTCGAATTTAACTTGGCTGAACATAAATTTCACTAGGTACTTATTCGAACTTGCTCTGTTTTTTCACATAATGTTTTAGGTGGGATTAATAGTATTAAATAAATAATTTTATTATTAAATAATTAGAAGCTCTAAAACAACTTTATTAAAAATGATTTAAAATCTTTATATAAGATATTGTTAGTAACCATTTTGTTTGATTTATATGAAACTTTTTAGACCCAGTAGGTATATTCATATTTTTATAGGAGATGATGTTTGGTCCACCCTGTATATTCATATTTTTATAGGATATGAAGTTTGGACCACCCTGTATATTCATCTTTTTATAGGGATGATGTTTGGGCGACCCTGTATATTCATATTTTTATAAAAGATGAAGTTTGGGCCACCCTGTATATTCAGATTTTTATAGGAGTTTAAGTTTGGACCACCCTGTATATTCATATTTTTATAGAAGATAAGTTCGGACCACTCTGTATATTCATATTTTTATAGGAGATCAAGTTTGGACCACTCTGTATATTTATATTTTTGTAGGGGGTGATGTTTGGGCCACCCTGTATACTCAAATTTTTAGAGAGGATGATGTTTTGGCCAACCTGTATATTCGTATTTTTAGAGGGTATGATATTTTGGCCACCCTGTATATTCATATTTTTATAGGGGATGATGTTTGGGCCTCCCTGTATACTCAAATTTTTAGAGGGGATGAAGTTTGGACCACCCCGTATAGTAAAATGTTAATTTTAAAATGCAATGATTTAAATAAACAAGCAGTTAGAACAACAGAAAGTATGTTTTACTAGAAAGTTCCCTCATGGCTTACCTTTGGCTGGCAAGTAACCCTTCCTCTCTCTCTGCCTATCTAAAATAAACTGAGTTTTGAATGAAAGGAAAGAGACAGCCAGCCTTTTATCAATTTCCTAGAATTTCGATAAATAATTTTTCAACAAAATTTTCAAATAAACATTTCTTTTCGGTTTTTTATTAACTATATGATATATAATGTACACAGGGGAGATGGACCAAAACAGTAGAGCAGATTTTTTGGGAAGGGAGAGGGTGCCCAATGTTCTTTTTACTTTATCCAATGCGAAGCATGGGGAAAGTATTGTAATCGGTCTGGCGGCAAGCGCGACTTCAAAGGGTCCTCAGGTAAAGACTACGGAACCCATGGACTCAATTAAAGTCACAAATTGTAGTATTCAATTAGGTTGAATTTTAGCACGTGACGGTTTTGCCAAAAATTACATGGGGTCTCGTCGAGAGGCCAAAAAGTGCCATTTTTACTTTGTCCAATGCAAAGCATGGGTAAAGTATTGCAATCGCTCTCGGGGCAAGCGTGGCTTCAAAGGGTCCTCAGGTAAAGACTACGGAACCCATGGACTCAATTAAAGTCACAAATTGTAGTATTCAATTAGGGTTGAATTTTAGCACGTGACGGTTTTGCCAAAAATTGCACATGGGGTCTCGTCGAGAGGGCAAAAAGTGCCATTTTTTCATTTAGTGCGTGCGGATGGATGGATGGATGTATGTATGTATGGATGGATGGATGGATGGGTGGGTGTTAGCGTGGTGACTTAATGCCAACCCCCTTCCATTTGATGGAAGAGGCCTATATTCAGCAGTGGATTGTCGCTATCGACAGGCTGATGATGATTTAGCCTTGCTTAAGTAAGAATGGATAGGCTTCTCTCTGGTGAGATGCTAAAAATTTTGGAGGAATTTTTATAAGTAACCATAGCAACTGCGTTGTTTTCTTATCCGTTACCTTTGCTGAGGACATAGAGAAATCGACTTTAAACCAAAAATAGCGATTGATTCTCATCTAGTACTTGAGGAATAACCATTCTATATTGGATTTTTGACGTTTCGGTTTTTATTGGTCACCATTTCTGAAGACATAGAGGAATCGACTTTAAACCAAAAATAGCGATTGAGTCTCATCAAATATTTGAGGAATAACCATTCTATATTGGATTTTTGACGTTTCGGTTTTTATTGGTAACCATTGCTGAAGACATGGAGGAATCGACTTAAAATCAAAAATAGCCATCGATTCTCATCTAATACTTGAGGAATAACAATTCTACATTAGGTTTTTGACGTTTCGATTATTATTGGTAACCATTGCTGAAGACATGGAGGAATCGACTTAAAATCAAAAATAACGATCGATTCTTATCTAATACTAGAGGAATAACCTTATTGCATACCATTTTTGATGTTTTGACTATTAATGGCAACCTCTACTGAAAACGGGAAGAATCGACTTAAAATCAAAAAGACTAAATTCTTTTTGGTAAACAACTCAAGCTTGAATTGTTTGCCATAAAAGAATTTAGTCTTTTTTGATTTTAAGTCGATTCTTCCCCGTTTTCAGTAGTGGTTGCCATTAATAGTCAAAACATCAAAAATGGAATGCAATACGGTTATTCCTCAAGTATTAGATAAGAATCGATCGTTATTTTTTATTTTAATTATATTCCTCCATGTCTTCATCAATGGTTACCAATAATAATCGAAGCGTCAAAAGTCTAATCTAGAATTATTATTCCTCAAGTAATAGATGATAATCAATCGCTATTTTTGATTTTAAGTCGATTCCTCCATGTCTTCAGCAATGGTTACCAATTTAAACCGAAACGTCAAAAATCCAATATAAAATGGTTGTTCCTCGACTATTAAATGAGAATCGATCATTATTTTTGAATTAAAGTCAACATGAACTGCAAATTGCAAGTGATATCTGATTAATAATAAAGGAATAAACATATTAATATTTCAAATGAATTTGGATAAAGTTTAGCAACGATCCGTTGCAGTTTATTTTTTTTAATTTTGAAAATAAAACTAATTCCAATACTCTTGATAAATCAAAAAGGGAAAATTGTAGAAAGTTCATTTTTGTTTCAAAATGTTCGTATTCTAAAACAATAACTGATAGAATTTTGAATTTTCTATTTTAAGAAAATTTGCTTCAAAAGTGGAAAAAAATGATTTTTTTCTCGCTTACCCACGGTAAAGACATAAGCAAACAAACAGGTGTTTCAAAAAATAAATTTTTATTTAAGTGGATATTGATGAGGCAATCCAAAAAAAGAAGATAATTTATACTATCTTTTTATTTTTATTCAAAAACAGACGTTTCGGAGGCTATTCCCTCTTTCTTCAGGGTCTGGTCTTTTTTGAACTGCCTCATCAATATCCACATAATTAACTTATCAGTCCGTCTTCAAAAATTACTCCAATCTTAATACTAGTAAATTTTTATTTTATTATTTTTATAAGAAAATATTACATTTGTAAATTTTCCAACTAAGCGATAACTTTTTTCGTTTTGATGAAAATTATAAAAATAATAATAAAATAATCACTAAAATCGTAATAAATTTTTCACTATTTGGTTATAAGAGTCTAAGAAATTCTATGGGACAAGAAAGGTTAGGCATGATTTTCATTAGTTGAGCCTTCTCTTTATTTCTTGTGAAATTGTTTTCTAATAAATTTGGGATTTAAAGAAGATAAATTTTTTGGTTTATAAACTTAATTGGATTGGCTCTGAACGGCTCATAAATAGACGTATATATATGTATTATAACGAATCGGATTAGCCGAGAGCTTAAAGACACTAGCCTTCTAAGCAGGAGTCCCGGGTTCGAGTCCGAGTCCCTGCATTGATATTTGACCGGCTATAATCTGATTCCTAGTCACCAATCAGTCTGGAAAGCGTGTTGACTTAATGCCAACCCCCTTCCATTTGATGCAAGAGGCCTATATTCAGCAGTGGATTGTCGCTATCGACAGGCTGATGATGATGATGATGTATTATAACTATACTTAAATTTGTATAGATTATTCCTAAGAAATATTTGAAAACATTTAGATTATTCCTGAAGAAAAATTCTATCCTTGAACGGACCATACGCCTGAATATAGGCAATCAATTCGCCACCTCTTCGTCAAGGCTGCGTAAAGGCTAGGCTCTGCCGAAAAAATACTTGAGTTTGGTACTTCATATAAATATAAATAAGTGAACAAAACCATGGCTTTTTGCCGGGAGGGCCAGACTATTAAATTCATTATTATTACTATTTATTTATTTATTATAAGGAAATTCAATGTAAAAAATCATTTGGCAATAGATTTTTCCTGATTAATTTTATATACAAAAGATGCCCAGAATTAAAATTTCTATGCAATTTTTTAATACTTTCCTGTAGTGTGTAGTCTGTAGTATAGAAAAAATAGAAGACCTACAAACCTGGTTTCATTTCAATATATCACAATTTTCCCGGAATTACCTGAGCAAATAATGCTTGAAATTTAATATGAGGCTACTTTAATGCAGTCGTCATTAAACTTTTTTGGCCGTCGAACACTTCAAGAATTTCTTGAAATTTTATCAAACCCCTCTATTTTACTTTTTATCTAATTGTAATAGAAAAAAGAAAAACAGGACGCCTAAGTTTATATTTTGTAAATTTCCCTAATTTATTTTTATTCATTGAAGATCACTGTTGCTCAAAGATATACAGATGACTATTACAAAATATCGTGATTTATATAGAAACTATGGGACTAATTAAATATTGTACAAATATAAATACAATGATGTTTTATATTTTTATATTGACCCCTAATCGACTTTCATTTGATGCAATTTTTAATTCTGTATATCGATACCGAATATAGTTTCACAAAGGTGTAAGAAACAATCTGTTTAAAATGAAGATTTTTTGAAATGACTTGAAATTTTAAATATTAACTAAAGCTGACACATTGGAGGGGGGGGGGTTCTGGCGCCCCTTAGCGACTGGACTATCATCGAATGTCCTTAAATCAAATTTAACTATTCTGAACTGATTTGATTTTACAATATTTTTGACATCTTCAGTGGTCATTTACCTCTAAAAACGATTGGATTCGGCGAGTAAGAATTTCACTTTCGGGGTGTGTGCTGATCACACTACAGTATGGGATATGTTATTTGCATTCTGAAATAATCGTCCAAAATGTTTACTAGCTCTCGGAATATAACGTTTCGAGCTCTTAGCGCCGGTTGTATGTCGCAAAGTAAATGCTTTTTACAACTAACAAAGGGTAGATGGTAAACGGGGACTTTCAGTGTCTGTCATCCCAGTCCCTCCATTTACAATCTACCCTTTGTTAGTTGTAAAAAGCATTTACTTTGCGACATACAACCGGCGCTAAGTGATTTAACAATGTTTTTTAAGGGAACGGTTTGAGACATGCTGCGTAATCTTTCTTGTGCCATAGAATTTCTTAAATAAGTTTTTATTCAATTTTAATTTTGAAAATGATCGCTCGGCACTAGCCTTACTCGCAGGAATGTTACAAATAACAGAAATGCAGTGCACCTTTCAGGAAAGTTTTAAGACATGAAATGATTCTTTATGATTAATAAATCAGTTCTCTTATAAAAGATGACTTTTCTATTTCATGTCTAAAAGTGGATCGAAAACTGAGAATTTCCTTGTAAAACGAGAAAGATATGTCTTTTTTATATAAATCAACAAATTCTAAAGCCTTTTCCAATAAATCGGGGTCATTTAAATTTTGCAGTGGCAGTTTGAAAGACACTGAAATTGGAAACAATTTCATTCATTTCAAGGAAACGCGATCTCAGTTGATTAATAATTATGTCCAATACACGAAAGAATACGTTCACTTTAAACAAGCTTTTGGGATTTTGGAAACGTTCATTTTCGTAAATTTAAACAATAGCGTTTTTCACCTTCCTCTGCCGAGTTTTAGGACATTCAGGGCTGAAAGACCATTTTTCTGCAACACTATTTGCTTGCGTTTTTAAATCTCCAAATTCATGTCGATAATTTTCAATTTCTTCCAGATAGACTTGCAAACGCTTTGAGGCATTTGAAAGATCCATGGCTTAGTCTGAAGTGCTTTAGAGGCCGCGCCGATGATCTGTAAAATTTTGCAATGGAAACCTAGTAACATAAAAAAATTGTTAGTGTCGACCTTCTTCTTCAGAGAAATATCTTCATTTCTCTCATTTTGTTTAATTTGTGTCTGTACTTTAGTAGGTAACTTGAATTAATTGAATACAAAACTAATAAATTTTACTAAATATTGTAATAATAAATTTTAGGATCCTCCTGTGCTCGTGGCGCTCTCGGGCCGGTGGCCCTGGCATTTTTCCCGTCCTGCCACACTATTGTTACGTCACTGCTTCAGAGAAAAAAAGCAAAATTGAAATCTTAATCAGACCGCGAAAGATCTGAGCTATACGACAACTGTCTACAAATTCAGCCATGTACACATTTCCAGTACAAATATGTATCAGAGGCGTCAAAATGGCTCAAGTTGCTTCTTGATGTAAAGGGTAGTCTTGACCAAACTTGGCTGGGACACTGCCCACCGTGGTTCTAATTTTTAACCGACTTCAAAAAAGGAGGAGGTTCTCTATTCGACTGATTTTTTTTTGTGCCTATGTTACCTCATATCTCCGCCAATTGTGAACCCATTTTGAAATATTTTTTTTGCATTGGGTTCACTCTACTTTCCGATTGGTCCCATTTTGTTTTCATAGGTATTAGACCTTTTTTGTTAGGTTTGTTCAGGCCTAACGTATTTGTTTATTAACCGATTTCGATGATTCTTTTTTTATTGGAAAGAGGTTATCTTAGGAATGGTGCCATATTAATTTGGTCAAGTTCTGATGATATGATCACTATTAATAACATCACTAAAATGAGAAAAACAAAAATCATTTTTAAGAAAAAAATAAAACCGACTTCAAAAAAATTAAATGCAACAAATAAAATACACTAAAAGGTATAAAATAATTATTATCTTATTTAGTTACAAGTAAACTACGAAATATTAACATGAAATTACTTTTTGTAGTTGGTTTCAAACATATACCTTTTATGAATCGCACTCGACGGATCTTACTTAGTACGTTTGGTGGTACGCTCGCTTATAGGTATGGTTTGTTTGGCACCGACTTCAAAAAGTAATTTCATGTTAATATTTAGTAGTTTACTTGTAACTAAATAAGATAATAATTATTTTATACCTTTTAGTGTATTTTATTTGTTTCATTTAATTTTTTTGAAGTCGGTTTTATTTTTATCCTATATAGGTACGGTATATGTATAATATAAACTTTTTAGCTTATTATCCATTTTTTCAAAAAAAAACATTTTGTGACCAGCGCTTTAATACTTATATGATCATATGATGTATATAAATGTAGATAAAATATTGAAAAAACTAAAACAATTATCTTTAGAAAGCTATGTTTCTCAAGGCATTCAGTAAGATTAAAATCTTCGTCTAAGATTTCTTTATTCTCCATACGAGAAGTCATCGTTTTATTTCATTTGAAATATTTAACTTTTTTACAACGTCAACCTCTTTGTCGTTTTTAAATTATATAAAAAAAAATAAAACGACTCATCGATTGTTTTCAAACTATAGGTACTACATGATCTTTAATTAATTGTTTTTTTTCATAATAATTATATGAATAAGTTATTTAGCATTTTTTTTAATACCTACCTTTTGACATTCAAATAAATCGAAAAAATGAATAGGCCTAAAAGGTGTTAAATTAAATAAAAGACGAGATAAATTAGAGATAATCCACAAAATGATGAAAAAAATCTCTTGACTTAATCGGGACTGGTTCTTCTTAGTGCTTTATCTTAATTAACTACTTGAAGCATGTTAGAATGAATTAAAATAAGCTGACGTGTTCTGATGTGGCCATCCACTGGACTTTACCATAAAACATAGTTCCCTCTCTTATATTTAATATTTAATAAAATTGGGGGAGGGGGTTAGTTTTTCCATTTTTAGACTCCTGGGGGCCCACTGATTATATATACACAATTTGGTTGAGTTTGGTACAAGAGCCTATATTTCCATTTTTTGACTAAACACCCCCCCACTCATTTTGGGAGGTTAGTTTTTGCATTTTTAGACTTCTGGGGTCCCACTGATGATGTATACAAAATTTGGTTGAGTTTGGTAAATAGCCAAGATTTTCAATTTTTGACCCCCCTCCCCATTTTGGGAGGTTAGTTTTTGCATTTTTAGACTTCTGGAGTCCCACTGATTATGTATACAAAATTTGCTTGGTTTTTAATTATGCACCAAAATCTAATCAACTCTTAATCTCAATGGACCAAAACTACGTGTGAAATTTGGTTTCAATATTCACACTAGTTTTAGAGCTAGCTCGTCCACAAAAATTTGATAACGCACAGACTAACTAACAGAATAACAGACAGAATAACAGACTAAATAACAGACATTTTGACAAAACAATTATTATCTCGAAAAATATAATTTTTTCGATGTTCACTTATTAGAGCTTTTTTGTAAAGCGAAATGCCATTGTTTCGCTCAATTTTTTTAATCAAAATAGAGTCAGCCGTTTTTGAGATATTTCGAAAAAAAGAAGGAACTTTTTTCATGCAAGATTACAATACTTGATCATACCCTGTATGGCAGAGTAAAAATTATCAGTCAAGACATTGAGAAAACGGGAAAAATAGAATTGAAAAATAAAATTTAAAAAAGTGAATCAAACAAAAATAACACCTGCTTTAGGGAGAGGAAAGAAATAAAATGTACTAGACCAAATTTTTCTAATTATACATAAATTTTGCAGCTCATTTTCTCAAAAAGAAGTTATAGTCATTTGGAATTTAGTTACACAAAAATACTCTATTCAAAATTTGACGAACTAATTTAATCGCCAATATTTCAAATTGAATAAGAATTTAAAAAAAGTGAAAAAAATTCTCTCAAAATGTGAAAAAGTTATGAGCATCTTATGCTTATGGGCCGGATTTTATATATATATATATATAGTATATATATATTTTTTATTATTTTCAACTTTTGTCTTAAAATCTATATATCAGTTCATAAAACTATTAATTTTACCAATAAAGGTGGTTTAATCTAAAATTTATTAAGTTACAATATTTTGGGTACAGATTTCACAAAAATGTATAATGTTATGTGAGGTAACAATTTTGAAATGGATTATTATTTTGTTCCTCCACGGGAGGAATTCACATCGAATGGTATCGCATACTCTATTTCTCAGGACTCTATTGAAAATATAATATTGATGAAAGAAACCACATATAACATTTATTTAGTTGAATTTTTCTTCTCTTAAGAAATGCTAGTATAGTTTAATAGAATTCAAGGTAAAAAAAAAGATTTAATCTATAAACAGTATATTTTAGATTTAAATTAAAGTATAATAATACAAGATGAATCACTCAACTTTGATATGTAATTATAAAATTTATATTTAACAAACAAATATTTTAATTATAAAATAAATTATAAAAAACTTCAAAAATCAAAGAGAGACTTAAATAAAATGAAAACATTATTAAATTATTTTAAAGGAAAAAAAAATTATATTTATGAAACAGTAACAATGCCAATCGTAGTTGGAGAAATTGCAAAATGGTCCCTAAATTAATTTTTAAAATAAAGTTTATGAAATTGAATAAGAGTGACCATTATATATATATATATGAGCATGTTGGGATCACAGTTATACCAAAAATACATTGAACAATTACCAATTAATATGGTTCCTCTTATGTAATGACTTTCACAATGAGAGAGACGAATACATTCCAATTTATATTATGACACATGAGTAGAAGAATGGGGCAGCGAGGCCCTTTCTAAACAACGAAGATTGGAAGGCCGGGAACATGGGAGATGAGGGGACCACGAATTTCAGGTAAAGAGCCATATTCGCTATATGACCATAACAATAATACTCAACAACTCCACGATGTGGAACAAATAAATAAGAAGTGATGATGAATAAAATAATAATATTCAGAATCATTTTAATGATAGGTATAACAAAATAATGAAGAAATGAGATCTTTTAGTAGCTCCTTCGAAATCCGACCAAAGTAACCGACTCAATAATTAAATATAATTGATTATATTCGAAAACCTGGTTAGAAGATTAAATAAAATTATTTATAAAAAAAATCGAATTGAATAAATAGGTACCCTTAAAGTGTAAAAATCAAAAAGTCAATTAGAAATTTAAAAATATATATATATATTTTTTTAGTTAATATTCTAATCAGGTTTTTCATATTTTTAAGAATTACGGTTTATAAAATCATGTTAATATGTAAGGTAATTATTATAAAATGTGACAATAATATTGGCACCCCTAGGTCAGGTAGAAGACACAAGTTGGTGGAGTGGGTGTAACATCGAGATGATTCCCTGTTTCATACCAATGAACGAAGGGAGATAGAGAGAGAAAGAGAGAGAGGAGGATGGGTGGGAAGCAGACGGAGTCCGCCAAAAGGGACTTGGGAATGTCGTGAACACTAAGGCCGTACAAGGCGACCTAATTCACTGAATTAGCAGTTTAAAAAAAATTTTAAATGTTTCAATAAATATATTCTCATTATAACGTCTCCAAAATATTTATTTAGTTTTTTTTATTCATTTTTTTTTTTTTTTTTAATTTGATTTGCTCCTTGTTTTTAAAAGGGGTTGTCATTGAAATAAATCATTCGAAAATACTTATCAACACTTATAAATAGGATAACATCTAGGATGTAACACTAAATGTCTTATCTAGCCATTTGGAAGGGCCTGTGGGGAGGGCAAGTAATACTGTCTCTGGGGTGCTAGTTGGCAGTGGCAGCCACATTTCCAGCTGACTCTTTTCACGAGAGTAGCGAGGCATCACAAGAAAGGGTGATTGGTAACGAGCCTCTACGACGGGTTGGCTCAAGTGATTCAGTCGCTAATCGTCTTGTGGAAGAGGAGGTCGGCATTCGCCAACCAGAAGAAGAAAACATTTCAGGGCCACCACTGCTTCGACGTTTTAGCACCTTCTTGCGTTTTCCATTTCCATTCTTGTTGCTTCCATTAGCTGCTGCCACTGCAGAGGCTGTCGTCGCCGCCATTTCATGTGGAGACAAGGGAGTCCCGGAACCACGTCGTCCAGATCCTCCGTTGCCTGATGAAGAGAAATTCTCCAGATTGCCGAGAGCACTGCATTCGATCTCTGAAGAAAGACAAGAATTATACATTAATTGTGAAAATCAAATTCTTTAAACTAAAACTAAATTCATACTTATTTTAACTAACATTCCGTCGCCTTAAAGTGTAAACCTGTTAACTTACAACAAGGAAATGTTACAGGGCAGAGAAAAAACAAACAACATTTAATATTGTTGTTATAGAAAGAAACTAAGTTTTCACATTTTTTCCTACAACTTACGATCGTAATTTTAAGTAGCAGTTTTACTTGTACGATGCTGCATCTCTTTTCTTTCGAACGGTATTAATATGTCATATATGATAAAAAATGGATTTAGCAGGTTTACTGTCTAAGGCGACGATTTTAAAAATTTCTTCTTATAAATAGAGATAAAACAAATTCGTTTCTGATATTATATTTCTTTTTAAATCCGAAATTTATCTGCATCGAATACTTTTCAAAATAAACCACTTTCGGTTTCAGAATAGAACCAACCAAGTTTCAAACTAATAATAATGAATTGTTCCCACTTTATATATGCTCAAGAATTACAATCTATCTCTCCAAAGTTCAGAATAATAATTATTTTATAAAAGGTAATAATAATCAAGGGAAGTTTTTTAAAAGTAATTCCACTAATGGGCTCTTCAAAATGAAAACAATCTAAATGCTAATGAATTTCGGATTTTAATCGCTTAATTTAAATATTGTTTAAGTGATAAGAATTAAAAAGTAATTAAAAAAGAAAAGAAAAAAATCCTGAGCAAGAAAAATAAAATTAAAAAATCAATTCAAGAAGACATTCAAAAAAAAGCGGAATAAAATAGTATATAGCAAAATAAAACAATATTAAAAGTAAAATATGTTATTTTCAGGGATATAACACCATATCAGTTAATTTCAATATTTGATTTTCATTAATAATCAAAAAATTTATTAAAGAGAAATTGTATTGAATATGAGGTAGAATTGATTACCTTTGATTTTATTATTTTTTAAATAAATCAAAAAATACTCTTGAAGAGTAAAGAATAAATTGTGCCCTTTGATTAATGTAAAACATTTTTTATTAAGAGTTTCTTCATACTATATGATATCAAAGGTTTAAAGGTCTTCATTTTAAAATATATTTATATATATTTATATTTCAAAGTAAAAATTATTTATTGATTGTATCAAATATTTATATATGAGCAAATCCAACATATTTTGCATTGTAAAGTCCACTAGGTTTATTTTTTCAATTTAAGATAAATTTTCCATTTTTAATAATATAGTCTTTAATTGTATACATTTATTGTTACACTCATAAATTTTTTAACGCAGATTTTACTCAATTTCATATTTTTTCAATTCAAATAATCTGTAAAAAGTCAATTCCGTCCCCTGTCCAATTTGGCTATTTAAATCTTCAAACCCGTGTATTTACTTGAGATTCATGTGTCATTTTAGTCTCTGCAATAAGAAATCATATAAAAATATTTATTTAAAAAAACTTTCTAGTGTTGTTTTACTTTTAGTGAATTGTAACCTTCTATATTTTTAAGCCAGTCTCTGCCTATATTACCAAATCAAAATTCTCTAATGTCAATTCCGTCCCATTGATTGTCACACTTGAATGGGAAAAATCATAAAAAATTGAAAATATTTTTCAATTCATGACCATTATTAGAAATTGGTCTATAGATAGTTGAGCCACAAAACTATATTATTATTGTTGGGGTGCGATAAAGTTATATTTTCAAATTTTTAGGTAAAAAAATGCAAAATATGATGGATTTACTCATATTTATATCGTAACTATTGTGTCAAACAAATAAAAGTATTTATATTAAACAGAAAAACACAATTTCTAATTTGTTCCTAAATAAAATTAATCAGAATATTGATAACTTTGAACTTTTATTTTGTATATGTATCAAGTGCATAGCCCCGCAAGGGGGGGGGGAACTCTCAGATGGGGTCCATGATCAAGTGGGCAGTTTGGTAAAAGAATTGAAGTCTAATTTATATTTATAATAAGGTGACCAACCGTACTCTTTTAAGGAGTTCTATACTCCGTTTTCGTAAGGCGTGCTCCTTTTAAAAGCTATACTCCAAAAATACTCCTTCACATTCTTTTGTACTCATTTGTACTTCAAAAAATGTAAAAACTATAAAGATTATTGTATGCATTCATTTTACGAGGATTGTTAGAATTCCTCTTAGAGCAAACAAAAGTGATTCGGCATAGTTTTCATGCGTTTCTTTGAATGAAAACGTTATTTATTTACTAAATACTCTAAATTAAGAAAAATTAAATTGATTCCTAGGGTAAGTACATTCGAAAGAATATTAATTATTATTGTTAAATGAAATGTTGAGATCTTCGAGTTTCTTTTAATTTTAAATCAAAATTACTCCTTAAAACTTATTTGACATTAACTTTAGCAGTTAAAAATCGCAACTATCTGTAAGGACAGTAGTTGGAATTTTAATGATTAAATTCAACCATGGGGAGGCATGTTGTCCTGACGTATGTGCGCTATTACAGAAGACAATTCATAATTATCCAAAAAAATTCATTCAAAGCAAAAATATGATTTCAATGATTAAAAGTTATTAGAATTAGTCTATATCCGATCGCTTCCCACAAATCTCGGCTGATCCTTTTGTCTATAATATAAAAATCTTGTCTTCGTTCCCTAATTTAATTAAAATTAGTATTAATTTTTATATTATTATTTAAAAATCTGGAGAGAATCAGCTTTTTTTTACACAGCCCTAATCACCATTTCCATTGAAATTCCATTCGTATCTACTCCTTTTGTACGAAAAATAGTTGGTCACCTAATATTTATACATTTTGTACCCATGTCAATATTGGTTAAAATATATATTTTTTAATCTAAAGTTTTCTATTTATATCTTACCTAAATTATTGTATATATATATAGTAAATAATTATCTTTCTATTATATTTCCTATTTAATAATTTAAAAAATTATGTAATCAAATTTTGTTGAGGACAAAAATATATTGTCAAAGCATTTGCGTCTTGGCTGAAAAATATTTTTTTTTTTTTCAAAATTGTTGGCATAACGAAATATCAATAAGGGCAAGGAGCCAAAATGAAGAGGGAGTAATTCAATGTTTTTTTTACGCAATAGATCAAATGCAAAAAGCACTTCTTTTTTCCACAAAGTTCTCTTTTTAAATTTTGTGAGGTAAATAAATTAATATGAATTTCTTTAAGAATATTGTGGAATCAGTGCCAGAATTTTTGAAATGTTTAAATTTGAAAGATTCATTTATTTTGAATCAAATGATTTAATTATAGGTATATGTATAGATACGGAGAGGAAATTAGATCCAAAAGTTAATATTGAATTAATATGTTTTATATTATAAACACGGTTAATATTCTATTATACCATAAAGGGATTTGTAAGAATGTGAAGGAAACAAGAGAAAAGTCGCACTTTATTCATCTAAAATATACCCGTTGTACTGGACATGGGGAAATACGAGGGGTGAACCGCGATTGGAATTAGGTGTAAACCTTCTTTGGAATTATTTGGAATTCATTAGATAATCTATTGTATTCTAGTGTCTTTTACTTGGAAATGAAAGTGGAAGTGGAAGAAGGTGTACACGATTTTAGGTCGCGGTTCACCCCACGGGGAAATACTATGTTATTACCACCCTTATTCATTTGAATCCTTCACGTATATCATTTTTTCTAATTATAATTTGAAGAACCACACTTAGTCATTTGGTAATTTTTTGCCAGCGAACGGTTGAAGCTAGAGAATTGAATCTTGGAACTGAGGCGAGGTTTATTAATATATAGATGTATGCCAAATCTCTGCTCATTAGTTAGAAACATAACCATATGATAATACGATATTTCTGATTTTTTATATTTTATAAAATCTGAAGCTAGAATGCCAAAAATTGTATTGAGTTCTTCGTTTTGGAAATATGTACAATTTTTTTTTTTTTAATATTTCGCTTTGAGTTAAAGATATATACTTGGGTGTCTGAATACAAACAGACACACAGGCAGTAAAAATCATGCTTGGGAAATTATTTTTCTCTACGTGTGAGATTTTTCTAAACGTAATAATTAAAAAACAATCGGGTAAATTCAAAACTTCGAACCACATGCCGAGAGTGCCAAATTTTAATAATAACAACTGTAGCTATTCAAATTATAATTATGAGAAAAGTGATATATTCATAAGAATTATGGGGTAAACAAGGGTAAAATATAGTATAAATAAGCTGATTTCAAATTTCAAGGAATTTTACAAAATGTTTAAATAGTTAAAAGGGTTTCTCTCAAATTTCAACCCTGCTATATCCATTTCGTTATAAATGAATGGATTCAAATAACATATTTTTAGAAGTGAAAAAAATTTGAAAGTTGTGCATGCTGAGAATCTGAAGCTCCAGCAAGGTCAGTGCAAACTCAATCTGAACAGCAAACAGAATTGAAAGCTCACGCTTTAGAATTATTAATTATTAGGTAATATGCCAATCTATCATGATCAAACAGAAAATGAAAGGTGTAAGCATTTTTAGGTTGAATATTAAGATGTTTCGTTTAAAGAAACTTCTTTGATATATTGGAAAAGCAAAAAGCAAAAAGTCGAAAGTCATCTGGCAATCGTCTGGTTGCAAAAAATCAAAAGGTCGTCGAAAGACACTAATGCAAACACATCGGGGTAAGAATGGGTGGGAATCTTACCCACGATAGAGTCGAAGTATTGGTCAAGTTCAGTGAATAGACTGTTAAACATTTTAAAACCAAACCTAGAATTAGACCAACGTTGAAAAAAAAAAGAAAATGTGTTTGATGGAAAGGAGACGATTGACAAAACGACAAGTGACTGATAGAGTACAGTATAATTATTTTCTTCACAGCCAACATTAATTATAATATTGATATTGATAATAATAACAATGACATGCGACATATAACAATAATGAGCGCTTTAGATCCCACTTTGTTGAGCAAAGCGAGCCATTAGGCGACAATCATATTCACGACATGAAATTACATATTATTTTGTCATTGTAATAATAGAAGCTAACAATTTGTAAAAAATATGGATTTCTAATACGGGTTTTCCACAATTGGATTCACATATATTATTCTTTTGAGGTGCATTAAAAAGACGTTAAGTGTATAGAATGAGGAGTGTGTCCAGAATAGAAAGAACAACTGTCCATATTTTGTAATACGATTCACTCTCTAAATATACAAGAAAAAACTTTCCGGGTTACAAATTTTTTCTATTCTGGAGCTACAAAGACTTAACGATTATTCATTTGATTTTTCTCAGTAATTTTTTATTTAATACAAACTAATGACATTGATTTGTATTATAAAATATGACTTTTAAGAACATATTCCCATTTTTAGTAAAGAAGAGAAAATAAACATGTAAAAGAAAGCAATGTTAAAGAAAATTGTTAAAGAATTAACAATTGGAGTAAGTCGCTGATATCAAATATATAGGTAATATAATATATTAATAGTATATTATATTATATTAATATATTATATTAAAATACTGAAACGAATATTTTTTTGTTTTTTTATTTAAAGATTTCAAAAAGATGCAACACCTAGGCTAGTAGAAGGAAGAAGGAATATTTTAGGGTAGAGTCAAAGGTATTTAAAGAATTGAAGGTTTTACGATTAGGAAGAAAATAAAAGTAGTAAGGTTATCTGAATAATTATAAGTCATAGTTAAGGACAAACGAATTAACAAACTTGAACGTTCGATTTGTTATTACTTTGACTAGTATTAGGTGTTGAATAGTGGAAAAATTTCGTATAGGGGGAAAATAAGTCATTAGGGAGTTGATTAATTTTATTATTTAAATTAATTATTTTTTCAGATAATTTATCCTTCACGACATTTAAACATATATCAAATTAATGAATAAATATAAAATGTATAGTTACTTTAGAGCTTAAGAGTGATCATGGTCGGTTGAGAAAAATAGAAAATTATTTATTTTAGTTTTAAAATAATAACTAGATATATAATTACAATTGTTCGTTTCAAGAGTCAAAATCTAACATCTAAAAATGAATTAGATTCCTTCTTCTTTTGAAAAAATGAATTTCATTTTATATGTTACAAATCAAAAATTTCTCAATAAACCCAAAAAGTTTCAAGATAAATATATTAATTTAAATAGTTTAATTAAATATTTTAACGTAAAGATAATAATAAAAATGTATAGATCAAAACAGAACTTTATTATAAATTATCTAAAAAATATAAAAATTGTAAGTTAACTTTATATTAGGTTACGCAAATAGATAATTCTGAAGTTCATTGCCAATCATTAAAAAATAATAACTAGTGACTTACTCCTGAGTATTCTTGTTAATATAAATTTTTTTGTAATAGGGGTTTAGATGAAATAGAAGAGAGAAAGAGAAAGAAGAAGGTGGATGATTTGTATTAGTAAGAGTTATAATAGAGAAAAAACAACCAAAGTGTAAGACAATCAAAGGAATAAGCAGAATGTGAAATTGTACGTCTCGAATGAGAATATTTACGATAATAAATCCTGTTGGGTTATATTGCCCCAGCATTACAGAAAGTGATGTCATAAATGTGTGAGAAATTATCATTTAATTAAATAGATTCTAAATGAAAGAAGGCTCTATGGATTGTGTAGAAAAGTGCTAAAGATCAAGATTTGATATGAATCAATACATTCATGAAACTTTGGAAGTCGCTTGGTCCATTGACTAGAATTACACGATGGTTTTTTGTTGATTGGCCGGTTGGAGCGGCATTTTTACCTGGGGGCCGCCTAGCTGGGGGTAAGCAGTGCGGGGGTCCTGCATTCACGGGACCCAAAGGGGGCCTCAAAATACCTGCCGCAAAAGTAACATGATCCATTGGTTAGTGGGTGGACGGTAGTCCCTGAGGGTGAAAGTCTACAGGGTCGAAAATTTCAATAACACCAGAAAGGTGTCAAAGACTTTTCGATTTCAAGAACTAGCTTATGGACTTTGTCCGAAAGATATTATGAAAATTCAAGAATTTCAATATTAAAGAAAATTTCATTTCATTAATGTTTTTGTTTTGAATATTTTAATAAATATTATATTAATATTTTTTAAAAATGAGTGATCATTTACTAATTCAAAAGATAATTTAAATTCTAAATGAATCCATCCATAAGCTATAATTTGTGAAACAATATTTCATTTGGATTAGTGGTCAAATATAATACAATTAATTTTTTTTCTTTAAAATAAAATTATAACTAATATACATATTTGAGTGACTTATAGTGAGTTAGTTTATAAATAAATAATTACAATATTTAGATTTACATTCAAAAATATATTATGAGAAATTCATAAATATATACCTACAATGAAGCAAATTTTGTCAACTAGTTTGTTCGCAATGAGTTAAGCTCGTCTCTGAAAAATGTGACATGACCATCTATAAAGAATAAGTTTACTTTCCAAAAGGGTATAGTTTTATCCATATATCTTCAAAGATATAAAAGAGATGTTGAATAATAAATCGATAATAATTTACTTAAGTTTTAATGAATATAGAAGAAAATATGAGGATTATTATTTTAATTAAAAAAGTTTAGATATATATATATAATGAGAAACTTTTTGTTCTTTTTATCAACAAATAGTCATCATTAGTAATAGATGAAGCTCAAAGAAATTAAGAAGAAATATTTAAGAAAATACTAAATAAATAAAATATTATCTTAAACTAATACATAATCAAATGTTATATAAGAAGATTACATTTGAATTAAGATAAAAATTCATTTAGCAGTCAAATAGTAGGTAGGTGTGTAATAATAAAGAGAGCCCCAAAAGAATTGAAATATTTTGTTTGAATTTATGAATGAATGTTTGTTTTGAAATTTAAACTCATTCCTTGGTAATCGGTTCATATCTTTTGTCAAAAGAAAAGATTTTAAAAAACTCTGAATAATAAACATTGAACATTTAAGAAAATAGATATTTCAATGATATTGTGAACATATATAGAATAGGTCTTTGTTTTTTAATGGTCAAAATAGATAGTAGCAGCGCAATGGCTAAAATTCGAAATCAATTTAATATATATTGTAAACATTTTTGCCATGTTTATATATATTAGAGATATATAAAATTCTTTAGTGATAAAACATTGTTTGGCACACAAATTTTTGGCCAATACATCTATGATTCGGTCCTTCTTGGCCATATGCAAATAAGAATTTTATAATTATAAATTTAAGTTTTGATTTAGAAAGGCTATTGTATAAAATAGTAATCTATTAATCAATTGGAAAATAGATAAAGGAAAAATGAAATAATTAAGATGTTAAGAAATTATCGGTATTTTATCGAATTGAAAAATGTTAGCAATGATTAATCACCAAAACATTACTAATAAATACTTTAGATTAAAATAAAGATTTAAAATTTATATTGATATTGAATTCTTAGTCAAAATAAGGAAAATAAAAAATATTTTAACAAAAGCCCTTCTTATTTATTTTTAAAAATAATTCCTAAGCTGATCTTTATAAAACTTAAAATAAATTTTATTTGATAAAATTAACTTTTGAATTTTATTTTTGGTATAATATAATCATATTTTGTTCTAATTTTTTTATACTTTTTTATTTTCTAATGTGAATTTATTAATTTGACAGCCCCAAAATGATTATTAATAAAAATCGAAAACTCAAGATCAGCCAGCAGGGTCGTCGGGTGTGATCGTACCCTGATGACCAAGAGAGGCCGATGCACGATGTCACACGCGAAATTCAAGACGTTCCGGACGAAAACTCGGTTGGTTGGTTAGCACCGAACTAAAATGGGAGCATCTCCTACTTTGACGGGTGACATCTGCGGGGACAGAGCCCCTGCGCGCGAATCTGTCGTTGCTGCCAGCTCCACCACGAAGAACGAGAGCTTGACTCGAGGGATCCTCGGCGAGAAGAGAAGCTCCGTTGCCGCTCAGAACACCGTTACCGCCACGAGTAGTCAGACTCACGGGAGCAGAGCCTCGACGTCTCGATAAATTTTGCTAGAAAATAATATGATATTATTACCCAAATACTGTGTAGGTACTACTATGATAAATAAATAATTTAATAAGATATAATAGTACACGAAAAAATGAAAATTTATTAATGAAGAAAATAATTTTTAAAACATTTTAAAATCGCAGGGAAGTGGACAAAAAATCAAACAACAGAGTTAGTTATTAAATTTACCAGACGTTTCGTCACTTTATTGAGACTTCGTCAGTGGCTGAAAATAGTGAACAAAAGAGATAAAAATTTATTTTTCTTACATAGTTAATTATATCACAAATTCTTTGAAAAAATAGGTTGTTATTATTTATTTATTTTACCTTATTCAATATAACTCTTTGTCACAAATCTCTCAACTATAAGACAGCCAGCAACTGATGAAGTCTCAATAAAGTGACGAAACGTCTGGTAAATTGAATAACTAACTCTGTTGTTTGACTTTTTGTCCACTTCCCTGCGATTTTAAAATATTTAATAAAATATGGACGCGAATGATGAAATACTATTTTTTAAAACTTTTTGATACTTTATGAATAATCTATAAATGAGGTGTATTGACTATAGAAATAATTATATTAAAAAGAAAAAAAAACGTAAAAAGTATTAAAAATAAAATATATGATATATATAGAAATTTTCTTAGGGAAATTCGTGAGGTTAATTGAGCCCATGAGGAATCTGGAGTTTCTCAATATTTAATGAAAAAAATATAATGATGTTTTTCTTTTTTATTTCAATCAAATTAGAATTAGAAGTTTCGTCTCGTTCGACCAGCAATCATCAGTCTGGAAGAGACAAATACATATAAGGAAAAATACAAAACTGAATAATGTGTTCATCAATAAATTATTAGAGTCACATTTGTTATCTCAAGTTCAACTTTACATTGCTAAGAAGTAGATCTTTTGGTTGTTATACACAGAAACAAAGCGAGAGACATAATAATTTTTTAAAATGAAATAATAATGCAATTCTCCTGTTTAACAATTATAATAAAATAACATATTTAACACATTATAAGAGATTGTTTCACGTACCAATTAGGACAATAAATTAAAGTTGAAAAGATTTAATATGACAATTTTTTCTTTCGATGTTGACTTGATTAAAATATATAAATTTGAGATTCAACTCTAACATTTTTATTTGGGCTCGATAACCTCACGAATTTCCCTAAGGAAATTTCTATATATAGAATTTCTATATATATATAGTATATTAAGTCATTAAAGTGCATCTATATAAAATATATGATATTTACCAAGGGTTGTCCTCTATTTCTCCAATCTAGTTCACATTGTCGTGGATCGACATTTTCTTTTTGACATCTTGTAGTGGAAGGCTCAGAAAGTTTGGCAATCTTGGGTGCTTTTCCACAGGGAGATGTTTCACGTTTAGTCGATCGGGAAGATATAGATGGAGGGCTGGTAGCTGTTGTAGAAGCTGGGGGGGAATCATTTTCATTTTGTTGGTCAGATTGTTGTCGATAGAGAGATATATCTGTTCGTGACGATTCGGAAGATCGGCTTCCTAATTCAGCCACCGCCTCAGAGCATGAGGACATTTCTGCAGTGGTGGACATATAACGTTGGCGAGCGTAAGGTTGAAGGGGTGGGAAAGTTTGTTGGCGTGTAAGATATCTTGGTCCACTTGGTGGGGCAACACTTAAAATATTAGATCCATTTCCATGAATCACAGAGGATAATCGGCTCGCTTCGACGCTAGTTGTAATACTTGCGATACTAGGTTCAGGAAGAAGATTTTCTGCACTAACAGGTCTTTGTTCAGAAGCGGAAGACCTGGGTCCACCCACTCCCACACCACCGCTTGAAGAACTAAGTAACGACAACGACGAGTGACCAAGTTGTTGGAGTTCATCTTCATCAACCTCAAGTGCAAGAATAGGCAAGGGAGAAACAGCACTCGAACGATGACCACGAGCCTGGGGAAGACTCTCGCGACGCACGATAGTTCGCGGTAAGATTGGATCAGACTTAGGAAGGCTTAATGGAACCGAATGTCGGCGACCAACTCGAGTGGTTGTACCATCTCCAAGAAGAAGTATTGGAGGAGAAGTGGGTGTAGTTACTGATCGTAGTTCCTCAATTTCACTGTCTCCAATATCTTCGTCTAAAACTTCTGCTTCAGATATTTCAGTCCTAGTCTCCTCAATTTGTTCATTTACCACGAGCGATTCCCATTTAGATTGATTTGTATGCAGATGGTTCATCATTAGATGAGAAAGTTCTGTATTAAGAAACCTAAAATAACAAAACAATAATTAATATTGTTTAAAAGAATAAAAAATATAAAAATAATAATTAATGATTAACGTATTGCCAATTAATTGAATAAATATATTGCCGTTTAGCATTAGCGTAGCGTATAGGTTTCTGCCGCTCGTGGCAGATGCCACATTTGCCGCCCTCTCACCCATTCACACATAGAATTTTCAATAAAATTTCATTTTACCCCAAACGTTAAAATTTTTAGAAACTAGAAAAATTATTTAATGGTAAAACATGTTTTAGTAGTCAATATCCAGTTATTATCCCAAAACGATATAATTACTATAGGGATATTTATTATTTGTTGAAAATCATAAAAAATTATTGAAATTACTGAATAATAAATAGTTTGTTCACTGAACAAAATTTCGCACCAAGCACGAAAATAGTTGTAAATCATCCAATAAGCATTGTTGATCTTAAAAAAAATTGATTTTTTTTATCTTAAAAACGCGCTCATAAGCTCGAAGTTATAAAACTTTTTATAATTTTTTCTCAAATCTGCCGCCCCTATCAGAGTGCCGCCCGGGGCAAGTGCCCCCCCCCCCCTCGCCACGCTACTGCCGCTTAGAACAAAAATCGAATAATTTTTTTCAAAAATATGTACGTCTTCCTTATGAAATATGTATATTAGTTTTAATCAGTGTTGTATTCGTAAAATCAATAGAGGGTATCGCTATATGGATCGTAAAAATCAAAGCTTATATCGCTGTATATAATAAAATAAAATGTTTTAGTCGGGTATTTTTAAAAAAATTATAATTTTAAAAGCAAATTGAAACAAATTAAAATATTTATGTGAATGTTAATGTCTCAAAAGTTTTTAAATTTTTAACTAGCACAGAGTTTACGGTATTTGCTCAGATCAAAACACAGGTTATACATCGAACCGCATGCCCTCCACTATAGCCGTGATTTTAATAAATAATGAATAAAATGAGAATAATATTTAAATATATTTAAATTGTTTATTTTTTTCTTGAATGATTCGAATTAAAATAATCGTGAAGTGAGTTTTACCTGTGCCATTCATCAAATAACGGAGCGACAACAAAACGGAAAAAGCCGTGTTGGATTTTGCTTATACTTGTACTTTGTCGGTTGCAGAGAGAAGTCACTGGTAAATTCAACTGTCGCTCATAATCGCCTTGCCGGAAGAATTCTTCGCAGACTTTATGAGACCATTTTCGACTAACATCCCATGGTCGACAGGGATTGGAAATATCAGCGCACTTTAGAGCGATTTGTAAAATAAAATGACGGTCTTCTGCTCGTTTCATATCTAATAAATCCTGATCCATATAACGCTGAATAAAAAAAAAAACAAAAAACAAAGAAATTAAAAGACTTATTTAAAAATATGAGAATAATTATCAACAAATAAAAAATGTTCATTTGATTCCAGAGAGAAAAAAGTATAATAGGGAAAATTAATCGTTTTATGGTAATATCGAAACGGTTTGAGCTAGAAAGCTGCAACGTGAACTTGGATAAAATATAATCTTATCAATTTATGGTTGCTAAGTCTTTGTAAAAATTTCAGCCCACTAGCTACAACATTTCAAGAACTCCTGATTTGATTTTTTCAGATTTACAGTAACTTTCATCTATTAAAGAATTAATTATTAAAGAATGAAATGAGGCTGAAATTTCTAGGAACTTTCGTAGTCAAGTTATCGTAGGTTTCAGAATCCAGACAATGAAAATTATTTTTCTTCACAAACAAAACATTTTTAAACACGAATATGGGGGAAAAAATGAAAACTTTTGAGTGAGTGAATTCAATACTCGGATCGCCCAAAGCGCGCGCGAGGGTAAGAGATTTTGAAAGGACGAGGAGGAGTCAAATTATTTTACACATTCTCTCTAATCTATAAGGTGTACAAATAAGTTTCCTCCGTTTGACAAAGTTGGTCCCACCAGTAATTTATGAATAAAATTGTCAGAATTAAAACTTAATTATCGTAAGGTTGTATATTTGTTAACAACATAACCTTGAGATCTTAGTGAATTTTCATCAGTATATTATATTTTTTTGTGTGCGAAAATGTCGAGTTTTGAGCCGAATAAGGGTCATTTGCGGGAAATTTTGATTTACTTCTTCAATTTGAAAAAATTTGCAGCTGAGGCGCATCGATTGCTTGTAGAAGCATATGGTGAGACTGCCTTAAGTGAAAGAAGTTGTTGTGAGTGATTTCAAAAGTTTAAGAAGGGTGAATTTGACATCGAAGAAAAAGAACGTAGCGAAAGTGTACGAAGACGCGGAATTGAAAGCATTATCAGACTAAGATTCGTGACAATCGCTAGAAGAACTTGCACATACATTATGAGTGACTCAACAAGCTATTTCACATCGGTTGAAATCATTGGGAATTATTCAAAAACAAGGAAAATGGGCTCCATATGAACTGACGCCGAGAAACATTGAACGCCGATTTTCCACAAAACCGGTCAAAACCTATTTGGAAACACTCAATTGGGAAGTTTTACCCCACCCCTATATTCACCAGACACATTGCTCCTTCTGATGTCCACTTGTTTCGATCGATGGCGCATGGACTGTCTGAGCAACAGTTCACATCATATGAAGATACCAAAATTGGGTCGATTGGTGGATAGCCTCAATAGATGAAGCATTCTTCCGAAGCGGTATCCGTATGCTGCCAGAAAGATGGGAAAAGTGGCAAGCGAAGGACAATACTTCGATAAAACTTAAGGTTGCGTTCTTTCACAATAAATGCCCAATTTTTGATTAAAAAGGGTGGAAACTTATTTGTACACCGTATACTCGTATGTTGAGGTTTGTTGAGTGTTAAATCTTAAATTAAGGTAGCTCCAAACTTTGTTTTAATTGGAAATTTATATTATTTATTTTCAACATCTAATTTGTGATTGGGGAGCCGGGTTGGCTCAGTTGGCTAACGCACTGGTCTCGTTTCGACATCGATCAATTATGACGATGTTGGAATGGGAGGCCGGGGTTCGATCCTAGCTGACGAATAAAAATTTCTACCGGCTGAAAACTCGGCTCCCCCACTAACCCTACTAACACTTTACTTATGTGCTGTCTAAATGGGCTTTGTTCCCGGTGACATTAAATAAATAAAAAAAAAAAAATTTGTGATTTTTTTGTTCCCATTGAGTGGGAGTGTTGATTATCAGGATTGATTATTTTATTTATTTTATTTTATTTTATTATTTTTTTTTTATAAGTGCTGATGAAGCGGTTTTTCGGTGAAACAAACTGTATACATAGTTCACCTAAAATACCGCTGACACATTAAAATGCTAATTGCTAATTCATAATTGAGGCGTTCAAAAGCAGAATGGACCATCCCTCTTTTGGTTTTTTATAAGAAATCCAGCAAAATAGAAGTAAAGGTCAGAGGCAAAAGTAGTACCTGTGCTGTAATCTAGAAGGACGTTTAAAAACCAAGTTTGGACCACTCTGTCTATTTAGTTTTATCAAAAACCTACTTGATTATAGAGGTTTATCAGCGAAAATGAGATTTGTGGCTTGGTCCACTCTGCATTTGAACGCAATTAGTGTTATATCATTTTGAATACACCCACAAAAGTACCTCAAGGTTTCCTAATTATTACCAAAAATATTATAAATTAATACATTTATTTTAATTAAAATATGTTTAAGTCTAATTAGGAATAAGGAAAGTCTAGTCTTTGGATGTTTATAAATGCTATTCAATATTTTAAAAGTAAAAGGAATTTACCTTGAAACGAGTGAGAAACTCATTTTGGCGAGTAATATCAGTTGCCAAAATGAGGGAACTGATTTGCGTGCCAAGTTCATTTCTTGTCTCAATCGACATTCCCTCTGTCACGTTACTTTCAAGAAGACAGCCTATCGCAGAACGCCAGTGATGATTTTCCAAGACAGATGTGTTCTATTTTGTGCATGTAAAAAAAAACACAATATTTATATTCTTATAGATTGTTTTTTTTTTTTTTTTAGATTTATATAGTATTTTCCACAAAGAGAATTTATTTAATTATATAAAGGTTACCTCATAAAGTGCGGCTAGATGATTAGATGTGGCAATAAGAAAAGGTTGATTTACACCGGGATGATCGAGGTCATGAGTGACAGCCCCTATCAGAGAAGCCATTATCTCAAGCGGTGTCAAATGAGCGCGGATCTGAAAATTAATAAATTCTATAAGAAACCTATAAAATTAAATCATATTATTGGTAAGAGTTTCACTTTTATTTTTAAAAGAAGCACGACTAAGATTACCTATTTATTTTGCCTCGTCAAGTTAAATAATAATACACTTAATTATTTTGCCTTGTCAAGTTAAATAATAATACACTTAATTTATATATTATATAGTGGATATGTTAAAATAAAATGAATGAAAACAATTTTTTAAGTGAATTTTTCATTAATATATTTTGACTAAATTAAATAATTAATTATAATGCTTATTCCACTATATGGAAATCATGTAATCATATGAAAAGTGTTTTGTTTTTTCATCGTTTTTTTTGAATATCTCAAAATCAGCTAAAATTTGATTAAATTATAAAAAAAAAAAGAAAAATCACGGTGTCATGGTTTGTATGAAGGTTATAGTGAATTTTTTTTTAAGAAATAATAATTATTTTGACAAAATATCATTATAATACCAAATTTTTTTTGTGAACGCTCTAACTCAAAATCCAATTAATTATAGATATCAACGAAATTTCATGTTTAGTTTTTTCATATTTAGATTAAGAGATTGTTAGATTTTACTTAAAATTGAAATCAAAATTAGGATGAGTGGTCTTGAAAATAAAAATTTCCAAACCATTAACTTGAAATTATTATGGGAGATTTCTATAGGTATGTGAAAATAGATAGATATGAATATTTCTTTTGGGGTCTGAATTTTAAGATGGCTCAAAAAATTGAAATTGTCGATATAAGTCTTGGACATTTTGAACAAGTGTATAATGTTTAAGCTATAAGTATATATAGTGTGTGTGTGTGTGTGTGGGGGGGGGGGGTGTTAGGTTAATTTAGAAATTAAAAATATTTAATGGGGGACATAAATAAATTTAGAAAATTTAAATTAATATCTCTCAAATACTTTACTACTTTCATATATCGTACAAGGTAAAAATATATCTAAATAAATTAAAACCAAATCAATATAATCTCACTATTCAAGAAATGTAGAGTAAGTATAAAAAATTAATTAAATTTATTGATTCGATGGAGTTATTTTTAAATTCTCTATTATTTTAAATCTTTCAAGAGCAAACTTGAACGAAACTAAAAAAATCAATTGTTATTTTTAGTTTATTCTTTGAATAAAAAATAAGGGAAATCTCAAATAAATATCTAAATATGTTTTTTTGTTTTCATTTGATGATGCGAGTAGGTACTAAAAATAGCTCAATATTTGGATGAATAATAAATAAATAAATAAAATTAAACTTACTGGAAGGAATTGTGTATTGTGATGATTTTGTAACGACAATTTGAAATCAGGGGGGCCCACAGGGAGGGGGGCTAAGACGCAGAGTGCGTCAAAGAAATTTCCGGGGTGGGGGTTTGAAAAATGTTGCATTTTAGTAAAAATAAAAGCAGTAAAGTCTTATAACTATAACAAAAGCTAATTAAAAGCTCTTCTAATTCTTTAGGACTTTTCATGGAATTGGGGGGTGGGAGTGCGTCATGAAGCTAGGGGGTAGGCAGCCCTGATGCCTTGTTGAAAGGGATTGTTTTAACTAATCAAAAGATGGTTGAAAAGCACATTTCACTAGTTAGCAACTCTACTTATATTATTAGATCTAAATAAAGATTTCAAAATTCGTGTTTTTCATTGAATCCATTATTTATAGAAACGAATTAACATGATTAATTTTGCTTTTGGTTGTATCACTAATTCCGTCTACTCTTATTATTGTTATTATTGTATTTTTGGTCTCGGAAACTAATGTAAATTTAGCTGGATCTCTAAATATGTATAGTCATTGCAATAAATTTTATTACAGATATAGTATTGCCCAAGAATCCCCTTTTAAGACTTGACAATCAATCATGTGGTAATGTGCCGGAATTTACTGTAATAATACAAACAACCGTACATGTTTCTATAAATCACCCACTCAAGTAGAAAGTAGATCACAAATTTGCAATACCTCCGTATTTTCTGAGGTGTTAATCTAGTATAACATTTGGGAAGACATAAACATTAAAGAGATACTTAAAGTTCCTATCACTAATAACCTAACCCAAGGACTACGGCTAAAGACGATCAAGGTCCATTTCAAGTTTTTTTTTACTTTGCCATACAGGATATGGTCAAGTATTGTAATCGTGCATGAAAAAAGAGGATTTTTTTTGCTTGTTTTTTTTTCGAAATATCTCAAAAACGGCTGAAACTATTATGATAAAAAAAAATTGGGCGAAACCATGGCATTTTGGTCTACAAAATAGCTTTAATAAGTGAACATCGAAAAAATTATATTTTTCGAGATAATAACTGTTCTGTAAAAATGTCTGTTAGTCTGTTAGTGTGTTATTCTGTGTGTTACCAAATTTTTGTGGACGAACTAACTCAAAAACTAGTGTAAATATCAAAACCAAATTTCACATGTAGTTTTTGTCCATTGAGATTAAGAGCTGATTAGATTTTAGTGCATATCAACGCAAAATTAAGGGGGGAGGGGTTAAAAATAAAAATTATAATATTTTCAAACTAAAAAAACAAGAAAAATGAAATATACTATAAAATGAACATATAATAACGAAAATATTTTTTTTGGGGGCCAAAATAAAGGAGGGGGGGGGGGTCAAAAAATAAAAATCTAGGCCATTTGAGCAAACTCATCCAAATTTTGTATACATAATCAGTGGTCTCCCAGAAGTCTAAAAATAAAAAACTAACCTCCTACATGATTATAAATAATTTCATTAAATATTCAATACAAGAGAGGGGCCAGGGTGTATGGTAAAGTAATGTGGATGATCATCAAAACGTGCCAATTTTTTACTTATTTATTTTCATGATTTAATTATCAAAAATTGTTTTAGATTGTAGCTTTCTTTTAATAAACGTATTGAATTTTATTAAAAAAATTTAATTATCGCCTTCCACAAATCTATAACCTAATTTGAAACTTTCAATTTAGATTTCCGAAAAGTTTTGCAAAAGTGACAATGATCATTTTAGACGTAGTCCTTCAAGTATTATTTAAAGAAATATGATATTGTCCTCATAGCAGCAAATCAGGTTAGAGAGATTGTAGATTCCCAAAAGTAGGTACTTAATCAATATAATAGATGTCAAGATAATATTTCCTACTTGAAAGTTCATTGGTTCAGTGTGAAATGAACTCATTGGGCTCCAAATGTACTCTCGACCTACAAAAAGTATACTAAACAATTATCTATATTCTAGATCTGAAAAATGCTTAAGTTCCAAACTGTGTACATTGAAAATTGAGAATAAGGCCTGTTAAAGAAAGAGCCGATAGAGCATGGTACTTTCAATCTTGATCACGACATGATTCCACGACTGAACTTTTAGTCGTGGTTTCACGATAATGTAAACACCGCTTAATATTTCAGTAAGCTTAGTTGATAATAGGGATTGCATTTTTGTATATTGGTATTGAAAGAAAAAAAGTGACTTAAGTACCTTATCTTCTTGAAGGAAGCAATGCATGGCTTGAGTTACGTCGGTCGCGTGAATAGAATTGTGATACGGATTGGTGCTATGATACCCTTCTTCGACGAGAGCTGAAATCATTCAAAACAAAGAAAAGGTTTCAATTAGATAAACTCAACATCTTAAGGGAGTTCGGGACAGCTTATCGATTGGTTGATCTTAGAAAAAATCTTTTGTATTTCTGGAGAGTCCCAACGTCTGCCTACTAAATTTTTTAATAAAAAAATTATTAATAATGAGGTTAATATAAAATAAAAATATTTGTTTTGATAATATTAATAAAAAGAATATTGAGATAAATTTGTTCTCATTATAAAAAACATTTATTCAATACAAAAACGATTTCAAGAAATAGAGTTGGAATTCTACACTAGAGCATTTATTATATTCTGTTGGGTGCAAATGGTTTTTATTTTTACATTTATGAATAACTAATTAACTAGGCTGTCAAATCTATTGAAAAATGTATCATTCGATTCATAAAAGTTGAATTAATTATCTATATATATTTGTTGAAAATGGTATAATTTGTATAGAAGTTATAGCCCTTTTAAAAGTTCGGTCCATTTACTTACATGTTAAAAGAACAATTTTCAATAATTTATTTCTCGGTAATGGGACAGACGATCAACTTCAAATTTCGGGAATAAATATTTAATACATCAATGATTCGAGGGCAAAAATTTGAGAATTTTCTTATAACAATGATAAACAGTCCCGAACCCCCTATGTATCTATAGTATCTACGTATCATTAAGGTCTTTTGATTAACGCGGGAGCTTCTTGTTTTAGAGCTATTATTCCATTGAATTTATGATTTATCTCTTCCGAAATTGACGATCACAATTTATTCGTTGATCATTATTTAAGGGTCTCATCAAAAATTATGATAATTTCACAAATGGCCCTGGTCAATTGAGTTGGCTTTTAAATTTATTTGTTCTTTAGTGGAAGATTAATTTATTAATAATAAGATGGGAGTTTATTAATAAATTAGATGGTCTGTTACAATTATTATAATTACTTCTATTACAAGAATAAGTGAAATTGAAAATTATAATAATTTGTGTTTTATAAAACTATTATTTAGAAAAGAATTTCAATAAATAGGTTTTTGCTATGTTTTTGATCTCAAGTACGTTTTTAGCAAACGTTGACTATAATAACAAATGGAACTCTCCATTCATACATTAATTCCTGTGAATCAATTGTAATAGACTGATGAAGAGGGCAGAGCCCTCGAAACTATAGTCTTGTTATAAATAAAATTTATAATTCCAGCAGAAGACACAGTTTTTTATTGTCTCCTTCAATCATAATTTAGTTTGCGTTTCTTGTTTAAGCCTATTACATATATTTCAAGTGATATTTTTGGTTTACGCCATCCATAGAGTAAATAGAAAATTGAGGAAAATTTTATTTATTAACAAGCCAAAGGACCTTTTTGGAATCATAAGTTAATATAAAGCTCTATTATAAAACTGAAAGTTTTTACAGGCACTATAATAAATATTAGTTGAAACTTAATGTCTAACCAATAGAAAATTTAATCTATGTATTTAAAATTTATATTTGCTTTGATTAAACTAACTGTACTAAGAGACAAAAATAAAAGGAATATATACCATATATCTCATTATTTTAGAAACAAAATTTATATATATATATATATATATATATACAAGCGGAGGAAGAAGGTTCAAATTTAAATTTTTATTTTATTATAAGTTATAAGTCAAGATCAAAAGTTGCTAATGTCTTTAATTCGAATATATTGCCAGCATATTGGTAGATAGAATAGCTAATTCGAAAAACGAATGTGAGCTGTACTGATGGTTGTTTATTTTGCAGGTAGTCATATGATCCGGTTGACTGTAGGTACATGGTACAATTTTGCACAGATCATGTAGTAATCAGAATTTTGATTTTTTTCAAATATAAATATTGCCCGATCTTTCTCGAAAAAATTCAAGCTACATGCCTGGCATACTTATACATAGCTAAATTAAAGTATATATACATACTAATATATATATATTTTAAATCATTAAAGAATATATGTGATTTTTCATTACGAATGTATCAATAATAATCAATACCATCTGTTCGCCTTTTGTTAGTGTAATGAATGAATATAAATGTTTATAAAATTTGAATTAACTAATTACAATAAATCACACAGAAATACAAAAAATTGACTTCTGAAAATTATAAGTTCAAAAACATCAAGTAGTATTTTACTTTTTAGGATGTCCTTCCACCCGAAGGTTTGCCAGAGGGCTTCTGAGAAAGCGTGCAAATCTATTATAATCCCTCATGTGTATGAATGCTGGAAGGCCAGAAGTTGGTCAGAACCATATTATATTTCATATGATACAGGGTATGGCAGAGCACCTTGCTTATTTAGAAATGCAATTAAGAAAAAAGTAACACAAATATATATTTAATTGAAGAGTTGAAAGAAACTTCCGAATTCGATTAACGTAGTGTATTGAGAATAATGGACCCATCTGCCTTATAAAATTATCATCTTTAAAACTGCATGTATAAACATAACATTTAAAGATTGTACTTGATGTTGTTAAAAGAATTAAATATATATCTGGGTTACTTTTTTCTTAATTGATTATCTAAATAAGCAAGGTCCTCTGCCCCACCCTATATATATTATATTTGGTTTATATATGAAAGAAAAATTATTTATTGATTGTATTTAAAATATTTTTTTTAAATACAATCTATTTAAATAAAATATATTGGTTGAAAATAAACGTGTTCTAGATTGTTTTGTAAAAGATTTGTATTTTTTTAATATATATATATGTATATTTGCATCAAGCAGAGGGCAACCTCATTGATTTCTCTTTCTTTCTCTTCAGAACCACCAGCCAACCATTCTTTCAAAATTGTTTTTTTCCCGCGGGAAATAGAAGTTATTATTTATCTTCATTTCGTCTTGAAACTAAATTAGCAACCGCTGTGAAAAAAATTAAAAAGAGCAAAACCTATGGGGTGTATAGTCATCTCGAGGTGGTAGATTGCCTTCGTTTTTCTTAAAAGTTTTTATCTCGAAGACTTCTCCGCTGGCAAACCTGGCCTCCATATAGTTTAAAGTGGAAAGATCCTTTTCTTAAGAATCCATTATTTAATGTTTGCTTTAAATCCAGGGATTTTCACGGGTGAATTCCCGATTGACGCAGAACAAATAGAAAAATATTTATTGGTTGAAAAGGCAATATAAGGGTGTTTTTATTGAGTTTTTGATATTTTTATAGTTGCTATTTCTAATTGGTCATGGATGTACTTTTGATAGCTCTGCTAAAACATTATTGGATATTACAAGCTGAACTTGGACTCGTACTCAAACCACAAATTAGTACCTATTTGAGCTGTTTATCAGTTCAGTAATCTTACCCCTCAAAGCTTCCACATTTAAAAATATTTATCATACACTGTTGTTGTAATTAGACTTTGATTATGACTTTGTCACAAATTAATCTACTATTTCATAATTCAATCGAAGGATTAAAAACTTATTATTTATTATAGAGAAATGAAATGTATCATTTGATGTACTTCAAAACACAAGTTTAACACTAGAAGGACGTGGATTTTGATATATGTACTGACAACGGCGTGCGACTGGGTCATTTGACCTTTTAACATTTTAGAGATTCCAAAATCAAATTTTTTATATATTATTATTATTTTGTGATATATTACTTATTGTATAATAAATACTATATTATATATATAAAAAAATTTTCGGAAATTTATTTTTCATTATGCTTTGGTTTCCTTTCCATCAATTCTCCATTGAATTCTTCCAATCTGTCTCCAAAAGAAAATACTTCTAAATAATATTTATTATATTAAAAAATAGGGTGACAATTCGTCCCGGATTAAAGCCCCTTGTCCCGTATTAATATATGTCCCGTAAAATGTCCCGAATTAGATGATTCATCATATCATGTGAATATTATAATAAAGATGAACTACTTAAAAAAGTTAATTCCGTTTCAAAATACAACTAATCATTTGTACGAATTATTTATACTGTATTTTCATGTTTAATTATTTTTTTTTTTAATATTTTTTCGAAAAAAATTTGTTAATGGGATGGGGGGCCCGGATTGGCCCGCGGAAAAATGGTCACCCTATTTAAAAAAAAATCAAATACATTCATATATTCAATATTTTTTTCTTCGTGTAATATATTTACTAGTACATAATAATATTACAAATAATTGTTTATAGTATTTATTTTTCTATTTTTGTCAATTCGTTGAACAGTACAAAATATCAAAAATATGGTATATTGAAATTTCTTAATATTAAATATTGTATTTATTTTTTTAATTTATTGCTTTTCTCAAAACATTTAAATATTAGATAATTTTTCTCAAGTTCAGTTAAAAGAATTTAACATTCAGTAAGGAAATGAAATAATCGATATATCCATAGATGTTCTAGTCAGAAATACATAATTCATTAGAAACATTATAAGTAGAATAATTTTAATGTAAAATAAAGAATATATGTGAATATAAATAGCAAATCTAATTAACATAAATAAATATGTTATAAAAGAAGCCTTCACATATAAAAAAGTAAAAACTATAGGCATAAGCCTCCGAAGAATTTTTTCTAGTAGGGACAAAACTTATTCTTTTTTCAAAAACCACATATTTGTGAAATAGTCTTTGAGCAACTATGAAAAGTTCATTAATTGTTAAATGATCAATGTAAAATAAGGGCATTCATATTATTAAAAAGTCACATACTATTGAAAGAGGTCGGGATGGCTATGATAAAGAGATAGGTCCCGTTTTAATCCTAGGCAAAAATGTGACCGGGTATAATCCAGCTCCTGAACTAACGCATCTAACACTTAAAATAAAATGTTATACTACATACGATCTGGCTAAATGGTCTCTAGTATCAGAGAATAAATATCATATTACTTAAAAAATACAAATTTTTCAAAAATTGTTAAAATTGGCCAGATCTATGAATAATAAAACGTGCTTAAAAAAATTCATATTAAATAAATAAGTGTTAAATAAAAACAAAAGGTTCTTTTTCAGCAATTTTTTAATTGAGTGGTTTAAATTAATCCATATAGAGTCGACTCTCGATAATTCGAACTCTTCAACTGTTAACTTCGGTAAATCGAAAAAATGCTGTGTATTTTGATACGCTCGATAACTCGAAATCCTTTTCGTAAATAAGAGGGGGAGAGAATGTTCTATAATTCGAACTAGGCCTCTTTTCCCTTTATAATTCGAATTTTTCCTAGCAATGTTTATACCTAATTTATTCTTAATTTTTTTAATTAGGTATGTTATTATCTGTTGCAATGTTAATACATATGTAATTTTTTTTCCTTTTTTGTCGCTTTCATTATTTTTACTTTTTTACTTGAGGCTATATATAAAATTTATGTAAGCTTCTACATATTTTCAAAAAATAATACAAACTTAATAATTCGATTTTTTTCTTTCCTCTTGATAATTCAAAATTCTTGATAATTCGAAGTCTCGATAATTCAATTTTTTCTTGTAGTCCCTTGAGTTTCGAATTATCGAGAGTCGACTGTATTTCGGAAACTTTAGAGTATTCTTTTTTCAGTGAAACTCCACTCAAATCTCCGTATCTGCTCTGTCTCCAAAATTTCAATACAGGGTCAAATAGACATCTCACAGTGTGTTATTTTATTTGGAACATATTGTAAGATGTCTAATATTTGACTCTGTATTCAAATTTTGAAGATGGAGCAGATATGGTGATTTGGATGGAGGTCCACTGAAGAAGGAATACTGTAAAGTTTCCGAAATATTTGGATTAATTCAAACCAACATTGAAATTAAAAAAATCGCTGCAAAAGAACCTTTTGTTTTTATTTAACACTTATGAGAATCCTCAGCACCACCGTGACTTAAGTTTAATAAATAATTTCAAATCGAGGAGGAAACGCTCCAAGTCTACAATCAGTGGTCTGAAAACTCATTACCTAGAGATGAAAATTATGTACTTTTGAAAATTTATTTAACGAAAAGTATAAAGTAAATACTGGGGGAGAAGAGAAAATTCTCAAAATCAAGTCCTTGTCTATATAGTACTTCCCCTCATCAATAAGTTGATTTTATACTAGCTTATATTAGAGGATTGGACTAAAGACGAGGCAAGCCTTCAATACTATACTCTCAAATAAATAAAATTTAAGCAAATCTTTAATTTATTCTTTATAAATTTAAATATTTTGCACAGAGCGACTGCTAGTGAATAATGCATGGAGACATTTCATCCGTCTGAAATGAGGCAATATGAAACCTTTTCTGACACCAGATAAGCTGAAGCGCCATCGATAGTTATATTCATGATTTTATGAATAGGTATTTTTCCTTCAGTAAATGAGCACCTTTTAGCAGAATAATTTTTATAAGCTAAATTTTCTATGAAAGAAATTATTTCTCTCAGAGACATGTAAAAATGATTATATGATCGATAGCTCTCGAGTGACAGACTAACATGCTTAATTAATTTTTTGCATGATTGAGTAATGTATACAAGTATCTGTTAGTATAGTCCGTAAGGGTGATAAATAATGATGGCAGTAACCCTCTTCTAACAATGCTTTTAAATAATTGTACATTCAATTTTAATTTTTTCGATAAATAAATTAAATAATAAAATAATCAAAGAAAAATTGTAAGTTTCTTTTTGCCGAAAGTAGCGGAATTTTTACAAATTAAAGGAGACAATTAAAGAGCGTGTCTTCTGCTGGAATAATATTTCACACATCAATTCCTGTTAATCAATTGTGATAGACTGATGAAGAGGGCAAAGCACTCGAAACTATAGTCTAGTAATAAATAAATTAAAAAATTTATTATTCTATTATAGCAGAAGACACACTCTTTTATTGTCTCCTTCAAAGTAAAGAAAATTTAAAAAATTTAAAATATAAAATTCTTAGTTTCCAAAAATAAAAGACAAGATGTTTGTTAGCATGACTCTATATATATTTCGGGGTACGAACCCCCCTTCAGGAGTTCACAGAGCTACTGATAATAAATCATCATCATAATTTGCTTTTAAGCGTTAATTTTTTTTTTTTGAAATTTGAACTTTTGGCTGATGATAACACAAAGATTGAGCAAAAGTTGACTAAAGAAATTAATTTGTAAAAGAATCTTCGGGTTTTGTTATAGGTTATAATTATAAGGTAGGTTATTATTTTAAATAAATCTATAAAAAAACTTTCTAGCTAGCTACATTATGATTAGGCATCTTAACTAGTAAGATTAAGAGAGGGAGTCTTAAGTTTCTATTTATTTTCTATTCTTGTCAAAATAGTTTTGATTTAATACGATTCTCAAGATGGATCGTACAAAAAATATAGGCAACACGGACCTTAAGGGCAATTTACTAAACTAAAACTAATCTAAGTCACGTTTGATGATTTAATATTATATAAATTTTTATAATAATAATAATAATAATAATAATAATAATAATAAATTGAAATTAAAAGAAGATATAGGAATATAATTGACAAATACTTACTAAAAAGTTTCCAAACACGAACTACATCTAAATCGAATTTGTCCATAAGACCGTACCAATGGAACAGATGTACACAGAGAACAGGCAGGGAACGACCTGTAAATAGAAAACCATTAAATTGCATTTCAATATTGAATATAAAGATTTGATTGCTTATTTTAATTACTTTTATCATAAAAGGATAAAATGTGGGTATTTTTTTTATTATTTTTTAATTTCATTGAGTATTTTCCTCCTCTTTCCTTTATTTCAATTATAATAAAAATATTGGGTAAAGTGTTTATTTCATAATACAAAAGAAAACAAATCTCAAAAATTATAAAATATTTTTTAATATTAATAATAATCAAATGATATGAATAAGAGTACAGAGGAAAATGTAGGAGGGTTAGAAATACTATACAAAAACTTTTCAAAAGCATGGGCATTCTTTTTGCTTATCCGTGTATATTAATTTATTTTTCAATTTCTCTTGAAATTAATACTTATGAACTGTGCGTTGGAAAATTAAAAGTCAGATGAATTAATGCAATGACCTGAAATTTGATTTTTTTTTTACTTTTTTTAATGATATTGATGCGAGAAGGAGTTATACAAAGAAGTGGCAAGAATATACTTTTAATTTTTTAGATAAAAATGCGGCCCCTAACACAGGAGACAAATTTAACTAATAAAAACAATGCCTTTTTAAATGGAAATTAGTCCCTTGTGCTAGGGACCCCATTTTTAAGTTGTTAGTCATATCCAATAATTTGTAAATGTGCGATAAAAATGTATTAAATTAAAACTTTATTCACATAGTTCTGTTTCTAATAAGTATCTTGTTTATTTAACTTTCTTTTTATTTTTACTTTATCCAATGCGAACCTTTGCTGAAGACAAGGAGGAATTGAGTTAAAATAAAAAATACTGATCGATTCTCATCTAATACTTGAAGAATAACAATTCTACATTAGGTTTTTGACGTTTCGATTATTATTGGTAACCATTGCTGAAGACATGGAGAATTCGGCTTAAAATCAAAAATAACGATCGATTCTTATCTACTACTAGAGGAATAACCTTATTGCATTCCATTTTTGATGTTTTGACTATTAATGGCAACCTCTACTGAAAACGTGGAAGAATCGACTTAAAATCAAATAGACTAAATTCTTTTTTGGTAAACAACTCAAGCTTGAGTGGCGAACGCTTGAGGGGCGCACCAGTAAAGATGCAGCTCCTATGAATCTCGAAAGACCCTTGCATTACCGAAGAGAAGGGAAAGTTGATTAAGTGAGAGGGTGGAGACGTAGGTGTTTATGCACTCGGGTTTTGAAGGTTTGAAGATTTCTTGAATCAAATGCATTTATATGCCAGTTAATTTACAAAACAAAAAAATGATTTTTTTTATTCCCCCCCCCCCCACATTAAATAAAAAAATTTGACAATTTAGCAAGGGGTGCTGGAACAAATTTTGAAAACTCAAGGAGTGTTAGAAGTTGAAAAAGGTTAAGGGCCAATTGTATAGACATATGCCACTTTTAAGTGTTAATTATTCACGGTGATCTTTATGTATCATTATATCATTCAATTTCAATATACTGTGTTTATATGCATAGTGAGTAAATATTAGAAGTTAGCAGCAAGTGTTGGAATGTTTAATTCATATAAATTTGTCTTCTTAGTTTGTGTTTATTTAAGGTAGGGAGGAATAGGTATATATATATTTCAGAGAGAGAGAAAACACATAATATTTATAATGTGAAAGAACAGGTAAAATTAAATATGACAGTAAAATATCAAAATATTTGTCTGAGAAACATTTTAGTTAGACTAACACAATTACTTAAGGTTCCAAAACAGAAATTAATGTTTCTTATTTTGGGTCAGCATCTTTCTTCGAGCTAGACAAGGCTATTTATCGTGATCGAATACTTTGCAAGTCTGCAGAAAGAAAGAGGAGTTCGAAAGAAACCTTTTAAGATTTTGCAATCTATTCTAGTGAAAGTAAGTTTTTAAGGCATTTTGTTAGGACTAAAGAAATATTCTATTAATTATTTATTTAAGTTAAATTAAAACTAATATTCGTCATCATAAAGGATCAGGGTGAATGAAGACTGATTTGACGATATTATATTATCTTCATATGATTCTGTCACAAACCATTTATTTACGTCACTAAATCTAGCTTTGTATCGGATATAAATAGCTGTTAATAACATGTTAATAACATTTTTGTTATTAACATGTATATTGTAAAGAAAAAAAATGTTACTTAGCACCGGGCCTTTTCCGAAGCCAGTGTTTCAAATTTTCAACCTATTGCCTAGAAATTAGATACGAGTCAATTAAACGGATGAGCCCGATAGATGATTTCTGTGACTTCGCACTAGAATTAACTTTTTATTTCCGTATTTAAGGCGACGCACAAGCTTCAGAGGTACCGACTCAACTCCCCTGCAATTTCTTTCTAATTTTTCATCTTCTTTTCACGATATTGGAGCCAAACGACACCTATAAAGGTTGTATCTTCTGTAACTCAATCTTTCAGTAATATCATTAAAGAAAAAACTATATATAAAAGATTTTATATTTTCTTAAGGGTGTCTTCATTTCATTGGTATTGGACCTTTTTTGTTATGTATGTTCACACATAATTTCTTTGTGTATGGACCGATTTTGATGATTCTTTTTTTATTGGAAAGAGGGTACCTTAGGAGTGGTCCCATATTAATTTGGTCAAGTCAATGACAAAATAACGGAAATCTTATGTGCAAATAATCGAAATTATAATGAATAAAATCTTTTATAAAAAAAAAAACAATCCTAAAACGTTCATTTAAAACCCGCTAACGTTTCGAGATAATTTCTCTATTTATGAATTCAATTTTATTATCATTTTCTGATTCCTTTACCCGAATATTTCTCTTACGAGATGCATGAAAGGTATTATCATAAGTCGTTATGCTTAACATCACTAAAAAGAGAAAAATAAAAATATTTTTTAGAAAAAAAGTGACTTCAAAATACAAATAAAATAATAAGAACTCAAAAATAAAATAAAATGCACTAAAAGATATAAAATAATTATTTAATTTAGTTACAACTAAACGATGAAATTGTTACATGAAATCACTTTTTGAAGTCGGTGCCAAACAAACTAAATAAGCGAGCTTACGCGATGTCTTCAGTACCCGCCAAACGTACTAAGTAAGATACGTCGAGTGCGATTCATAAAATGTATATGTTTGGCACCGACTTCAAAAAGTGATTTCATGTAAGAATTTCATTGTTTAGTTGTAACTAAATTAAATAATTATTTTATATCTTTTAGTGCATTTTATTTGATTTTTGAGTTCTTATTATTTTATTTGTTGAATTTACTTTTTTTGAAGTCGGTTTTTTTTGGTAAAATCTTAGTTATAATAGAATAAATTTTATTTTTAACGATCTCTGCTAAAGTTATATCCTAACTCAAACACTTCACTGAAAAAACAGACCAAGTTCGAAAAAGTAGTGAAATCTAGGGGGCAGCCAAGTTATATTGACCAAGAATAATTAAGTTGAGAAAATAGTAAGTAGTTTCAATTAAAATACATTCTTTCCATTTTGAATGAAAATCTAGATTTATGGAATCTAAATATTTAATTTAAATTATTTTCTTGAAACTTGGCTGTCACGAATTTAGTTCATTTTTACCCTAATAGCATAATGCGTAACAGCTAACTGCCATGATAATAATTTAAATTAAAAATTTATTGTAGAATCCATAAAAAAAAATAAGATTGTAATTCAAAATTGAAAGAATTCATTTTAATTGAAAGTACTATTTTTGATTTCCTTATTTTCTCAACTTAAGGGAAATCAAAAACTTTTTATTTTTATTAATCCTCTAAAATTAAAATTTTAAAATAAAATAAATTAAAGTAAATTAAAATTTTAAATATTCTGATTTGGGTATTAAAGAACAGTTTTCTTTTATTAATATTGTATTTTAAAGAATTATAAGACTATCAGTCCTTTCAAAATGGAGTAGCGATAAAAGGAATAATAAATAATTCAATAGCAAATATATGTACTTTTTCCATATTTATTATAATTAATTTCATTTTATAGTTAAATTGACAATTATAATGATTTTACTAAATACATGATAATAACAATTTAGTTCACATAAAAAGATTTGTATTAATATAATTCACTCATTTTTTTGGTTTTACATTTACAAAGAAATGTGATATGTAAAGAAAGAATTTTTGAATTTATCATTTAAACAAGAATCTAAATTCTAAAATAAAATGTACTGACGTCAAAGAATAAATTGTTGAAATTCTAATAAAATTATCTTTAAGATTATTTTTTTTTTAACTTTTAATATAATTAAGTGGAAAATTACATTTTTCACTTTTTTTAATCTCCAATAATTGTTTAAAAGTATGAATTGTGTACTAGAGTCACTCGGGATGGGATTATGTTAAAAAATTCACAATTCTAAGAGGTGCTTAAGGTAGCCTGTAATTTACGTAAGGTACCTGGACTTCGTTGCCTTGATCGTCGTTGCAGGATAATTCGAACACGAGTGCTTTGACAAGAGGCTCAAGTTTTTTCTTTGAAACCTTCTTAACAACCTGGCTCATTGGCAAGCCCATTCGTTCATTACGTTTTGGTTTTGCCATAAAAAAAGAATACACGATGCAAACACTTTGTGTCAGCATTCTAATTTCCAAATTGTATTTTACTTTAAAGAAATCAATAAATTCCTTTAATGTCATTTCTCCTGTAATCTCGAAACGATCACAAAGAGTCCATTCATTTTCATAATATTTTTGCTTAGGTGCTGATATTGGTTCTGAGAAACCAAAAAACAGAAGTAGTGGCAATGGCAGGAATGATTTTACCTGCAATCAGCTTGCTTTTATGTCTGTCTGCAGGAGGTATTTTAAAATTTGCAGCACGTAGGTTGGATGCTGCTACAATGAAATCCATATGGAAATTGATGTCATTGTCCTTTTCAAATTCTAAAGGAGTAATAGTTAGGCCTTGTAATTCATCTCGATTTGGCAATTCATTTAGAAGTTGAGTTAATTTATCCTGGTCTACAATGCTGTCCCCATTTGCTTGTGATTGTATCATCATTTGAGAATAGGTAATATCAATTTTAACATCAAATTTTGGAGTGAATACGGGTACCTCAATTTTAGCCCCATTTCAGCAATAGTACCACAATCCCTATTTTGAGGAATTCCATAAACTTGAACGTGTGTATTTAATTCAGCAAGCTGTTCTAAACATGATTCAGCTCGATTTTTACCCAAATCATTTAAGTAAAATTGAGATATTAAATCGCTCATTTGACTAATTTTTTCATCATGTAAAGTGACAGATTTAACGCCTCCTAGAATGATATTTTTGGCGATTTCAACTCCAAGCCCATCTAAGCCGGAGATCAAAATGTCCGATGAAGCGACGAAGAATTCGACGCATGGCATCATGACCAAGAACATATAATTTACGCGAATATAATCCTTCATCAATTTCTTCATTTTGGCTAGGTCCTCCGTTATGAGCAATTTCTGATTTTTTTTATGTTTTCGACGAAGTTCTAGATGCTGCTGAGTCCCCTATTAAAATGTTCCGCTTCTTAGCTGGGATATCAACGGAATTGTCCACCACGTCAGCTTTAGACACACAGAAGCCGGGGAAACAAAGCAGTTAACCAAAGAAAAAATTTCTTGAAAAAGTTTAATTGAAAATGTAATTTTTGCGTCCGAATGAAATTTAATAATTGCGGAACCTCACTCAGGCTAGATTGTTTATATATATAATATAAAATAGGTAATAGATGGCAGTATAATAAAAAATTTTTTTTTGGCTTTTCGGCCTTTCTAGCCATCACCCAATTTACGATAAAATGATTCTAAATATCTAAATAAGATTTAGTAAAATTTTAAACTAAATTTTTGAATTCAAATTAAGAAAAAGTAATAATTATAAAAGATTTTGTTTTCAATTTTATAATTTTTAGAATAATATTAAATGATATGAATGGGTAATAAATTAATCGTAAGAGGAAGTGATTTTTAATATCTAATCAAATAAGTAAAATTTTAATATTTAAATTTATAATTCATTTTTTTAAATAATTGAACCGCACAAGTTAAATAAATTCGATAATTTAGACGGAAATACTGCAGTTCGATAAATCATTTCTTTAATATTTTTTGAAATTACCTATTTAAAAAAATGAATTATAAATATAGTTTGAAAAAATAAATTTATTTAAATTTATATTTTGTACATGTATAAACACTTCAACAATAATTAAGTCACGGGTGTCCATCCCCCCTAGCTTCATGACTCACTCCCACCCCCACCCCCCATTTTCATGAAAAGTAGCCCTGTAAACCAGTTTCACGAAAAGAAACCCTCTCCTCTGTACACTCTTTTATTCACTTCTAAAGAATTAGAAAAGGTTTTTATTACCTTTTGTTGAAGTTATTAACTTATTGTATTATTAAGTTTGGAAGATTTGGATCGAAGTATATTTTTCATATAAGTTTATTTATTTTTTTTATTAAAATAATTAGTAAAAATGGAATAAATTTGAAATATATATATATATATATCTTTTTTTACTCACCCCTGTAACGGTGTCGAGAGTAAAAGCGTTGAACGGCCATTGCCAAACTCGGTTCAGCACACACTGAAATAAGAAGAAAGTAGAATGGTAAGAAGCGTAGAATAGACGGTCGATAGAAAACGAACCCCTGTAGCTAACCACTCGACTTGTGCATTATCGAAAAACCCCCCACTGGGCATTCAAGGATAACATAGCCTTAATAGAAGATGCTAAGAGCATATAAGCCTTGCCTGATAAAAAATGATGTTAAAGAAAACAGGCTCATATATTATCAAATAGGGAAGCGATATTTGCCAATATCAGTAAATTGCCTTTTCTTATATAAAGTGGTGGGAAATAAAAATTGAAATAGTGGTTGTTGCTAAGAAAGGGTAGTAATCTGTTACAAGTATGTTTTTTAAATACATGATAGTATTTTTGAGAAAATACTTAGAAAAGGTAAATTACTAGTATTTTCCAATTGATTGTTGTGTAAACTAAAATAAACCCTAGTAGCACAAGGTTTCAAACTACCATATATAGTAACTATATAGTTTGAAACATTGTACTACTAGGAAAGGTTTACGTTGATTTTTTTTTAAATTTTACTGCGACTTAAATTAATTTCAAGTTCGTAGTTGGATTTTAAAAATCTAAAAAAAAAAGACGGACAGATAAAAAGTGATGAAAAATCAATGGATAAATAGGTTTTCTGAGGCGCTAATGGTGTAACTCTCAATCTTTCATAATATAATCGACTCTCGATAATTTTTTGTTGAAGACAGAATTGAAATGGTCATAATTTATGCGGTGAATATGGGAGAAGTGTTACGTGGCTGCCATTGAAATGGATGCTGAGCGTTTTTCTGATAGGAATACACCCTCACAAGCTTCATTTTATCTTGTTGTAAATCTATTAAAAAAAATAAGAAAATTGGAACTGGAATTCATCCAGAAGACTTGCGAAACATTCTGGAATGTCACAGAACAGTCGAAAAATTGTTAAAAATAATTATTATTTGAATTTTTTTTAGATCTAATTGATTTAATATTTTGTTTATTTGATGTCGTATAAAAAAAATAGTTCTAATGAAAGTTGTTCAGATTTTTTTGTAAATTTAGTCAATGTAAAGAAAAATATAGGTTTCCATTTAAAAAACAGAAGTTGACCTCGGAATACCCTTGAAAGCTTGTTCTAGGTCGAAAAACAATAATGTAGTTTGGTTTTCCCCTATAATAAACTTTTATTTGAAACTTTTTTTCATTTACTGCACTGTTTTTGAATTATAAGACTGTCTCAAGATAAAAAACTCACCCGGTATATATACTATATATGGTACATATCTTATACTCTTAATATGAAATAAATAAATGTATTCGTTACTAAGCTAAGTAGCTTTCTCATCCTTGGTTGTTGCCAATATTCAGAAAATGTGAACTATCACCTAAATAAACCTTTCTTGACTTTTCTTGTTTACAGAGGTGATATAAGAAAAAAGATGAGAGGAAGACTCTTAAACAAATACTTTCAAAAGTGAAGAAAAAAAGAAAAGCATATAAAATATAAAGAGATTGGTTGAAGAACAAACAGAAGAAAAAACAAGAAAAAATGAAATTAAAAAACTCAAGGGTGCATCCGTAGCAAAAACAGTAAACATCCGATTCTAGAAGACGACGGTAATTTAATTTCAAGATAATTTGGAGCGAACGTAGGGAAGAAGGAAAATATATTTATTCTCTGTTCATCGTGTCTCAATTTGTCAAAGGAACAACAACCTACTCAACTCGAAAAATGCGCGCTAGGAAAGGAAACTTTTTCGATTTCCCAGGTGAATTGATAAAAAACCTCCGATGCCTTAACCCTGGGGACGAATTACCTTCAATTCTAAACGAGGCGTTACGTGTACCGGAGAAAAAATTGAATAACCACCAGAAAGATTACAGGAAAATAGAAAGTAAATTCTGTTATTGAAATGTAGGGTTGATTAAATTCTCTCTCTAGTGAATTTTATTGATTACTCATTGAATTCAGCTTTATTTATTTCAGAGAAAAAGAGTTCTTATTATTGATCTTAATTAATTCTCTACGAATGCTCTTAATTAGAAAAACTTAATAAAACCTACTTGCCACTAAGTTTCTGTTAGAATACATAATATTGGCACTTCCGATATGACAGCAGCTCCGGTGTTGACTATCTTCACCTTTTACTTTTAACTGAGTTACCTCCATTCATTCTATGTGTATCTTTCTATACATGTCGTTCACTATGTAAATATATAGGTATGAGGCATTCCACGCCAAATCGGACGGTTTGAAAAATTTTAATTATTGATTTCGTTCATTTTTTGACATTTTTTAGTACCCATCAAAAAAACTCTTCCTGGTAAATTTTGAAATTTTTTTGATCACCGGTTTAAAAGATAACGAATTTCGGTTTTTCGCTAATAACTTCTTCAAAAATGTTCCAAATTCAAAATATATTTTTTTATTTTTATTTTTATTTTTTTTTTTTGAAATTTTCGTTTTGAAAATACAAAAAAATTATTTAAAGTGTTGTTATATGCGATTTTTGAGTTTGAAAATTTTATTCTTGTTTTTGAAACGTTCTAGAACAACAATTAGATACCGATCTGGAAGAAAAATTGAATATTGTCTCTTTATTGGAATTTTATATTAATTATCTAGCCAGGAAAAAATATAAACAAATTCTAATATATAATACCACTTTTTTTTTAATGATATTAATGAAAGAAGGAGATACACCAGAAGGTGCATCCCCTAAAGGCCTGTATAGGATGACCCCTCCATCGTGAAAAGAACAGAGTAGAAGGAAAGAAGCCGGGATCACGAGCCAAATCTCAGAAACTTAGATACAATTCAATATCCAATTCAATAAGTTTTTAGGGGCTTCGAGCAGTGGTAAATTCTCCGATCGATAAATTAGGTTTTTAAATTTATCTCCCACTTTTGTAAGTATGTAGGTTGTAGGTATGTATTACAAAATGTATTTACAAATATGAGAAGCTATTTTCAAGTATAAAATTTACAGAAATTAAAATTAGAACCTCACTATGAGCTAAAAAAATAATAAAGTTCTTATATCTACATCATTAACTATCTTTTTTGAATAACAAATATCAATAGTATTATAATATTTTATCCGCGGTCTGAGACAATTTTTTTTCTTCAAATGTGGCCCGTGTAAGCCAAAAGGTTGGACACCCCTCCCCTAGACGGTCAATCATTTTGATCAAAAGATTGAGTCAATCATTGAGTTTCGATTAGGTTTCGATGTTGGAAGCTATCGGAGAGTCCTCCATGGTTGCTGCCGAGTGATTGAGGGAAAGATTGATAAAAACCCTTCTAGAGAGACATGCGCCTCTACAATCATTTGCGTCAATCAAACTTTATATCAATCACCGTCAATGATGGACTCAAGCATCAAATGGGTTCCTAGACAGTCAATCATGCTAGACTCAATCAGTGACTCAATCATTTTGATCAAAAGATTGGCCATCTAGGACCTTTAGGTTAGATTAAGAGGGGTTTTCAGTTAGTAAATTTTAGTTGCATAACAAATGAACTTGCCACAAAAAAGGTTGATTATTTATTGTATTTATGGTGAATTTATAAGCCAAAATGAAAATTTAATTTGTTAGTTGCAATTAATTAATTAGTTTTGAATTACTTAATGCCCTTTGAAATTATATATTTATTTTGTTACTTGTATTTTCGATAATGAATAAATGATTGTAAACGAGAATTAAATATATTTACTTTATTATATCCTGTAAAAGAAAAAAGGATTAATTCCATCATAATTGAAATTTAGTTATTAATTAATTTAATTCTAATCCTCATCCCACGCCACCTATTCAATTTTCACAAAAATCTTTTGCCAATATAACAATGTTAATTTATAAAGGCAAAATCCATTGAAAATCGAATTGAAATCTCTATCAAAATGCAAACCGTCATGTTTATCAATCATGTATTCATATTTCATAAACAAAAAAAGTTTTCGTTTGTAGATAAACTGTTCATTCGGTCGTAAAAAAACAATTAGTTTTTTTTTATCATTCAAATTCACATCCATTTTTCCTAGCATAGCAGCATCATTGGGAAAATATAAAATTTAAATCAATTATTATCTCTATAAATTTTCCCACTTGATTTCACTCATAATCAAAGTATATTTTCATTTGATTTGATGAAATATTAATAATATTTATTTTAAAAATTATATATATATAGGTAAATGGATCAGGAAAGTTAACCGAGTATAAAATTAGGCCTCGTTCAACCGTTAGCCCAGGCATATTAGACTTCCAATAAATATGCCCAAGCTGCAAATAATTTTCATCGACGTTAGGCATACCAAATGAGAGTTATATTTGACTTTGCGATGGTTTTTAAGGGCCTAAAAACCACGAAAATTTTGGACTTTTTTCAGATTTTCGCTTATAACTCGATAACTATGCGATTTATCGTTTTAGTGCTTTGATGTTTTTTAATGACCCTTAAATATTGATAGGTATGAGGGCTTGATTTTTTTTACTTTCAATTTACAGCGTAATGAATAAAATAGAGGACGAGACTATAAAAATAAAAACACTTCAAACATGAACAACTAAAAAATTTTCAAAAATTTTGAGTTGCCTTTAAAAATTTATATTTTGAGGTGCAATATACATGAGGTTATTTTTTATATAGATAAATAATTTCTGTAAAGAGAATAACAATTTTCTGAAAGAAAAAAAATTGATTTTTGTGCATTGATAGAGATTCAACGCCGCCTGGCAGAGGTAGGGTATGCATTCAAATAGCACGCTCTGCCCTTCAGGTTGCATCATCAGGCGCCTAACATACAAAAATACATTTTGAGTAGGTATTATTACAATTTTCAGGCGCGGGACCCAAAATCTGAAACAGACCCCTTATTAAGGAATAAGTAAGTGTTTTTTTATGAAGTCGAAAAAGATGGTCACCCTACTCCCTTTTTTCTAAAATATTCTCTTAAACAAATGTCACCCCCCGGGCTCCTAAAGAAGTGAATATAACACTCTGACATAATAAAAAATACGTATTAATAATAAGAAACAATATTTTTTTAGCCCATATGATTTATTACTACAAAAGACTGAAAATTTCTTCAATAGTATCATTTGTTTATAGAAGTTCTTAGAATTATTATTTTGTCTATTATATTAGTACAGTCGATCCTGATTGATAGAATTATATTGGAATTATTTTGGATCACCTAATTTAATCAAAGTTTAACGTTGAAATCTATTTCCTCCTATAAACAGTTGGTCCAATTATCATACGATTAATAAAAAATACTTCCACATTCTATGAATAGAAATGTGAAAGTAAAAATATGCATAATTACGAGGTGGGTTTCACATAAAATAAAACAAAACAAAAGTGAGATTTGATTTCGATATATTTCGGGTTGTCAGCCCATCGTCACGAGTTAGAAAACTGAATATAATTTGGACTGCCTCATCGATATCCACTTAACTGAATATAAATTAGAAAAATGTGTACAAGTAATAATTTTTTGGAAACAAGTATGGTGAGGGAAAGTTAGAGGGACGGGAGGACGTACCGGCCATTAATATTTCTAGAAAGATGAAACAAGTGTTTTTTTTTTTTAAGTATGGAAATATATCTATATACCTGGATTTATAAAAGAACAGAATGGTACATGGAAAAATACTGTTATAAATTAAAATGAAATGTCCGAACAATAGAAATAATGTTTAATTATTTCTTATAAGATATAATAAATAATAGTATTTTTATTGACTTCTAGTTGATAAACGATATGGTCATAAGAATATTTATATGAGAATTAATATGAATGGACGCTATATTATTATTAACAGTTAAACTTGGATTGATGTCAATTTAATATTAGAATCAATATATTTCGACAGATTGAAAGCATTTTTTACTCTAACTGTAGGTAGTTTTGCACACATCTAACAGTTAGTGGATTTAAGAATCAATCAAAGATATCAGGCATTTTGATCGAAATGTGATAAACTGGCCCTAAAGCACTGTAAGATTCAGAATATCAAGCATCATGATATTTTCTATCCTGATTAAGGGTTCACTTGAGGTTAATAATAATAGCAGTTTTCAAGGCATTAGAGTATATTTTGTCTTTCTCCAGTAAACTAGTCAGACTTGAAAGCTAAACGCTATAAAGTATGATGATGTTTATACATATGTTCAGCTAAACAACAATTTAACAGAATCTTAATTGTTATTGATAATTTTCATTTGTACTTTAAAGTTTAAAAGAAAATAGTCTTAGGAGAGATTTGTCTTCAAGTGCTCTCTAATGATTATCATTATTATTTATTATTATGAATAAAAAACAAGTAGTATTTTAAGACTCATCACTATATGACATGATTATATTATACGTAGGAATTATATTCTACAATTTAATTATTAATCTCCACGTGGTAAGTACTTTAAATGGTGCTCTAGTTAAAACTCTAAACGAGTCGCTTAAACAAAATTAATTTTATTATTATAATTATTAGGAGTAGTTTTATATACTAATCTTTAAGCCACCAGATAGTTAACTATATTCATTCGTTATTAACATTTTTGAATAGAAAAAGTGGGATTTTTTGTTGAACAACTTTGGGGTTCCTATTGAATTATTTGATAAGATCTGAATTTGATTTTTTCCAACATTTTTGGCCATTCTATTATTATCCTCGGGAAGATCATTCAAGCTTAAAAGCTTTATTAAGGTCAAACTCATACACCTGATTAACTTCACACAATATGGTAGAAATCCAGAAATTTTATAAATTCACTTAATAATAAGAAAAACTACTTTCCTTTAGTGTATATTTAGGATAGGTATATATAGGCAAGTGAAAGAATTAAATATTTATTTTTCTTGTATCTCTTAACGCTTAATTGTGTTGGTCGTATGCCAATATATATTATATATAAATATACTAATACAAAATCAAATGGTGAATTTAAACTTGTCATCTCAAGATATAAGGACTTGATTGAACAACCGGAACTTGAGAAGATTTCCCGTCAAAAGAATTTTTAATCTATGATCCCAGGTTATTTAAATAAAATAAATTGACTTGTCAGTTAATTTCCTAACTGTGATTTAAATCTTAAATTTAAACTCGAGTTTTTAAAAATATAATCCAATCAGAGCATCTGTAGTAATGGTTGGTTACTTGAGCGGAAATACCTGTTTTTACACGCTTTATATTAGCTTCACCTGTATCTATGTATTTATCTATCTATCAATGTGACTTTTGTTCTATTAGATTCCGCAAACTTTTCTCTATAAAAATAATTAAGACTAAAAAGTAAAAAAATAAATTATATTTTAAAAAACTAAAAAACACGCTTCTAAAAAGTACAAAATAATGTAATACTTATTTAATCAAAAAGCGTGCGGTACTTTGTCGAAATTAATTAAAAGTACATGCTTCTGCACTTATGCTTTTTGATTAAGTAAGTATTACATTATTTATTTTAGATTTTTATTTAATTTCCCAAATTATGTAGAAAAATGTCCTATGCTCCTCTATATTTTTATCAATAATAGAGATTTATCAATTTTAATAATTGTTTAATTAACTGATGTTCTCTTTGAAAATGTTGGTGATTTGGTAGATTTTTAGTCAAGGAACAGCTTGATCTAGAAAAATTCAAGTTGGTGAAGCTCATTGGGATATATAATAGGTCAAATTTAAGCTTATTAGAAAACTTCACATATAATGATTCGAGTTTGTTTGTTTGTTTTTTTTTTTGTTTTTAATTTTCACCCGAAAATTCTGAAGCTTCGTTTTGGAAATATGTACCTAGATACATTTTAGCACTAGAATGGAATTTTTAAGACTTACTTTTTTTAAGTAATCATGGGCATCGGAAACAAGAAGGCACAGTCAAAAAGAAAACAAATCACCATTTTGAAAATAACTTCGTTCATATAATTATACATTATACATGTTTTGGAAAGCTGTATGGTAGGGTTCGCTTATGTATTGTCGATAGGGTTTCTTTTTTTCAGCAGACATACCGTGGACCTTGAAACTTACGCTGTATTTAAAAGACTAGGTATTCTAGGCTGTACATAAACGGTGCCCCTTCGTAATTTTATTTAATTCAACCAATTCAAAACTCTCCTCTCTTGGTTCCTTTCAAAATTCCCCATGCGTAAGCGAAAAACAAAATAAAATTTTAAAAATTGAAGGTTTATATTTTGGACAGCATCCTCTGGTTGAAATTTCACCGCCCGCTACTGATACATATTTCTGATACATCATATAGAATACCTAGTCGTTTAAATACAGCGTAAGTTTTAAGGTCCACGGTATGTCTTCTGAAAAGAAACCCTATCGACAATATATAAAGGAACCCTGCCATACAGCTTTCCAAAATGCTCCCCCTTATAAACCGCCTACGATCAAATGACTTGTACCTACTATAGGTTTCCAAATTAAAGAATTTTGTAATTGTCTTTTGGCAAATAAATCACACAGACACTCAATTTTTTTTTTAATTTATCGATAAACGCAGAATTTTGTGTTATTTTTCAAATTTAACATTTTTGTAACCTGGTATGAAAATTCTCTTGACGAGAAATTTTAGGGATGCGCAGCATCAACAACATTCATGATATATACTAGGTGTACCGGAAAGTCATTACCGGTTTTTTCGAAAAAAACTACGTAATTTTTAAGAAAATGGAAAATTTATTTATTCAAAGTATTGGCCATTTGATTCTATACATCTTGCCCATCTTTCTGGCAATTTATGGATGCCATCCCAAAAAAACTGTTTGTCCTTTGAGCAAAACCATTCATCGAGCCATTTTCTAACTTCTTCGAAATTGGCGAAGTGCTGCTCTGCAAGCGCGTGTCCCATCGATGCGAAAAGTTGATAGTCGGACGGGGCAAGGTCTGGAGAGTACGGCGGGTGCGATAATATGTCCCACCCAAGTGCTTTCAACGCTTCCTTGACCGGTTTTGCTTTATGAGACGGCGCGTTATCGTGTTGTAAAATCACTTTACCGTGTCTTCGGGCCCATTCTGGACGTTTTTCGATCAATGCGTGGTTCAAATTGATCATTTGTTGTCGGTAGCGATCACTATTAACTGTTTCACCAGGTTTCAACAGTTCGTAATACACCACGCCACTCTGGTCCCACCAAACACAGAGCATTGTCTTGCGCCCGAAACGATTTGGCCTTGGAGTCGATGGGCCGGCTTCGCCAGGTGATAACCATGATTTTTTGCGCTTAGGGTTTTCAAAGTAAATCCACTTTTCATCACCCGTCACTATTCGATTCAGAAATGACTTCCGATCATACCTTTGAAGCAGCATTTCACAGACGGTTTTTCGATTTTCCATTTGCCTGTCATTCAATTGATGTGGCACCCATCTTCCCACTTTTTGGATTTTCCCCATTGCTCGTAATCGGTCACTAATCGTTTCTTGAGCCACATTTAACGCTTCTGCCAATTTTTTTTGAGTTTGGGTTGGGTCTTCATCCAATAACTCCTGTAGTTTCGCATCTTCAAAATTTTTTGGTCTACCAGAACGTTTTAATTGAAAAGTTTTTGTTTTGCCGAGAGTAGCAGAGTTGTTGATTCACAAAGAGAAACAAAGAGGTTGTCCTCTGCTCAAACAAATAAATATATATATACAGATATATCATCTCGATATATATGTGTGTATGTTTATTTGCATCAAGCAGAGGACAACCTCTTTGTTTCTCTTTGTGTACCAGAACGTTCTTTATCTTGCACATCGAAATCACCACATTTGAATTTTCGAAACCACACCTCACATGTTTTTAAGGTTAAACCATGCTCACCGTAAGTTTCTACCAGCAAACGATGACTTTCAGCGGCTTTTTTCTTTTGATTAAATAAGAAAATTAATGCGTGCCGCAAATGCACGTTTTCAGGCATGAAACTTGACATTTTCAAAGAGGTATAAATCTATGAAGGTGTTACTTTCGCAAAATATAACATGTATAGCTTTGCATCATCTTAAAAACAGAAAGTCACCTGGTATTGATCAAATCCCCTCAGAATTGTTGAAGGCGGGAGGTGATTCGCTGATGGACATGATGCATATCCTAATAACAAGAATATAGGATAGGGAGGAGATTCCTGGTGAATGGAGAGAAGCATTGATAGTCCCAATACATAAAAAAGGTAATAAGAAGATCTGCAGGAATTATAGAGGAATCTCGCTTTTGATAACAGCATATAAGATATTATCTCGTATCTTGCTGAGAAGACTAAGTCCCATCTCAGAGGAAGTTCTCGGGGAGTATCAGTGCGGTTTCTGTAAGGGTAGATCAACATCGGACCAGCTGTTCAACATCCGACAACTAATGGAGAAGAGATGGGAATACGCCTTGGATATACACCATCTCTTCATTGATTATAAACAGGCATACGACAGTGTATATAGGGAAAGCCTATGGACTATAATGGAAGAGTTTGGATTCCCCAAGAAATTAATCAGAATGACAAAGGTATGTGTGTGCGGATCAAAATCTAGAGTGAAGCTGGGTGGAAACTTATCTCAGCCTTTTGAAATTGGAACGGGTTTGAGACAGGGTGATGCCTTGTCACCATTGCTGTTCAATCTAGTTTTGGAGAAGATAATGAGGAGTGTAAAACGGGTTGACGCGGGCGTGCCTCTGGGCAGAGTACTGAGGGCCTTCGGATATGCGGATGACATTGATCTTGTCTGCATGAGTGAGGAAGGACTGAAGAGAATGTTCGGTGCGCTCGAGACGGGAGGGAATGGGGTGGGTTTAGTTATAAGTGAAGAGAAAACCAAATACATGCTAATGTCGAGATCCATACCAAGTTGCACACCAATGAAAGTGGGGAACAGGGTTTTTGAGGGCGTAGCGAGGTTTAAATATTTGGGCGCTATAGTGACGTCGGATGCCAGAATAGACCAGGAAATAATCTCTCGAATACATGCGGGTGATAGAGCTTTGGCAAGTCTGAGTGGACTACTTCGAATGAGAGTTCTATCACGAGAAATAAAAATAAAAATATACAATACCTTAATAAGACCGGTTGTGATATATGGCTGTGAGTCGTGGACAATGACGCTACTTAACCAGAGGAGACTGATAAGTTTCGAGAACAAAGTTCTCAGGAATATATGTGGGCCTGTTCAAGATCTAACTTCTGGTGAATGGAGACGAAGATCCGAGGAAGAAGTCAGAGACTTGACAAAGCAGCCTTATATCTCAAGTGTAGTGAGGAAAAGAAGATTAGAATGGGCCGGTCATGTGGCTCGTGCTCCGAAAACCAGGGACATAAAGAACCTCCACGAGAGCTACCCGCCTGGAAGAAGACCACCAGGCAGACCAAGACAAAGATGGCTGGATAATGTCGTCAGAGATCTGCAAGAGCTTCACGTGGGGGTAGGATGGGAGGGATTGGCCCAGGATAGAGGGATATGGAGAGGCATCACGCGAGAGGCTCAAGCTCTACAAGGGCGATTTGGCCATCGGAAGTAAAGTAAGTAAGTATAGCTTTGAAGCTTGATGTCAGTAGAATAAAATGCATATGTGTCAAATCATAACATTGCATACTTAAGCCTAGCGACATCTGTTAGAAAAACCGGTAATGACTTTCCGGTACACCGTACTAGTATGTATATATGTATATAAGGGTGGCCCATAAAAAAAACGAATATTTTTTTTATTTTTGACCTCGCATTAAAATATGTTAATTCAACATATTTTTAAAAAGATCACCAAAAATCAGCTCGATTAAAAAAGTTTAAGAGGTCACTCGAGATTTTTTAAAATTTCCAAAATGGTAGAAAATTAAAATGTTTGTCTCCGTCATGTTATTATTGCATTGAAAATGATAAATATTCTGAAAATTTCAAGTCGATATATCAATTTATAGAGGCTCCCCAAGATTTTTTTAATTTTTAAAATACTGTACTTTAGAAATGTTTTTGAGTGGTCTGTAAATATGTTATAAATATTAAAAAAAAAAAAAAATTTCTTTTTGTTGATATCTTAACGAATAAAAATGAAGCACAGAAACGAAGAAAAAGCATAAAAACAATTTTTTTCTCATTTATTTATTGGCATCAGGTTTAAAAGCAATTATTACTACTTATTTTAGGTTAAAAATAAAATAAAATGAGAGAGTCTTCTGTTTTTTAAATAAAATAATTTTTAATTATTTCTAGAGACTATAGTTTCGAGCATTGCCTTCATCATCAATCTATCACAAATATTTCAAATTAGTTACAAATTAAGATTTATACATAGAAAATTTTGAAAAATATATAATGTCTTTTCTTCTTCTTTTTTCAAAATTTTCTATGTATAAATCTTAATTTGTAACTAATTTGAAATATTTGTGACAGACTATGATGAAGCAATGCCTCGAAACACTATAGTCTCTAGAAATAATTAAAAATTATTTTATTTAAAAAACAGAAGATTTCTCTCATTTTTATTTTATTTTTAACCTAAAATAAAAACAATTCTGTTACCATCGACAGTGAAATCTTTTATTCAACTAATATTACTACTTAATATTTTAATATTTATATACACTAAGAGTAGTTTAAAAATTAAAAAAAAATCTTAAGCGACCTCTGAAAATTTTTTAGTCGAGCTGATTTTTCGTGAGGATTATAAAAACATGTTCAATTAACATATTTTCACCAGAGATCAATTTTTTTTTAGGTGGGGGGGGGGGGCATCTCAATGTATATGTTTTAAAGTGCTGAAAAGTCAGAAAAAAAATTAATATTTTTTTAAAAAATAAACCATTTTAAGTGCTTTTCGATGAGGCAATCCAAAAAAGAAGATAATATTACTACATTATAATTCTGCTGAGAATGAAATACAATATATTATTGTTACTGCCACTGAAAGAGGAGACAGAGGGGAATGTCTCATTGGGTTTCCTTCAGTGACTTTTCAAAACCCTGAAGAAGGAGGGAATAGCCTCCGAAACGTCGGTTTTATGAATAAAAAGATAGTGTAAATTATCTTCTTCTGTTTTTGGACTGTCTCATCGATATCCAATTAATTCACTTATCAGTCCGTCTCCAAAAATTACTTATAAATTATTAATTATATATAACCATTTTGGTGTCTTTTTCCTTTAATCAATATAAACAGTCATTTAGCTATTCTTAATAATTAATCTATCTCTTTGAATTTTGCTAAAGAGTACATTTCAAAGAAACACGCCAAATTATTAATAATTTAAATAATTCAAACCGAGATGATCAGATTAAACAATTGTAATAAGAGGGAAATATAGCATGAAGCAGATAGCAGTCCTTTAAACAATTCTACCTGGATTCATATTCAAAGTGCGGCGTTTGTTTTATCTCCATGTCTTTGTTTGAGGGGCAAACGCGATGGAGCGAAAACCCATAGTTTAATTAACCCTCTCTAAACGAATAAATGGAAAAGCTTAAATTGAAGCTGAGCACATCATCATGAGGGAGGCCAGCAAAGTGAGCCAAAGAAATTTTCGTTGGGAATCTATAAAAAATTTCAACCCCAAATTTATATAATGGTTTTATGACAATATTAATGGTTTTTATGGATCAAGCCCTTCCTGAGCAAGGAATTAAAATAACATTAAAAAAAATGAGTAATGGGTAGACATAACATAATATTTTTTTCTCAAACTGGGACAATTTAGAGGGTTTACCCGAAAAATTCTATTTTATAAATTCAGTACATAGTATTCAAAAAACCTAAGTACTCGTAATAGAGTGGTTAACAAAAAACAGCAATTATATAGCAATAATTTTTAATTATCCATATATGAGCATAATTATCAAAAAGTTATTAATAATTATCACTAGCGAGACATTTAAAAATTATAATTGTTATTTTTAATATAGTTCCCAATTTACTTTGCTGAGTATCCACTTTTTGACTTATGTAATATATATTCTGCGGTTAATATTATTTTTTTACTTTATCCAATGCGAAGCATGGGAGAAAGTATTGCAATCGGTTGCGCGGCAAGCGCGACTTCAACGGATCCTCGGGTAAAGACTACGGAACCCATGGACTCAATTAAGGTCACAAATTGAAGTATTCAATGAGATTGAATTTTGGCACGTGGCGGTTTTGCCAAAAGTTACCTGGAATCTCGTGAGAGGCAAAAGTGCCATTTTTTGGAGTGATTGATGGATGGATGTTATCGTTTTTTGGTCCACGATTTTTTCCACACCTTTGCACCGATTGAAATGAAATTGAAAACCTACCATCATTTTAACAAAATGAAGCGCTGATTAGTTTTTGGTACATATCGGCCCACAAACATTAGAATATACAACATTATTTATTTCAGTACTTTTTTAGTTTTTTCTAAATATCTTTAAAATGACTTAACCAATTTTGATGAAATTTAATATCTTAATTAAGTACCTTGGGGCCAACAAAAAGGTTAACTAAAGTTTTTAGTAAAATTATATTTTAAAGTACTTTACTCTAAAGTAGATGAATTTTTGAAATTCTTTAAAATTTATTCATTTGATCTGTTTATAGTAATATAGGACTCATTTAACCTAACTAAGTAAGAGTGGATAGGCTTTTCTCTGTGAAATGCTAAAAATTTGGGAGGGAGCTTTATAAGTAACCATAGCAACTGCGTTCTTTTCTTATCCGTTACCTTTATAGAGGAAACGACTTAAAACCAAAAATAGCGATTGATTCTCATCTAGTACTTGAGGAATAACCATTCTATATTGGATTTTTGACGTTTCGGTTTTTATTGGTAACCATTGCTGAAGACAGAGGAATCGAGTTAAAATCAAAAATAACCATTGATTCTCATTTAGTACTTGAGGAATAATCATTTTATATTGGATTTTCGACGTTTCGGTTTTTATTGGTAACCATTGCTGAAGACATAGAGGAATCGAGTTAAAATCAAAAATAGCGATTGATTCTCATCTAGTACTTGAGGAATAACCATTCTATATTGAATTTTTGACGTTTCGGTTTATATTGGTAACCATTGCTGAAGACACAGAGGAATCGACTTAAAATCAAAAATAGCGATTGATTCTCATCTAGTACTTGGGGAATAACCATTCTAAATTGGATTTTTGACGTTTCGGTTTTTATTGGTAACCATCGCTGAAGACATGTAGGAATCGACTTAAAATCAAAAATAGCGATTGATTCTCATCTATTACTTGAGGAATAACAATTCTACATTAGATTTTTGACGCTTCGATTATTATTGGTAACCATTGCTGAAGACATGGAGGAATCGGCTTAAAATCAAAAATAACGATCGATTATTATCTAATACTAGAGGAATAACCTTATTGCATTCCATTTTTGATGTTTTGACTATCTAGATATCTAGATATCAAGAGTCAAAGTTAGCTGATTAAAATTTTTTGATACATGAATCTGACAAAAATATTTTTTTTCTCAAAAAGTATAATACTCTTAGTTATTTTCTGTTTTGTGATCGATAGCAGTATTATTCAGGATTCCGTAACAAAAATTAGAATTATAAAATATGAAAATTCGTAGCCACAGCATTCAAATATTTAGAGCAGGCTAGCGATTTTCAAGGTTTTCAAAAAATGACCATAACTCGAAAACTAAGAGAGTTTTATTAATTTTTTTTTTTATTTTGGACAATCCTGAACTCACCTATCTCGTGTTCACGTTTGATCCTTGACTTTTGGGACACCCTGTATACACATGTACATTAAACATACATCTTGTATGTAAGTTTATGCAATAGGTGTAACGGATTGTCTTCTGATTTATTTTTGCTTTTTTTAATGTAGGTATTTCTCACTCAGGTCCTGAGCAAGAATAACATTCTCTTTATTCGGCTGTATGAACCCTGTGTTTAGCATGTATTAATTAATTAATGGAAACCGTAATTGTGAGAGCTCTACATTTACGTTCGATAACAAAGCCACTACATTCGACAAAATCAATCTTATGCACAAATATTACAACTCATTGAAAGAAACTTTCATGTTAAATTTCAGCTTATTAGCTTCAGCCATTTGAGACCTCCCAATATAACAATTTTTTTATGAGTTTCAACATTTTTCATTTAGATGTATTGTCGCTGTTCCCAAAATATAATTAAATAAATATCGTAAATTTGCAGATGGCTAAAAAGGCGGAAAAGCCAAAAAAATTTTACGAACATGAATTTAGGTCATTTGTCAAAGATTTTAATAGATATGTTTATATTGCATGTAGGAGGGTCATGTCCCCTCGGGAGTCGAACCCAAGCACTAGTACGCTTTCCAGGCAACTAGTCCAGACCCTTGAGACCATCACCTACAAACATGCAACAAATAAAGCCACAAATTTTCACTCCATTCAATTCGATTGGAATAGTAAAAATTACTGCTTAACTGAAATAAAGATTCAGCATCGGACCAATGCAGAGGCAAATTTTTCATTAGAAAAAAAAAATGTTTTAAAAATGTTTGAGCAAATTTTAAAAACAAATTTCTATATGAAATTTAAAAAAAAAAAGATTTATCATGAATTTAATAATTGGTTCGTCCAGCGAATTACCATAATTGTTTTAATTGATCTATTTAAATAAAATAAATTTTCGAAAATTGAGCAGAACTAAAACTCAACTACCTACCCTAGGTAGATAAATTTAAATGCAAATATTATGAATTATCCATTTTTATATGATCTAATTGCTCTATATAGAATTGATTTGTCTTTTGGGAGTTATATTAATTTTCTCTCTGTGCAATTTTATGATATTTTAACTTTTAATGTGAGAATTATTGATGATTTTTACTGTCTAGTCTCATAAAAAATTATATTCTAACTTGTATTTTAATTTTTTTATAAACGTTATTTTTTATAATTGCACTGTGATTTTTACTAGATGTTAATAATTTTTCAATGATTAATTTTTTTTATTCTTAATACTATTGTTATATTTTGGGGATTCATTATTTATGACTGACTGATATTCATTTTTATTATGTAAGTATTTTAGAATAAACATTCTTTATTAAATAATGTTTTAATTTTGACTTTCAACTTTTTTTTTAAATATTTACCGGGCTACCAAAAATGACGCCGCAAGCTACCGGTAGCTCGCGAACGACAGGTTGGCGAACGCTGTTATAGAGTTTAAGAAGCTGCAAGGGCTTGAAAAATCGTCTGATGAACCTGAATAAGAAACCAAACTACCTTGCTGAAGATTTCTCCATAGAGAATAAACTGCAACGGATCGTTGCTAAACTTTATCCAAATTCATTTGAAATATTAATATGTTTTGCTGGCTTGGTGTGTACTGGATATATTAATTATTTATCCTTTAACAATAAAAAAATAATATGTTTATTCCTTTATTATTAATCAGATATCACTTGCAATTTGCAGTTCATGTTGACTTTAATTCAAAAATAATGATCGATTCTCATTTAATAGTCGAGGAATAACCATTCTATATTGAGATTTTGACATTTCGGTTTTTATTGGTAACCATTGCTGAAGACATAGAGGAATCGAGTTAAAATAAAAAATAACGATTGATTCTCATCTAGTACTTGAGGAATAACCATTCTATATTGGAATTTTGACATTTCGGTTTTTATTGGTAACCATTGCTGAAGACATGGAGGAAACGGCTTAAAATCAAAAATAACGATCAATTCTTATCTAATACTAGAGGAATAACCTTATTGCATTCCATTTTTGATGTTTTGACTATTAATGGCAACCACTACTGAAAACGTGGAAGAATCGACTCAAAATCAAAAAGACTAAATTCTTTTATGGCAAACAACTCAAACTTGAGAATCGATTGCTATTTTTGATTTTAAGTCGGTAGCGATTTTCAAGGTTTTCAAAAAAATGACCATAACTCGAAAACTAAGAGAGTTTTATTAAATTTTTTTTTTATATTGGACAATCCTGAATTCACCTATTTCGTGTTCACGTTTGATCCTTGACTTTTGGGACACCCTGTATATAAGCAATAATTTTTCATAAAAGATAAATTACATAAACAGTTTTAGAAACAAGCCTGAACTAAGTAATCCTATGTAAACAAGCTACAGTCACTTTTAGGATATAGTTTTAATTATTTCACTAAACGCTATAGTTAATTAAGACTGAGAAAAATTACACAAAAAGATAACATCGGCATTATGTTACTTGGGTAAGTAAAATGGGAGTTTAAAATTGAACTCAAAATTGAATAGACATTTTAAAAAGGATTTTAATTATAATAAAAAGTTGAAAGCATCCTTGCTCATCTTTATTCTGTGTTCGATGTTTATGTAAAACTCCAAGTAGATAGCAGCACCTAAACACGTACTACATGAGCGATTTTCAATGGGTATTTAGAATATAATTTTTGAGACATTCTGTTCCGTCTAGTGGTTGGTATTGTGTATGAGAGAATTAATTAAAGGTTCTTTTGAAATAAAACAATTATATGGATTTCTAGAGTTGTGCTAATTAAAGAATTTTTTATAATATGGGTATAAAAAGATACGAATATCTATGAAATCAATGTTAACATCAAAAGAAGAAAATGAAAGGGTTGACAAAGAAAGAGGGGTTGAATAAATGTCAATATAAAATTCGACTTTAGAGAATAACGAATTGAATATTCAGTTTTCATTCACAAGTTTTACGGAAGCTATTAAGATGCGATATTTATAAATCGGAATTGACATTTGCCCCTAGAAGAAAATGGGGTATGTTATAGAAATATTTAAAGGATGGATTGGAGTCGAAGATATCTGTGATCTTAGGCTATAAAATTCTGTCAAAATAGAATGAGAATTACAAACGCTAGGACTCAGAGAGCTCAGACATTAATTAGGGCGGCATTTTGTGGGGGCGGCAAAATAGTTTAATTAGTGGTGTACCCTCCCCCCCCAAATGCATAAAACACCTTTTATGATGATTCTCGGGGTTTGCGTAAATGTGTTTATTTTTTATAATTTATATGTAATTAAACATTTTTAAATTTTAATTAAATAAATTCCCATGTGTTTATAACATGTTTTAACATATTTTCGATGATAACTCGATAGGTGTATTAGCACATCTTTTAGCGTAGGGTCAGATATTAGGATTTACTAGAATAAACGAATTGATGAATGAATTTCTTTTTAATTAAGAGTGAAGGGGTTTAAGTATTTGCGTATTTCTCGGCAAAAGAAATTAAGCAGAATCCTTTATTGATTTTATTTCATTAAAAAAATTGTGAAAATAAAGAGAAAAAAAACGATGAAAATAATCAAATAATCCAGTCTGAAGAGGTTAAAGAAATAAACTAAATATGAGATTTGTTGTGTGGGAGGGCTGATTAAGGACAAAACGCATTTTCTTCAAAAATAAAACAATCAAAATAAAATAAAAGGTTAAGATCCTTTGGCTTCGTAGGCGGAAGTGTGGGTAAACAATCGATATTATTTGAACAAGAAGTAAAAGAAGATTTGATTTAACGAAATATAAAGGTTCTACATTAAAGAAAGACTAAGACTAATGCCTTTGTCAAACGCCTTGTGTGTTATATTACTCAGTGATATCATTGAAAAAGTAGCCAATTTATGTAGTTATATATATATATGGTAAGGTTAATGTGATTAATCGGTTAATATTAATAATTACCTGGTAATATTAATAATAACCAATGCAATTAGGGGGTCCGTAAGTTCGATTGCTTGTCATGTTCAGTTCGATTAAATAAAATTGGATTTATTTAAATAAATTTTCTAGAAAATCATAGATCAAAGATGGTGTCATCTATTAAATCCGATTAAATCCTATTAAATTACGCGTTTGTATATGTCAGAGAGGTTCGTATCCCGCAGGTGAGCCAGGTAGTCCGGATTGCTGTTACTGGCACTCGGGTTCGATTCCCGAGGGGTGAAAAACAACCCCTCTGACATATAATTAAAAATATTCCACTCCATCGGATTTAATAGATGACACCATCTTTGATCTATGATTTTCTAGTAAATTTGAATCTATTACCATCGGCAAATTAATATCTTTCATAAATAAATTTTTTTATTGGTTTTAATTTTATATTCACGTGCGTTAAAAAATATCAACTATCCATATAGGCATTTCATTTTTACAGAATGTTCCTGCGAGAATTCTAATTGATGTGGACAAGGTTTCCAATATTCCAATTGTACAGCCCAATTCAAATCATTACAAATGTAAAAACAAGTTTTCTATAAATACTAATTTAATAACCCATTCTATTTGTTAAACAATGGAAATTAAAATCAGAAATCATTTGTATTTAAAGTGATCCAGAAGTATTTCCTGCAAAAATAAGTAATTTTTAACACAACAATAAAATTTTATAATATTATAGAATGTCTGTTTATTGACATGTTTTAAATTACATCCATGGAACTCCCTTAGAGATATTAATATTTACCTGCAAATTGTTATTATTATGCGTTATTAATTAGGGTTTTTTTTGAGTAGACACTTCGATTTTTCAAGGTCTCGCCTTTGAATAATTTAATGTAATTGGTTTTTTTCTTAATTAAAGTAATTATTCACAGGTGAGTCTGTTAATAAAAATTGTTAATTACATTTTTTTTCAATTACCTTTTATTTATAATTTGTTTTTTCATTTTAAAATCTAGTAATAGTTGATTACAAATATGTTTATAAATTATAATTAAGAAATTCAATTAATAGGTGGTATGGTAGGCCGTCTTTAATCCGGAATGTTCAGGACCACGGCCGTGTCGGATTAGCAATTTTACCGGATTATCGAACCTAAATATAGCTTTAACGAGAATACCAAAGAAAAATTAATACAGTACAATGATATTTAAAACAAATTGTAATAAACTGCTCCTTGGCAAGAAAAAATACACATGGGAGTTACTGTTTAAAAAAACCTATTGTATCACGTTGAATTCGTGATTCGGATCTCATTTTAAAAAAATCATTAAGTATTATACACACATTTATCAGTTCTGCAGAGTTATATTATAGTTTTTGTTGGATCCTGCAAATTTTATAAATGTATTTAATCCATCAGAAGCCTGTTTCCACGAGACTTTAGCTTCATCTGCTCTGGGGCGGCTCGGTCGATGACGTAAGAATGTTCCGAACCGAAAATTAAAGAGGGTCTACTATATTTTATATTGAAGACAGAGTGTTGGAACTTAATGCCGAATTGATGCAAAGGGAACCCAAGGATAATGAAAAACACAAATTTCGAATAAAAGAATTTATTAGAACTTGAATTAAAAATTTTGGTGTAGGTAAATTATCATATGTATTTTAGTGTAAGTACTTCGAAAGTATTATTTTTACGTTATTTCAGTATAAAAAAATACCGAAATTATAAAAAAAAAACATTTTTTTAATTATAAGTTAATTAAATCCTTTCTTCATTAATAGCTCAAACATTTTGTTTTTTAATATTAAATTTTGTGAATTTGTGACCAGGTGTAAAAATCCAATTTTTTGAGTAAAAAGGAAAAAAGTATTAAATGTTTTTTTATCAATTTTTGAAATTTTTTCAAAAAGTACCTAGATTAAAAAAACAAAAAAATGTCCCCCTATTAAGTTACAATATTTTTATTCTTGTTAAAGTTATGAATATTTTAATAATACTTTGATCTATTTTCTTCAATATCGAAATTTCGTTACGGGTTAAGATGGAAAGCAAAACATTTACGTGGATACTTTTTTCTACATATATAAAATGACATATTAGAAAAAGACAAAAATTGAAGAGGGTCACCGACAAAACATTGAATTGACATGGAATGACCAATACCTATATATATATTTATATTTATATTTATTTATATATTAGAGGTGTCATTAAGCAGAGAGGGCCCATTTTTTTTACTCTTTAAAAATAGTAAGATTTCATAATCTTTTTAGAAAAAATATGCGAAATAATCTTTATCTGAATGTTCATTTTAAGAAATAATATAATATAAGAATTAGTTAATGGATTAAGCAATTGATATAAAAGGCACCGTATTAAAAGGAGGATGTTATTTAATCCGTCTTCATCTTCATTGAGTGAGAAGAGAAATCCGTTATTTTTAAGGCAGAACAGTTACATAAGAAAGTGGTCAAGTGCAAAGGCCTCCTCACAACCTGCTAAACAAGAATGTCCTTGGTCTAAATTGATACTAATACAGATTAGGTGTGAAGAAATTACACTAAATAATTGAAAACTTCCTGATTAAATAGCTCAAAATAGGTTAATTTCATTAAATGATATTTTTTAACCGACTTCAAAAAAGGAGGAGGTTCTCTATCCGACTGAATTTTTTTTTGTGTGTCTATGTTACCTCATATCTCCGCCAATTGTGAACCGATTTTTTTTTGCATTGGGTTCAGTCTAGCTTCCAATTGGTCCCATTTTTTTTATCGGTATTAGACCTTTTTTGTTAAGTTTGTTCAGGCCTAACTTCTTTGTTTATGAACCGATTTCGGTGATTCTTTTTTTTATTGGAAAGGGGGTATCTTTAGGGATGGTGCCATATTAATTTGGTCAAGTTCTGATCATATGATCACTATTAATAACATCACTAATAAGAGAAAAATAAAAATAATTTTTAAGAAAAAATAAAACCGACTTCAAAAAATTAAATGCAACAAATAAAAATACACTAAAAGGTATAAAATAATTATTATCTTATTTAGTTACAACTAAACGACGAAATATTAACATGAAATTACTTTTTGATGTCGGTACCAAACAAACTATACCTATAAGCGAGCATACCCTCCAAACATACTAAGTAAGATCCATCGAGTGCGATTCATAAAAGGTATATGTTTGGCACCGACTTCAAAAAGTAATTTCATGTTAATATTTTGTCGTTTAGTTGTAACTAAGATAATAATTATTTTATATCTTTTAGTGTATTTTATTTGTTGCATTTAATTTTTTGAAGTCGGTTTTATTTTTTTCTTAAAAATTATTTTTACAAGTTATATTTGTAGAATTGCAAAAATGACCTATTTCTTCAAAAATATTTTCATTCTTTAAGATAGAAATAAAAATTTAGGTTTCATAAATAATAGATATTCCAAAAAGCTTCTAGGTATTTATGATCTCTTGATGTGTTTATTATGAAACAAAATGGCCGTCCCGTTGATGAACAGGCATTATAAGAAGACATGCAAAACAAATAAATCTACAAAAAATGATTATGAGAGATTTCCACAGTATTTATTGATATTTCTGATTTGCTTTCTAGAAATAAAATATTTAAAAAAATAACGTGATATGTTTAGTACAATATGGCATTCACTTATCCCGCCTTAATAAAAAAGTAGTATAAAAAATACAACTATAAATAGTAAAAGCTAATTAAATTAAAAGAAAAGTTACAAATTTACTTTTTATACTAAGTTTTTAACGTTTAGTTTTTAAGTAAATAACCGTGAGAATTTAAATCAAATAATTAATTCAGATAGTTCAACATATCTTGAAAAATGTTTTATAAAAAAATTAAACGATCATTATATTTATTTATTTGGATTCTGTTTTCATTTTGGGTAAAGCCTTGCAACGATCTGTTGCAGTTTATTTTACTTTATCCATTGCGAAACATGGGTCAAGTATTGTAATCCGTCTCGCCAAAGCGACTTCAAAGGGTCACCAGATAAAAACTACGGAAAGCATGGTCTAAACCAAAATCACAAATTGTAGTATCTATCCATTTAGGTTGAATTTTAGGAAGTGACGATTTTCACAAAAATTAAATGGGGTCTCATCCAGAGGCCAAAAAGTGCGATTTTTTTCATTTAGTCTGTGGGCAATTGGGCATGTATGTAATTATGTATGTATGTTACACTTTATTTCGTTGAACCAATTGATATGAAATTGAAAACATACTATTACTTGAAGAAAATGAAGCACTGATTAGTTTTTGATACATATCAGCCCCGAAAAGTACTTTATTCTAGTACATTTTTATTTTTTCTAAATATCTTGAAAATGTCTTAACCAATTTCGATCAAGTTTAACATTATATTTAGGTACCTTGAGGTCCCCAAAAAAGATTTTATAAGTTTTTAGTAAAAATTACATCTTAAAGTACGTACTTTATTCTACAGTAGGCAAGTACATTTTTTAAATTTATTTATAGGTCTAAATGCTTTATTTACTAAGGATGGATAGGTTCCCCTCTCAGTAAAATGCTAAATATGAGAGAAAATTTTATAAGTAACCATAACGACCATATCGCACCCGTTATCCATGCTGAAGATTTGGAGAATTTGACATAAAATAAAAAATAGCTATCAATTCTCATCTAGAATTTGAAGAATAACCATTATATAATGCATTTTTGATGTTTCAATTATTATTATTATTGGTAATAATTGTTGAAGACATGGAGGAATCGATTTAAATTCAAAAAGACCAAATTCTTTTTTGGTTAACAACTTAAACATCAAAGTATCAAATGTACAATCGTACTTTTTATTATCATTGAAATGAAATAGCCAGTGATATCTAATTAATAATAAAGGGTTCGACTAGGCCTGAAACATGTATTATTAATAATTAATTTTTCAAAAATTAAGTAGATTTTTCTTTTTTTTAATGATATAACATTGGTAAGAAGAATAAAGAAGTTACATTAATAATAATAGAGGAATAAACATATTAATATTTCAATCGACTATGAATAAAGCTTTTTTTCATAATCCCATAAATGATTTTTTTTTTTTTATTTATTTATTGTCACCGAGAACAAAGCCCATTTAGACAGCACATAAGTAAGGTATTAGTAGGGTTAGTGAGGGAGCCGAGTTTTTAGCCGGCAGAAATTTTTATTTGACAGCCAGGATCGAACCCCGGCCTTCCGCTCCAACATCGTCATAATCGATCGATTCCAAAGCGAGGCCAACGCGTTAGTAATTGTAAGAACGATTTACCTGAACTTGGCCATGATGGATATCATCAAGAAGAGCGGGATCGCTGACGAGACTTCTTGTTGTCAATCGTTTTCTTCGTCTTTTGTGCATTGTGAGAAATCGACCCGTATGCAATGGTCGTTGCTGACGGGTGTCTAGAGTCTCAAGAAGGAGCTTTTCGGAATCGGAGAGTCTTCTTAACGTGGAAGGTATTAAGGTAGTTCCAGAAGTAGTTAGCACCGAAGCTACGCTTGAGCGATGAGAGCCAATTGGACATGTGGCAGGACCTGGAATACAAAGAAAAACAAAAAACATTAGTGTTTTGATGAAATTATATTATATAGGTAATATGAAGATTGAAAAAATGTGGTGTGCACCACACGACTTTTATGTACAACCTTCTCTTCTTTTAAAACATCCTACCAATTTTCTAATTAGTTCAGAAACCCTAAAAGGCAAAAGTAAAGGGGTACTTGGGTGAATCAATTATTTCTTCTAGCAGGTATCCAATAAACCTAAAGTTAAAATATCATTGCTCTTTGAATTAACATTGCAGTTTTACAAACTTTTTAACACGTATGAAATCAAATCTATCCATTAATTGCAAATAAAATTCAATTTATTCTCAATGACAATATTTATAAATAAGCACCCCGATTTTGAAAAAAACAAAAATATTTATCATTTGTGATAGACCTAATTAATTTCCTTCCCTTAATTTCAATTAAAATAAAATTTATATCCATTGGAGAAGATATGATACTTGATTAAAAAAAAATGTTGTAGCAATTTTTTGAAAAATTTGAAAACCACCTTTTTTGTATGTAATGTGAGTCTCGCATAACACGACTCGTTTAACGCAACCAATTAACCTCGTTAAACAAAAGATTACTGTAGGTATAATTATAAAATTAAAATTTAAGTATTATGTAAATGATCGTTATGGAATGAAACAGTGATTCTTGTAAAACATTATAGCAATTTCGTATAAATAGATAATCGGTTTGTTTAACAAAAATAAATTAAAACAAAAAGCATAGAATTTTAATTTTTGCACCCCTCCTTTAACTGCCATCTTGGGTAATGACATAAGCACCAATAGTATCACATGGTCCTAAAGAGTAACTGTGGGTAATATCGTTCAGATGAGACAAAAGGGAGAGAATTTGAATTTTTGCCTTGCCCTCACAATTTTGAGTAAGTGATTTTTGTTTATAGCGTATTTAAATTGCAAATACGTATCTCTACAAAATATCAATAAAATAGGCCATTATAATATTCTACCAAAACAATCAGATTAACAGATAATAATCATATAGAATACAAATTAAATAAAAGCACATAAAAAGCCCATTTTACAGACGTTTAAAAGGACTTAAATGTGTTTCTAAATTTAAGATTCAAAATATATGATTATTTTTAAAGCGTTCTTTTAAGGATTTCATTTCAAGCACAGTTCGTATGATGGAGGATTAACGATAATTCTTAAAGTTTTGTTCTGGATTCGCTCCATTAATTTTAAATTTGATATGGTTGGATTATGAAGTCGAAGTGGATTTGCACAATAATAATTGATTTTTTTATTCAAGTCCCGAACGCTTTTTCGATTTTATGCAAAACCAAAAAATTATATTCTCCTAATATTCTGCCAGTGGGTGCCTCATTATTGTAATGTAAATATTATAATCGAGCAAGAAGATAACAGTGAATAATTTATTTTTAGAAGTAATATTTAATTATATATATATAAAACCTATATATCTATTTAATCTTATTATAAGAGCTAAAATAGTACCTATATAAATACCTATATATTTTATTTTGAAAACGGCTTTAACGATTATGCTGAAACAAACTTTAATAACAAGTTTCGGGAATGATAAAACAATATAAATAAGTCTCTAGCTTGGCAAAATTCATTTTAATTGATTATTTTTTAATTATATTAATTATTAACTGGTGTGTGTGTCAATAAAAATTTATAATTAATTTTTTAACTTTCTTTTTATTAATTAATAGTTGTTTTTTAATTTTAAAATCCACTAATAGTTAATAATTAAAAATATTATTATAAGTATATTAAAATTAATAAATTTAGATTTATTGGAGAGATTGAATTGATGAGGAATAATGGAATTGGAATAATTATCGGAAAAGAGGTTTTTTTATTTAATTAGTTTTTTCCTCTTATTAAAAACAAGGACAAAAAGATGATCAAGGACAGTCGATGGTGGAGAAGTAATCTCCGAAGTCGAAGCTCAAATACAATGTATACATTAATTCATGTAAAATAATTGGTTCAATAAAATTAAAAAAAAAAAATTTATTGGAGGATTGATACAGGGGAAAGAATTGTAATGGAATTAGAATGATTATCGGAAAAGAGGTTTTTTATTTCGTAAATTTTCCTCTTACTACAAACACGGACTAAAAACATTATCGCAAGCCCGAGAAGATCAAGAACAGTCGATGGTGAGGATACTAATCTCCGAAAGTCGAGCTCAAATAAAATTATGTAAAATAATTGGTTCAATAAAATTTATTATTGTTATTATTAAATTTAATTTATTGGAGGATTGAAACAGGGCGGAAAGAATTGTAATGGAATTAGAATAATTATCGGAAGAGGTTTTTTATTTAATTAGTTTTTTCATCTTATTAAAAAAACAAGGACTAAAAAGATGATCAAGGACAGTCGATGGTGGAGAAGTAATCTCCGGAGTCGAAGCTCAAATACAATGTATACATTAATTCATGTAAAATAAAAATTGGTTTAATAAAAAAAAAAAAAAATTAATTTATCGAGGAGAATGGAAATCGGAAAAGAGGTTTTTTTATTTAATTAAACTTAAATTTAATTTATTAGAGGTATTTTCTATTGAATACGGATTGTTAGAACTCAATACTGAATTGATGCAAAGGCAGTCCTAGCATGATGAAAATCACAAATTCCGAATAAAATAATATATTAGAGCTTCATTTTGATCCTCTTAAAAACTCGATGGTTGGGAGCGACTCCTTTTTTAAGTTCGAAACTTTGTGCACAGCGATTGGCTGGAGCGATCAAAACGTTGGCAAAAAAATCAAATTTTATTTCAGGCTGCAAATAAAAATGGACTTTTTACCTGAATTTAAAATTAAAAATAATATTAATATTTAGCTTAAACAAAAAAATTACCGGGCAAAGCTCTGTCCGCCAGGTACTTAAATAAATAATTGATCAATAATTAATTAATAATTATAGATATGAAAAGTATAATTTTCAAATCATTAGAGACAATTGTTTTCTGTTTATTTATCGCCATTAAAATCGTAGATGACTTCAGCCATTCATCTGTTGTTTTTTTAAGGCCTCACAAGTCAAGAGTATGATTTATATCTTTAATTTAAATTGACACTACGAAGTGTACAAAGTGGAAATAAGCACACAACGATTTCATAACTCTTCTCGACGTCAGGTATTGATTTCTAATGTATTTGAATTAATTAACTCAGTACATCTCCATTACTTATTGAACAAACTTAAGAGTTAGGTCATTGAATATTTAATAATTCGTTTCAGGACTGTTCAATTTTATAAAAGCGAAATTAGATTCATGTACTCAAACTTCTCCAGATGAATATGTTTATTTCAAATGAATATTTAATATGAAATTTTGGTCAGAATTGAAATAATTTTTTGATTGTTTACATTCGTTTAAAGATGAAGAAAAAGATCTCGAAACCAACAATTTTGTTAATGTTTACACTAGTTTCAACTAGGAAGAAAAGTCTTATACATAGTCGTTAGCCGTGTCAAGCAGAAAAGAATCACTAAATAGAATTGGTAGGTTTGTTTGATTGACTATCTCCAAGGGGCTTCTCGGAGGCGTGAATAATTTAAAAAAATTTAATATCCAATATTATTGCATTCTTTACTAATAGAATTTATCTCATAATGGTTTAAAAGTAAATAATAAATCAAAAAACATCATAACATTAATAATATATATATATATATATATATATGTATTCTACTTTAAATATTTATGAACATGTGAACGATCATTATTTATTCAAACTTGGTCAAAAAATAAATATTTAGCTACTAGTGTGGGTTTAAATTCATCATCGTTTGATCACTGGCCTTTCATTAATAGGCACGTATTTTCGAGGCTTGGAAAGGTATGAAGGCCAGCTGTGAAAAGCATATTAAATACATACAGACAAAGAATAAAGAAAATATTCACTAATCAAAAAGATAATTATACTTCAAACAAAAAAAACTTATTGATGAAAAATAGATAATCTTTAATTACACATATACTATAGGAGAATTTTTCATATAGAAAAGACTTACAAAAATACTATATTTCATTCGTATTCCACAGTGAGGGGTCGTTTATATAGATAGACCCATTTTATCAGGTGACAAATGTTCCATTCGGCTGTCTGTAAGTTAGACGGGTTTCTACGTGCCTGAACTATGAAATAAAAACATTTTTTTCTTTCGTCAACATTTTCTTTTTCATGATAAGATATGTATTAATTTTCTATATTATGAAGAAACGATAATTATTAAGTTCTCGCTACATATTATGCTTTTTTGTTGTCAATCCAAAACATAAGGTAATCTCTTTCGTTTTTTGTCATTTACTTGAGCAAAACCCTTCAAAGAAGATTTAATCAATTTTCTTAATTCAAAAAAATAATTTTTATTAGTATTATGTGTGAATTTTAAGTGTATTAGAAATAAAATAGCATAAACATAAATGTACGAGACCGAAAAGGTGTATGGTAAAGTCATGTGAATATCCACTTATTTTTAATGTACGAGTATTATGGAATAAATAGATTTATAAATTTAAGAATGAATAAAAAAATAAATAGAAGTTTGGGAAATAAGAACAATTAGATGATATAATAAATAATACTATTTGAAGAAAAACTTTACTATAATATTTTTTTAACCGACTTCAAAAAAGGAGGTTATCAATTCGTCTGAATTTTTTTGTGTCTATGTTATCTTCGCCAATTATGAACCGATTTCGATGATTTTTTTTCTACTTTTCTACTGTCTACTGCCCGATTGGTCCCGTTTTTTTCATTGGTATTGTAGCTTTTTTGATATGCATATTCAGGCATAACTTCTTTGTTTATGGACCGATTTCAATGATTCTTCTTTTAGTGGAAAGGTGGTACCTTAGGGGTGGTCCTATTTTAATTTGGTCAAGTTTTGATGATATGATCAATGACAAAATAACGTAAATCTCCAATTCTTATAAGTAAATAATCGAAATTATAATAAATAAAATCTTTTATAAAAAAACGTACTAAGTAAGATCCGTCGAGTGCGATTCATAAAATTTATATGTTTGGCACCGACTTCAAAAAGTGATTTCATGTAAAAATTTCGTCGTTTAGTTGTAACTAAAATAGATAATTATTTTGTGCCTTTTAGTGCATTTTATTTGATTTTTGAGTCCTTATTATTTTATTTGATGCATTTAATTTTTTTGAAGTCGGTTTTATTTTTTTTTTTATAAAAATTATTTTTCTCAAACCGGGACAATTTCGAGACTTTATTCAAAACACCTTCTAAGTCAATGGTTCTTAAAGTAGTGGACCGCGGCCCCCTAGGGGGCCATGGATTACCCACCCGCAGGAGGGCCAAGAAGAGTCGCAAATGTAACAAATACATTATTATTGTTAAATAAGTTTAAATACTTGGATTATAATGATAAAATTTCGATAATGTATTGAAATGTTGAAATGATAATATATTTGCAACTGCTTATAACATAGACTATTGATTTCATGAGTTAATTATTTTTAAATCAAGCAAAAAATTGAGATTATGTTATTTGATTTGTGCACATATGTACTTAGCCATGGTAGTGGATGCATTGATCAAAACATAATAACCGTGTTTATTTTTTTTCACGCTTTTATTGTTAGCCTTAGTAAATGCATGCATTGACTAGTAAGTGTATGCATATACGAAATTAAAAATTAAAAATAGTTTTTTAACCAATCTGAATTAAAAAAAAAAATAGATGAGATATTCACTTGGGTTCCAAGGGGGCCGCGACTTCAATAAGTTTAAAAAGCATTGTTCTATGTGATTTTACAAAGAGAGAATTACTATTATATTGAGCAAAATAGGTATTTATGATTCAAAAAGTTAGTATTTTTTTGTGAAGTGGTTAATCAAAAAGTAATAATTTGTATTCTTAACTGAGATATCAGTAGCATGAACTCAGGTTAAAAATTACTCTCCTCCCAGACGGCCCAAGTAGTAAATCACGCATAAAAATAAATATTTGCTCATTGTGATTTAAAATGTCTGAAACGCGAAGAAAATATTTTTCAACAATGATTTTTTTTCTATTTGTGTGTCTGAATTCGGACACCCACGATAGTCTAAGAACAAAAAGTCAAAAAGATCGTTCGTATCAATACAGAGGAGTGATTAGATTTTGGTATATCTGGTTCAAAAAACATGTAATATTATTTTTTGAATTATTTTATTGTGATTTTAAGAGGATGTTATAGTATAACCATAAATGAATAATTTATATTTAACTTTATTGATAATTACTAGGGTAGCTCTAGTGTACCGATTCCTGAAATATTTGTCACTTTTTTATTATATTTAAAGTACGGGTGAGCAATTCTTTCATTAGAATTTGATCGATGAAAATAAATAGAAAGAGCGCGGATAGAAGATCCCTCTTTCTATAGAGCTAAGGTGTATTGCAGATGCATGAAACAGGTGTGGACTTGTAAGTGGCATCTACTTACAAGACATACCTGTTTCAGACTATTAGAGATTAATTTCTTAATTTCTATTATTCTAGGAATGGCCTTTTGCACTCGGACCAAATCGATACCTACTCGTTATATAGAGAGAGAATATTCAATTGAACTTCATTAAAATTCAGAAAAAAATGAACAAAAGAAATTACTTGTTGCAACTCTTTATCGAGCATACCGAGACTTGAAAAAGTTTTTAGTTTTTCTTCTATTTCTTTGTATTTTTAATCGCCTCGAGAAATACCCTAAAATTTAGTTCACAATTAACTTTGCCGTGGCAGCACTTAATAATTTTTTTCAAAAAACCGTGACAAAATTACTAAATGATCAGGACATCTGAACCATACTTTCAAACCGTATTTTTAATCGCCTCGAGAAATCCATTAAAATTTAGTTCACAATTAACTTTGCCGTGGCAGCACTTAATAATTTTTTCAAAAAACCGGGACAAAATTACAAAATGAACGGGACATCTGAACTATCTTTCAAACCGGGACAGTCATGGTCAAACCGATGGTAAGCCTACTTATAGAATATAGATTGTAATATTAAAAGAAAAAGAAGAAAATATACAAGTCAGATAAATGACATTAGAATAACTATGAAATTATTTAGACAATTTAAAACGAAGAGGGAATTTTAATAAAAATTACTTTGGCTAAAAGTTCATCTTCAGGGATGAAACATGCTATTAGAAACTTTATTATGTTTTCGTTTTGATTCAATATTCTTGAAAATTCACGTTTCGGTATTTGATTCTGAAGGTGTTATGCAAATTAAGGAGCAACATTGTCCTTGATCAACGTATACTTAGATTATCTCACAAAAATAACATATTATTTTCTATTATATAATCACACAGAGAGATATTTTCTTTAGTATTTAGGGTATTTACCAGGCAAGCTGGGCAGTAATCAGGTAACATAGACACAAAAAAATTTCAGTCGAATTGAGAACCTCCTCCTTTTTTGAAGTCAGTTAAAATCTAAAAGACCTATTCATTAAAATAAAATATAAATAGTTGATTTAAATTTGTTTGAGCCCCCCTAATTTTTAATCCGATTTCTCTTAAGTCTAATCAACTCTTCATATCAAAATTAAAAATATTATTAAAAAACTGTATTTGAAATTTGGTTTCGATTCTCTTATTAGTTTTTGAGCTAAAATCCGTATATAAATATTTCTCACTCACTCACTCACAAGGTAACTAACAGACATTTTGACAAAATAATAATTATACCTTAAAATATTGGGTACTTTTTCGAAATTTACTTTAAAAGTATTTTTATGGTTTTGCTCAATTTGTTTTTATACAAATATCTTTGGACGTTTATGAGATATATTTAACAGTGGTTCTTATCATGTATTAAATTATTCAATCACCAAAGCGTTAATCAACTCGATATTTATAAAATTAATAATAATAATTAGAAAGAAGAGAGGATTAGGTACTTGACCGGTGGACACCTTTAGAGTCAAATTAGCATGATATTTCGTGGATTTTAAATATTAACTTTAAATAGTTGCACATATATGACTCGCTAACTGTTAACTGATTTATCTGACAGTTAAAGATCATATACATATGTGCAACCAATAAAGATAAGAGTAAATAGATATTTTATTTAATATGGATTTACTATGAGTTAGGGATACTGGGTCACTTATTTCACATTAAAACGTAAGTGACCCAGTATCCTTAACTCATAGTAAATCCATATTAAATAAAATATCTATTTACTCTTATCTTTTATTAAAGATGTTTCACCTTGCACCAACACCACAATCTCTACTGATTATATGTAGCAACCATTTAAAGTCACATGTCGAAAATGAACGAAAATCTCGAGTTAATTTTACTCTAAAGGTGCCCATAGGTCAAGTTAACAGACTCTTCTTACTAATTATTATTTTAGTGAATAATATATAAATAAATAACCGTAAAAAGACGAACAATTGATAGAAAATGAAGGAAAAATGAATCTGAATATTTTTTTTACCTTTAAAATACGAAGTTTATAAAGTCTAATGAAAGAAATGTTTAAAATGAAATTCTGAATTTCCATGCGAAATTTGTTCCAATAATCTTGTTAAATGAAATTAAACTTTTTGAATCACTTCTTCCCATAACCAAGATGTTTCTTATTTTCTTCCTGATTATCTTACCTTTAAAAAAATGATAAATTTTGATATAACAAATGAACCATTGAGGGAATAACATCCAATCTTGCAATAAAAGGATTTTTATTTTATTTCCTTTTTTTTCTTCTATCATAAATTGCTTTTTGATCCATTTCTAGAAAGGAGGAATTTCTAAAGTGAAAAAGAGTTTGGAGTGACATGACAGCCGTTTTTCACTTCGAAAATAAGAGTTCTTTTGACCATTACTATCAACTGTTGAGATTATTTCATTCGATGGCGTGGCAGTTTTCCCTCTCAGATTCATCTTCCCCTAGAAAATTGTAGTGTCAATCAAAATCTAAAAAGAATTTTTTTTTATTTTAGAAATAAAGAATTCGAATTTTAAGTAGGATGCGTTTTTTTCTTCACCTTCCCTGGCCTTGCTCATAACAAAGCATTTAGCCAACCAATTTCGATGTGTTTAATCGCTGAAATATAAAAAAGATTCATACAATTATAAGCTCAAGAACATTTTCAAATAAGTAAATGGTTTTACAGTAAGATGAGAGGTTGGTGAGGGACAGAATTCTCCCTGAAATTTATGACCTTATAACGATTTGATTGTTCATTTATAATAAATTTGAAAGAAAAAAAACGTCTTTTGGAAGGGTTCATTTCAAGTCAGTACTTAAGGTGGTTCGGGACTGTTTATCTTTTTTATAAGAAAATTCTCAAATTTTTACCATCGGATCATTGATGTATTAAATATTTATTCCCGAAATTTGAAGTTGATAGTCTGTCCCATTACCGATAAATAAATGATTGAGAATTGTCCTTTTAACATGGAAGTAAACGGACCGAGCTTTTAAAAGGGCTATAACTTCTATAAAAATTATACCATTTTCAACAAATTTATTCAGATCAATAATTCAAATTTTTTGAATCGAATGATACATTTTTCAATAGATTTGACAGTATATTTAATTAGTTATTCATAAATGTAAAAAATAAAAAGTTATTTGAAGCCAACAGAATATAACAGAAGCACTAGTGTAGAATTCCAACTCTATTTTTTGAAATCGTTTTTGTGTTAAATAAATGTTTTTTATAATGAGAAAAAATTTATCTCAATATTCTTTTTATTAATATTATCAAAACAAAGATTTGTATTCGAAATTATTATTATTCATTTTTTTATTAAAACATTTAGTATGCAGAAGTTATCACTATGCAGAAATACAAAATATTTTTTCGTAGATCAACCAGATAGAGCTGCTGTCCGGAACCACTTTAAGGCGGTGCAATTATTTTTAATTTTAATAAAATAATTCATGGCTTTATTATTTAATAATTAATTGATTGAATGCCCATAGTGATTTTCTATAGTAAATTAAAAACTTGGTTTTTAAAATTATTTGTTATTTAATAAAATATTATTTAAACTAAAATGTTTTAGAATTATACATATAATTAAAACTGTATAGGTAGGTACCTACTTCTGTTCCCCACTTTATAAATTCACAGAAGAGAAAGAGCAGTTGTTCCTTATCCGTAAAATGTTTATGCTTCCAGCGATACTATAATCAAATTTTATCAAGCTTAGAATAAAAAAAAATACAGGTAAAAAATAAATAGAATATTATCTATTTTTCTATTTGCGTGTGATTGGTTGTTACACTGGAGTTGGAAAGTATATATTCATAATATTATCGAATTTATTTATGTTCACAGTTGCTTTTTTGTGTTTTTGTTGATGCGCCTTTCTGTTTTTCTATTTTAAATAATACCAGGAATCGATGCTGAGGCGTCACCATTTTAAAATGAATAATGGTGCTTTTGTTCATAGAAACTACAATTAAAATATTAAATATTAACAGTTTTGATTAATCGTATGTTTCCTATATTTGATTCAATCGCGAATCGAATGCAGGTGATTTTTGTCAAATATTAAGTGAAAATAATATCTGAACATATATTTCTAACTTGAAATAATGAAGTTAAATAAATTTATAATTTTCTCATTAATATATTAAAGAATAATTAACATTAAGTGAAAATAATATCTGATGTGATCCATCCAAGTGTCATGCAGGCTAAACGCAAACTGACGTTGGATTATAGCTAAATGGATCATATTTTTTTCATTCTCTCTTGGTCTAGACTTAAGACTCAGCAGACTCCAATAGCTTCAACCAGCAGTAGTCTCGCGATATATATCTTGTAGCGCGATCAAAACAATTCTCGTTAATATGTTAATTATTCTTTAATATATTAATGAGAAAATTATAAATTTAGTTTTGATTAATATGGTAGGGATAAAACGGTCTCTAAAATAGGTCACGAATAGTTTATACCTATTAAAAATATTCGTCGATAGTTGAAGGACCTTGAGATTTAATTAGCCAAATTACTATCTTGAAAGACATAGTGCTATCTACCCTCAAGGGATTCAGGGATTGCTATTCTATTAAAAACAGAGAGTTGCAATATCTCCATTGTTTTATTTATTTATTTAGGCAATAAACTATTTGTGAATTATGATAATTACTTTGGATAATGTTCGATTTATCCGATCATTCTAAGATTTTGACCTCTAAGATGATTTTTCTCTAACTTTCCTTGTATCCGGTGACGAACCAGCAATGTAATTTCGTCGTTGGATATTGCTGTATAGGATAGACTAGCTGTGAATTCGTTAAGTTTCAATACCTCAAAAAATGTAATTTAAAAGGTTTCAAAGTCAATCCCGATTGAATTCAACATTAGGACTATGATCTCTTGTAAAAATCAAATACATAAAGTATTCTCAGATGATCAAATATTCAAAAACAAAATGCATTTTTTTTAAATAATTGATTATATCTTCTTCCGATTTATCTATTCCGGACTTTTGCTAGCAATTATCATGGGTTTAGTGGCATTCCAAAGCATTTCCTTATATTTCAAACCAAGAGCATATTATTATTTTTTGGGATTCCGAACTTCGAAGGATTATGTTCTCTAGAAGACAATATCAGATATCTCATCCAGGGGAATGTACCTGGTCTCATCTTCCAAAAATCACCTTCTAGGAGAAGATTGGAAGTCGTAGAAGTCCTAGAAGAAGTAACTCTTGACATGCTAACTTAAGAAATGTTCCGAAAGTCTCCTCCAAGCATATGGTTCTTCATATATGGTAGTCACAAAGTCATGGTCGCTGTGATTAGAGCCAAAGTCCGAATCAGAGAAAGCAGAAGAAGAGGTAAAAGAAAGCTCATGGTCAAGGCTTGTTTCTCAATACAGGATCAAAGTACTCAAGCTTCATTCGTGTTATAACATAATTGGATTAGACTAGTGACCTATTCTTTTCTTGAATCATTAATGGGTAATTTGAACAAACAATATGTATTCTTAGGATTCACCTAAAGACCTAATCTATTTCTTATGCGCTACCTATTTCAATATTATACTTATATAAGTAAAAATATAAATAAATTCAAAGATTAAAATTTTCTGATAAACCAGAAATTTTTAGTGGGGAAGGATAAATTTCATTTCGGAATATTATCACAGGCTCTGCAGGAATATTTTAACTCCAAATAATCCTTTTAATTTGTTTCAATCAATTACAATTTTTAATGCCATGAATTTGTTATATAGTATTTTACTGAAATTAATACAGATAATATCGACATAAATGTAGCGTTGGAAATATGGTAAATTAAATAATTAATTAAATAATAGAACGATGAGTTTATTTTTATATCTATTAAATCAGTAAAACGTGCTTTGGTATAAAAAAATAATAAATATTCTGGCGTGTTAGTATAGGTACAACACATGACTTTCACTTAAAAAGCATAAATGGCACTTGAGACAAATATAAATAAACTAATTTGTAATAATATTAAAAGATTTAAATAAATCCGGTTGGCCGATTTAAACCTGATGCGTGATATAGCGAGATAATAATCAACTCGATTTAAATTTCGTTTTTCTGTAATTTACCGTTTTTTACTTTTTCACTAAGAAAGATAGACAAACATACTGTTAAAAAACTATTTTTTGGGGTAGTTTTTGGAATAAGAAGACAAATTTTTTTTCAATAAATATACATTTATCAACCCATCTTCAGGAAGTACAGAAAATAATTTTTACATCTTTAATTTTTTGATTTTAATGTGAAACAAGTGACCAAGAATCCTTAACTCATAGTAAATGAATATTAAATATAATATTTATTTACTCTTATCTTTAGGGTGATAAATCTTTAACAGGAGATAAGTAAGGCCAGTTTATTAGGATACAGAACCTAAAATTTTTTTTAATAAAAGTTTCATAGTTTTTGAGTTATACGTATTTTTTTTTTTTGAAAATGGTGAAAATCGCTACCCTGCCCTAAATATCGAAATGCTATTCTAATTTTTGTTACGCAATCCTGAATAATCCTGCTATTATTGAATAAAATTCAAAATAAAACCATAAGTAGGTACTATACTTTTTGAGAGAAAAATATTTATACCGGAATTATGTTTTAAAAAATTTTAATCAGGTAACTTTGAATCATCTTTAATTTAAAAAAAAATTCTAATAGACTAGCAGGGCAAGTTATTAAAAGAAAAAATAACAATTTCAAAAAAATAATAACTGAAAAATCAAAATAATAAAATGCACTACATAGTAGGGTGGGTTGAAAAAACTGATTTTTTTTTTAGAAAACACTTTAGTTGCCTATTGTATTATAATAAGAAGAGAAAAAAATTGAAAAACACTATTTTTGTTAATAATTTGCATTTTTACTACAAAATAAATCGATAATTCAAAATCGTTCAACGAAAATTCAAATATTTAAAGTCATATTTATAATATTGGAATTAGAATATTTCTAAAAGTTCATTTTCAATGATGCCCCTATTCTAATATTTAAGTAAAGTAAAAAAAAAAAAGTTTTGGGGAATAATTCTTGCTTAGTATTTATTTGGAGGATTTTACTTAGGGAAAGTGGTGTAGGTTTTAGGTGAAACATGATATTAATTAATAAAGTAAAGGGTGTGTAGTTTCACAGTGAAACTACACACCCTTTACTTTATTAATTATTTGGAGGATCTTTCAAATAAAAAGCAATTGAACAATTGAATAAAGACATTATTCTAAGATAAGAATGTCCAATCTTTTGGCTTCCATGGGCCGCCAATGACAAAATAAGTTTCTCGTGTAATACATAATATAAAATAATTCTAAAGTAAGTTTTGAAATAAGATATTAAATAATGTACTATAATAATATCCACTATGACAAATAAGCAAAAATGTCATAACAATATATGATGTGGAAGCCATACTACAATTAAAAATAATCAATAACAAAACTATGATAATAAATAAGCCATCGTTTTCTCATCGTATTCTTTAATTTAAATTTATTAAATTTTAGGAGACAGAAAAAAAGCAATAGGTATATTATAATCAAATAAAATTATTTATACCTCTTCTAAGTATTAATGAAGTAATAACAGGGGTAATAGTTGCAATATTGATAATAAATAATCAAGCACAAACACGTGTATCGTATAATAATGTACATTAAATTTTTAGAATTTTAGGAGACAGAAAAAAAACAATATATTATAATCAAATAAAATTATTAATAAAAGTATTACTGAAGTAATAATAGGGATAATAGTTGCAATATTGAAAATAATCAAGCACAAACACGTGTATCGTATAATGGTGTTAATTCAATTTTGCTCTACTGACGAAAATGAAGATTAAACGTCCTTTAGTGTGAAATTAAGCCGGGTAATTTTATAAACACAATATTATATATAAATGTATATTATACTGATCAGTAAAAATTAAATTTTTTCAGACGCCCCCTAAAAAGCTTCCTTTTAATAAAAAAACGAGATGTAATTTTTTTTTACTTTCACATTTATATTCATAGATTATAATGTCGCGGCGCGCCACGACACTCCTACTTTACACCCCCTTCCTTTATTTCAATTGGATTAAAAATTTGACACAACTATTAGGTTGATGCATAATTATGGAACGTCTGTATTGGCGTGTTTTTCTTTAGCCAAAAATGGCGTTTTGTTTATTTTTTTATAAAAACAATCTTCTCTATTTATAGTTAATAAAAATGTGTGTCGAAAACCATATTCATATTCGACATATTATGCTCTCCACTACGAGAAAGGATGGAAGGCAGCACAGTCATTTCGCGATCTCAACGAACTTTATTTGTGACCCAAAACAGCTCATATTCTTCCAATGTGGCCCAGGGAAGCTAAAAGGTTGGACACCCCTGTTTTAGAGGCACACCAAAGAAAAAACCAATGTTTATTTAATATTTATTTATTTATTTATTATTAAAATCAATTGAAAAATTTAGTTGGTTCATGTCCATTTTAATAATAAATAATAGATTCAGGGGTTTTATTTATAATATGAAAAGATGTTTATTGAGAAATGTGAGCCTGCTTAAATGAGCAAAATTTGGAGCAATCGTTGATAAGTCTGCTCGCATAACTCTCAGCTATGTGTATTATCTTCACAAAACTTGACATTTTTCCGCGGCACACCACCTAATGACTACGGTACACCAGTTTGCCCCGGCACACACTTTGCGGAACACTGTTATATATCAACCAGTATTTATTACAGCAATGCGGTCCGTACAGCTCTGCTCTAAGGGATCAATGAAAATAATTTGAAAAGAAACCCCTTTGGAATCTCGAATTGAACGATATTACTAACTTGACCAATTCTATCCTCGTAATTGGATTTAAAGAAAGCTTTAGGACATGGATCTTATAGGAAGAGAGAGTGAGGGTAAATAGAATGACTCGTCAAGAGTGAAGAACAATCGAATTAACAAAAGTTCCACCCCCTGAAAGGTAGACAATCGAAGGGCATGACGTGTTCTCTTTGGACGAGCAAGGGGTCCGTGCGTGTGGGCAGGTGGATAGGAGCTCAGGGGGGACCGAGGTTTGATAATAGGCGAAGCACGCACTCTTGAAAATAAAAACAGAAATAATTTGCTCGTTATTGCACCACTTCCCAAGATATTTACAATTAGAGGATAGACAGACACATAGAGGGGGAGAGAGGAATGTGTGTGGGGAACAGAGATAAAATATCCTTTTCATTTCAATGGACCAATGCTTCTGAATTTTTAAATACCACTCGAAAGTATTAATATTTATCATGGGATTTATATTTTTCAATCCATTCGACGCTATTTAAAGTTTTTTTTTATTAATTGGAATATTTCTAATAATTCAATGGGATTTTTTTTTTTTTTTGTAAACGTTTTCTATAATGCTAGGATTAGTTAGAACTATATCATTCAGTTTATAGAAATATTTCAGTTTTGAATCAATAATAAATACATCGTATGAATAAAAATTTTCGTGATAAAAAATACAAAGAATTTATATATTTATTTATTTTAATACGGCCCTTGGATAATGAAAACCACAAATTGCGAATAAAATAATTTCTTGGAACGTCATTTGCATCCTCTTAAAAATCCCCGACGTTTCGGTGTATGGCCCCGCCTTTTTCAGGGTTACCACGAAGGAACCTCCGTGTATGCTAAAATTCAAAACTCTGTGCAGAGCGATGTCATAGGGATGGCAAAAAATAATTTGATTAAGTTTTATTTTAATTTTAACTGCAAATAAAAATAGACATTTTTATCTAAATTTGAAGTTAAAATAGGCTTGCAACGACGCCGCAGTGACGGCGACGTGATTTTTTTAAATTTTAAAATCCTCTAATAGTTCATGACAAATAAAATTTATTAAAATTAGGTAATTTAAATTATTATTAATATCTTGAAACTCAGTGCGGAGTCTAGGGGGGCAGAGCCCTCTGGCCAGCAAAATGCCCACCGAAGGAGGGCTTTGCAGTTGGTTTAATTAATTTGTTAATGATGTTCATGATTGAATTAATTTGTGTCTAGTAATAGCATTATTAATAGCTATAATATGTAGTATTAATGACTAAAATAGACAAAGATTAACTATCCTAACATGTCAAGTTAATTTAAAAAATGGTCCATTTAGTCATCAAAATTTCAAAATAGTACAGAAATTAACACCTACTTACACTTTTCTTAAATATGTATATGTATAATATATATATTTATTTTTTTGCAAAATAATTTAATTTCTAACCTTATTTGATATTGGACTTATATAAGAATGTTATATATATGTATATATAATATAAGGGTAGAAATTAAGGGTTGTTTACCTTTGCGTAGTAGGAGAGTGTCGTCGATGCTGCCTCGAGCATTTCTCGACACCAAATAAAGCAAGGAATAGAATGGAAAGAATCCCGTTGCTCGATAAGATTACCTAGCCTGGCAAAATTCTCCGAAATATTTCTATATAAAATGCATTAAAAAAATTCTCAAATGCATTTTTTATGATATTTATTGTTCTTTAATGATGAGGATTAATTATTTTTTTGAAAAGATTCATAATGAGAAATCAAAGAGGGTGTCCTCTGCTTGATGAAACATTACATATATAAATATATGATATATAATTAATATATTTATGTACATAGGAGCCGGCGTTTGAATATTTTAGGGGGAGGCTTAGAGAAAAAAGGATGGAGGAAATGTTTCAAACTTTTATTAAAATGTAACAAGAAAGTAGAACTGAAAAACTTAAATAAAATGAATAAGTATATTTTTAAATATTACCTTTTTTTTTTTTTCTAGCCATAAGCCTAATTACGATACTAGTTATATATATATATATTTTTTTAAATTTGTCTCTACCCCCGGGGGTCAGATTTTAGATGGATGCCTCGAGTCGGATTCGAACCCGGGTCCCCTGGTTAGCTCGCTGTCACGCTACCGCCTAGCCTATCTGACCCCCCCAAAATATTACCTATTTTAGAAAATATTATATAATAATAATGGGCTTGCGCGACGACGACGTGGTCTCTCTGATTAGCCGTACATTGGTGTTAAATAAATACAGGAGAATTAAACATAATTTAAAATCTAAAATTTGCAAACAAAAATATACTTGAAAGCTGGGGATGGGGCGGAGGTAATTATAAATTATTTTATTATACCGGTGGCTTGCCGGGGGAAGCGGAGTCCAGAGGCACAGCCCCCTGGACAGCAAGATGATCGCCAAAGGCCCCTAAATTGTTATTTTTTAAGAATAATTGTAAATTTCAAGTTTGTATCTTATTATATCGAAATGGTTAAATCAAAATGTAGATGTTTTTCTGTAGTAGGTACATCAATACTTAATTATGTTGTTTGCATCTGAATAAAATTAAATGGTGCTGCTTACATGGAGATACTGGGACTAGCAGCTATTTTTTACCAATAGAATTCGTTCAAAATATAAGAAAATAATTATTTAGCCTATGAGTAAAAGAAATTATCTTAATTTTCAGAAAAGAATAATTTTTAAAATATTTTTGTTTTAGATTACTAATGTAGTGACAAATGGAGAAAAAAATAAAATAATAACATAATAACTAATCATGTTTTGATACTTATTATATTTTTCAAGTTGTTGTTAAATGTTGATAAATAAATCAATCGGGTCCAAAAACCTTTTGGATATTCAGAACAAAATAAAATACACGTGTTAATAGGTGGCTATCCAAAGTATCAATAAAACTACTCAGATTCTTTTTGGTTTGATCAGGCATTAAGTTTAGGAGAATGAGCAAAAATATATTGCTAATACACAGGTTTCTCGAGTAGTGATGAAGAATTCACATAATCAGAATCTGATTGGCGACGGCAGTTATAAAGGGAGATGGGAATGGGGAGGCCATATTGATAGGAGAGATCAGTGAAAAATACAAAAAATAGATCTGGAAGTGAAATTCAAGTAGCAAAATACCATAGAACGACAGAGAAAAGATAAAATCTTCAGAAGTCTACATGCTATTGAAGTAACTGTGACAGTATCTAGCGCTCAAGATGGGAATCATTGATCGTTAGATCAAAAACCTTAGAAGGGCCGTACACACTGTAGAACACTGTTAAGTACCATATAAATATAATCGAACATTATACAACCCATAGGTGACCTTGATGGTGGAAAGTTGTAGATTGTTGAGAATTTACTGAGAACATGTTTAAAAGATAAAGGTTAAGCGAAAACAGGAATAAGTGATGAGCTTCCTGAAAAGAGATCTAGTAATTCAACTTGGGTTAATCTAATTACAGTGAATTAATTGGAAGTTTAATCGAATTGTCTCTTTCATTCCGCGTTTTGGGTCATTAAAGTTCAAATTATTCAGTAACTAGAAAGGAAGGATCGTGGTCCTTTAAGAGCTTCAGGGAAACTCAATTCATCTATTCCCTTCGTCATTGATAAACATGAAAAACTACAATAAAATCAATACGGTATTTGGAATGAATGTTGGAATAAAACTGCCTTTCTTGGGTTGTTGATCGGCGGAAACGAATCACGTCCAATTATTCATCGTTCGTGAACGTAGAAATATCGATCGTATCCTTTAGCATGTAAAACTATTCCCATAGTTCTAAATCTAGACGAGGCAATAGACAGACATAAATGAATGCCGAGTGGCGCATTCCGCATGCAAAACCTCGCCTGTGAACAAGGACCGGGTTGAGATGCATGTCGCCCTCAATTTAAGTAAAAGCCATTTCTTTATTATGAATAGATAGAGGAGCAGAAGAAAATTGAGGATTAATTTATATTAAGAAACCAGCAGAAGGTAAATAGGCAATAGTTTTATTTGTCTAAAGATATCTTGCATGACGGGAATATAAATAAAAATAAAAGAGTGAATTAAAATAGCATTTATTAAAAGGATAGAGGCTAATTCTTGACCTCCGATTCATTCAGAGTGGATTCCTGCCAGTTTATGTTTAATAATAAAGTTATAGAAATATATATATAATTTTATATTTTAATTTTTTCTACCACAAATAGTTGGATAGTTTGTCAAATATAAAAATAAAAATATTTACATCTCTAAAGTGCTAGACGATTCGACTATTACAATTCATTCGAAAAAAGAATATTATTGTTTAAAAATATATGAATGTAAGAAAAATGTTTTTCAATCAAAGCGCACAGCGTGCGCAGGCTAAGTTCGAGCATTGGCTTGCCCGTACACGCTTTGTGCTATTTACATGAACCATTTCGAGCCAATTTCGACAGCTCGGAATCCACTTGAGATACAAAGCTGAAATTAAACACATATAATTATGGAAACCATTTTGAAGAGAGTACCAAATTTCAATAATATAGCTTAAATAGATTCTGAGATATGGACCTGAGAAAATAGTTAATTTTGGCACACAGTGACAGGTCATCAAAACCTATAGGGTACTTCCAATCATTCCCAGCATCATGAAATTTCACCTGCTAGTAGAGTTTGTGACACAAACAAAGGAAAAATTCCAAAAATCGAAACTTTCTATCTTTCTTCAAAGTGTGGGGGGGGGGGGGGGTCAAATATGAAAATTCTACCCCGTTGGACCAAACTCAACCAAATTTTGTATACATATTCTTGCTTTTCACGCAGCTTACAAAAAGCAGAGAAATATCAACCAAAATATTCTGTGAAAAAACAAGCCATGTTCGAAAAAGTAGTGAAATCTACTGTACAGCCAAGTTATATTCGCCAAGAATAATTAAGTTGGGAAAATAATAGTTTCAATTAAAATAAATCTTTCCATTTTGAATGACAATCTAAATTTATCGATTCTAAATTTTTAATTTAGATTATTTTCATGAAACTTGGCTGTTACGAATTATACTAATAACACCGTTGCGTTTAACCCCACTAATCAAATTCCTCAAGCAATGGAGTGATTTTTCTTGGGGTAAAAATCTTCTCAGTAAAAATGTTGTTCTGGTGCACCTACAATGTTTATTATTTCCATTGTGAAAATCGGATCGGATTTTTGGTACAATAGCCGAAGAACATATAATACATTTGAAAAATGAAGATAATAAAAAATATGTATTGTTGTGTTGGATGTTCTTGAAGCTAGTGAGTTGAAATTTGGCATAAGTTTGTAATGATACTATCCGAAATAGGGCAAAGTAGTGTGGGGGTGTGGCAAAGTTTTTAGATTTTAAGACCTCGACCAAATTTTAGAGAGTTAATAAGTATTCTTTAGAAGATGGCATGATATTTTAGAGAGAAGGGAAATTTTGGGAGATCCCGAAATGCTGCCTACCAGGGCCACCGACTGGGAGGGCTTAGTTGCGAGGGCGGTATGGCGGTAAAGCCTATACCATAATATGTATATTATTATTGTTTATAATATCTATCTTCTTCTTCTTTAAGTGTCATATCAGGTCTCCCTGACGTTTCGGCTCCTCTCCACACATACCTGTGTTGAGTGTGTTTAGCTGTTTTTACACAGAAATACGGGACCTACTTTTTAACGCTGGTTCCGAACGGCTAGTTTGGAGAGGTTACTAGACACTTATACTCTTGGTAGGTTGCCATTGCTTTCCAAGAGGAGGCGGCTGCAAATATCTGCCGAGACTCAGTCTCGAACCAGCGTATTTCAGGCCAGCGGCCCGACACTCTAACCACTGACCCACAGTCGCCTCTTTTTATCTCTAATGATGCTAATTGTCTTCAAACAGGAAGGGGAATTTTAAAAAAAAATCTAAAATACTACACTGGCACTTAAACGCTCTGTGTAACAACTATTAAATATACGACATTAACTTTCTCCCACAACAAAAACGACGATAATAATAGATATAAGTGAAAGTAAAAATGCACCAAACCCCAAAATTTTACAGGCGGTATATACCGAATCCTGCTGACAAGGCTTACTTTTTTCTCTAATCTTTAGTATAACGAATCAATGATGAATATTTTCTTTCCATAAATAGAAATTTAAATTTAGAAAAATAATAATAAAAAAAAATAAGTACATGTTTTGTTGCTTAGAATATTAGTTTTATTTGATTAGTTGAAACAACTTGATACGCAACTGGACAGGCGAAACAACAAACAAGTCAATATTGAACTAATTCAATAACAAGATTATGATCTAAATGGTTGGTTTGCTTTAATATTAAACCCAAGGGATTGTTTCTATTTATTAATAAATGGTGAAGGTAGTGGCAAGATAGAATAGATAGGGATAGAGAATAGAGAAAATGTTCAAAGATTTCAATCTGGAATTTTTTGATGGTAATATTTTTACAAAAATTAATAATTTTTCTAAGGAAAAGGCAATTATCACCAGTGAATGAAAATATAATATTTTTCAAAATTCAAAAAACTCACTTGTTATTATTAAGATTTGTATTAATAGCTATTGATATGTAATTGGAATAGACAGCCAAAATTATTGCTTTTAAATCAAATATTACACCCTCGGCCATCAGTGCACAAATTCAGTTCATTTTTCCTCAGCACCATTCTTCCTTTTTATTATCTTTTATTAATCCTTCAGAAGGCCTCAAATGCTAGAATCGCTTCTTTTTTCAACCTAATTTGTACTCCACTGGCTGACTCCTTAGTAATCTTTATTCCCTTCTTCCTAGTCCCACTCTCGTCCATCTTGCTTTTGTGTACAGCCTTTTACTTATTTATGAAAGACAGCTATGTCTATCAGCTCTTTAATGCTTTTATCAAGTTTATTGAGTGTTTTGCACTTTTTTAGTCACTACTTTTTTCCCGTTCTAAATAATTTGTTTCGTCCCTCTTCTTAGGGACCATCATCTCATACCTGCGTTTCCACACACGTTTCACTTTTATTTGATTGATTGGTTATCTGGTAGAAAAGTTGTTGCTTTTGCCTGATTAAGCTTTTTAAGGCAGATCTATGGCCATCGCTAATCTTAAGCAATCCTTAACCTTAAATTAGACTTCTCTGTCTTCCATCTTCCCAATCACCGAGAGTTGTTCTTTTAAGAGAATATTTGATGAATTTGGTCTGAATTTTTTACTGTTTTTATTTTCTAACCAACTGATTAATTATCTTTTATACAATAGATATGTTTAAAGAAGTGTTTAAAACAGTAAGACTATCTCTAGAGGAATAAGCCACTAAAGGTATATACCTAGTTTATTGGGGACAAGATGGAAGACCTGAAGTTTCTTTTGCTAAAAATGTATTGATTTGAGTAAATCTTCACTGGAAGACATCATCGAGCTATTTCTTGGTCAACTATTAGCAGCCCAGCCAGTTTAAATAAAAAAATGTCAAAAATCATGACCTAGAGAGGTTTGTTTGTTCAATTTAAGGGTTTAAATGGTAGTCTAAAATCTTTTTTGTAAACCAGTAAATGAAGTGTTAGCATCTGTACGACTAGCTAACTGGGACGGATCCGTCCAAGTGAATAAGGGTCCTAAGTTAGTAGGAGTAGTGTTGTAATGATTTAATTTTAATTGGGCAGATTGCAATATTAGATATGTTAGATAGAAATTGACAATGTCTTTATAAAACTATTATTTCCTATTATTGTGTCTCTGTTGAAAAAAAAATGTTTTACTTCTCTTTTAGTATATTTTATAGTAAAATTGGTTCACTATTGTAGTAGTAAAGTTATTTGAAATCTAGCTAAATAGAAATGTGTGCACTGAAAAGATTATTTTTAGAAACCGTCCAGCTGGATGAACGGGTGGATGGTGGATGGTGGATGGGCGGTGGCTGGGGTTGTCGAGCGCCGGTGAATGAGGCCCTCGGCCCGGTCGATGCTTCATTCAGCCCGAAGCCACCCCCGCGTCCTGCACACCCCCGCCAAACTGGGGATGCTTCCTTCATTCTGCACCTCGCACAACCCCTGTATCTCCCGGACAGTCAATTCCTGCCTGCTCCTCTATCTCCAGCGCTTGTCATCTTATTTCTCTTGATACGCTTTACAACAAAGTACAAGTGTGGTATTATCTCGAAAGACAGCGAGCATAGAAAGA